>CM024766.1:64323198-64717106 GCA_014218235.1 Colocasia esculenta
TCCACATCGCTGGACGCCAGGATAAGTGTTGGCGTCCATGTCTGGACGCTGACACCACTAAATGGCCAGGGGTTGACGCCAAGGGGCCTTCGGCCAGAACTCTAAATTATGCAGAAAACCATACATACCATGCATATATACATGCAATATACCTATGGTATTGTATCCATACTATCATCATGCAATACATACATTATTTATACTCAATATAAACACATGCACACGTAATTATACTAATTAATGCGTACGTAAATATGTACATACATACACAAGCACAAATATACACACATAATTACAAATAATGCGACGGAAATTCGAGGGTCTTACACCCTCTCCCCTTTAAAGAAACTTCGTCCTCGAAGTTAGAACGACACTACTCAAACAAAAGGGGATAGTTCTTCTTCATCGCATCCTCAAGCTCCCACGTAGCCTCCTCACGTGAGAAGTTCCGCCATAGAACTTTCACCGACGCGATACTCTTGTTCCGGAGATGTTGAACCTTCCGGTCAAGAATGGCTATGGGTTGCTCGACATACGAAAGATCTGGCTGGATCTCCACGGGCTCATGACTAATCACATGAGACGGATCTCGGACATACTTCATGAGCATAGATACGTGGAATATCGGGTGAACGCTAGCCAAAGCTGGGGGTAATGCTAGCTCGTACGCCACGTTGCCCAAACGTCTGAGAATCTCATATGGGCCAATGAACCTAGGGCTTAGCTTGCTATGCCTGCCAAATCTGACAACACCACGAGTAGGCGATATCTTCAAGAAGACATGATCGCTAACCTCAAACTCCAAATCCTTTCTCCTGTTGTCGGCATAACTCTTCTGCCTATCCTGTGCCGCAACAAGCCTCTTCCTGATAAGCTGAATCTTATCCGAAGTCTCCTGAACTAACTCCGGTCCGATCAATTGCCTATCACCAGTCTCCTCCCAACATAAAGGAGATCTGCAGGGCCTACCATACAACGCCTCAAATGGAGCCATACCGATACTAGCATGAAAGCTGTTGTTGTATGCGAACTCCACAGAGGTAAATGACGCTCCCAATCATCCTTCCAATCCAGAACACACGCTCTCACATATCCTTGAGCGTCTGGATAGTCCTCTCGGACTGTCCATCGGTCTGGGGATGAAACGCCGAACTGAGCTTAAGCTCCGAACCTAACGCATCCTGAAGACCCTTCCACAACCTCAAAGTAAATCTCGGATCTCAATCCGAAATGATCGACTTCAGCACACCATGCAACCTAATGATACCGCTAACATACAATCTAGCTAAACTCTCTACTGACTGCTTCTTCTTCATAGGCAAGAAATGAGCAGTCTTCGAGAATCTATCTACAACTACCCAAATTGAGTCATTGCCCCTTCTAGATCGAGGCAAACCCGATACGAAATCCATAGTGACAGCTTCCCACTTCCATACGGGGATATCCATCCTCTGCATAAGGCCGGATGGTCGTTGCCGCTCGGCTTTCACCTGCTGACATACTAGACACCTAGACACATAATCCGCAACATCCTTCTTCATGCCGGACCACCAAAATGATCTCTTCAGGTCTTGATACATCTTAGTGTTACCCGGATGAATAGAGAATCGCGATCTATGAGCCTCCGCTAACACATGCTCACGAACATCTACCAAACTAGGGACACAAACACGGTGCTGAAATCTAATCACACCGTCCTCATCACGAGCAATGCCCGCCTTACCCACTAACTCTAACAATCTAGGATCGGCTTTCTGCTGCTCAATCACCTCATCCAAGACTGAGGATCTAAGGGATAGCTGAGCTACAAAAGCCTGACACAACGATGGCTCTAACTTGGTCATAGAGCACGCTGCATCCTCCAACATCTTCCAATCCTGCTGGAGCGAAGACCTCTTTCTACTAAGAGCATCCGCTACGACGTTCGCCTTTCCAGGATGATACTGAAGGTCGAAGTCATAGTCCTTTAAGAACTCAATCCATCTTCTCTGCCTCAGGTTTAATTCCTTTTGGGAGAAAAGATATCTCAAGCTCTTGTGGTCGGTAAACACCTCAAACCTGACACCATAAATATAGTGCCTCCAGATCTTTAGTGTATGAACCACAGCTGCGAGCTCTAAATCATGAGTCGGATAGTTCCTCTGATGCTCCTTCAACTGACGAGAATCATAAGCCACTACCCTCTCTTGCTGCATGAGCACACAGCCTAAACCAATCTGAGATGCATCTGTATAAATGGCAAAGCCCTCTAGACCACTAGGCAATACCAATACCGGAGCAGAAGTAAGCTTAGCCTTCAATAGCTGAAAGCTACGCTCACATGCCTCAGACCATACGAACTTCTCACCTTCCGGTCAGCTTTGTCAAAGGGGCGGCGATGGATGAGAAACCCTCAATGAATCGCCGATAATAACCAGCTAACCCAGGAAACTACGAATCTCCGAAGGGGTCCTGGGAATCTCCCAATCCATAACTGCCTGGACTTTTGCTGGATCAACTGCAACACCAGCGCCGGAGATAACATGCCGAGAAAATGAACCTCGCGCAACTAGAACTCGCACTTGCTGAACTTTGCATACAGCTTGTGCTCACAGAGAACCTCTAAGACTAACCTCAAATGCTGACGATGTGTGGCCTCATCCGAAGAATAGACCAACACGTCATCAATAAACACAACAACAAAGCTATCTAGATACGGACTAAACACCCGGTTCATGAGATCCATGAACGCGGCAGGGGCGTTAGTCAATCCGAAAGGAAGGACCAAAAACTCATAATGTCTATAACGGGATCTAAATGCCGTCTTGGACACATCCTCACTCCTAATCCTCAACTGATGATAACCAGATCGCAAGTCGATCTTAGAAAAGACTGATGCATCCTGCAACTGGTCAAACAGATCATCAATCCGAGGTAAGGGATACCTGTTCTTCACAGTCACCTGGTTTAGCTTTCTGTAATCAATACACAACCGAAGTGACCCGTCTTTCTTCTTGACGAATAATACAGGTGCGCCCCAAGGGGAAACAGTAGGGCGAATAAATCCCTTATCAAGCAATTCTTGCAATTGCTTCCTCAACTCGGCTAATTCTGCAGGGGCCATCCGATATGGGGCCTTCGAGATAGGAGAGGTGCCTGGAAGCAACTCTATAGTGAACTCTATCTCCCTATCCGGTGGCAATCCAGACAAGTCGTCGGGAAAGACATCTGGAAAGTCCTGCACCACATCGATCTCTGCAAGAGTCAGTGACGAACTAGCATCGGGTACTAGCATAACGCTGGCAAGAAATGCGTCACAACCCTTGTTCACCATGCACATCGCCTTCATGGCAAAGATAACTAACTTTCCCGCTAAGTTCTTTGGCAAGGGATGAGAGAACTCATCCTCACCAGGAATGCGGAAAACAATCTTCTTCCTACGACAATCCACTAACGTATAGTGCTCCTCTAGCCAAACCAGACCAAGGATACAATCATAGTCTTTCATCTTTAGCAAGAAGAAACACCCATCTAGGAATCTATCCTCAATGCACACAGGTAACGACGGAATGCACTTCCTTGTCGATACTGTACCCGCAAAGGTGTGCACAGACAAAGGGACCTCTAACTCCTCAGACTCTATGCCTGACTCTAGGGCTAACTGCCTAGCGAACTGCTCGGAAATGAATGAGTGAGTAGCACCCGTATCAAACAAAACCCGAGCGTGCACACTGAAAAGTAAAACTGTACCTTCGGTGACATGCTCCGCCTGCTCGGCGTCCTCACGAGCTAACGCAAACACTCGAGCTGGGGCTCGAGGCCTTCCTGGTCGTCCTGTAGCTGGCGCGGCTGCCGCTACTGCTGGTACTGGCGCTCCTCGCTAAGCTCCCTGCTGAAGTCTTGGGCAATCTTTGATCTTGTGGTCGCTGCTCCCACACTTTAAGCATCTACCCGCTACTAACCAACACTCGGAACCTCCATGGGTCTTCCCACAATGGGGACACTCTTTCTTCGCACCGGGGGAACGTACAGAAGGTACTGAGAGTTGCTGACTGCCACTGATTTCTGCGGTGTCTGGTACACCATTTTCTTCTTATCCTGCCGCTGGAATGTTGCTGCCGGCCTCTTCTGCGAAGCCTTCTTCTCCTCCAGATATTGCTCCATTTCTCCCTCCTGTCTGCAGGCTGCGCTGAGGGCCTCGTCTAGCGTGCGGTGGTCGAACGCCACGAGTCTCGTCCTCAGTGATGGTTTGAGACCCATCACGAATTCTTGGTCTTCCTGCGCTCATCCTCTACTATATGCGGTGCATATTTAGAAAGTTCAGAAAACCTTGCCTCGTATTCCAGGACGGTCATTGATCCTTGCGTCAGGGAAAGGAATTCTTGCTCCATCTTGTCCTGGATGTGCTCTGGGACGAACTTGGCTCGGAAGAGCCTCACGAACGCGTCCCATGCCACATCAACTGCTCCGTCCTCGAAGCGCGTACGCAGTAGGGAGGACCACCATACATCAGCTCTCTCCTGCAATGCACCTTCATAAGCACTAACTAACAATTTTTAACTTGACAAACAACATACAAGCATAACTAAAGCATACATGTAGCATGTAGGTGGCTAATGTCACCTTGTCCTCATCAGGACACCTGATAGCTCGGAAGATTTTCTCCGTCTCCCTCATCCAGCTTTCTGCCATTAGCGGATCACTCTCCCCCTTAAAAGAGGGTGGGGTCATCCTCTTGAATCGCTCCATGATGGAAGGTCCACCATGGTCCTGAGCTGGGGCCTGAGCCTGCTACATTAAACAATAATAATATACAGTAAACACAATATCATGCAATTTAAATAGCAAACTACTAGGTTGTTTTATTATTCTACCCGGGCCTCCAACTGGGCCTGGAGTGCTGCCTGGGTGTGGGCCTGCGTCTGCATGGCTTGCACCAGACCTTGCATGAATACTCCATAGTCCACTGGAGGTGGTGGGGGAAGCACAGGACCCTGTGGGGCCGGGGCCTGCTGCTCCGCCCGCTCCTCACGCCTCTGCTCGTCGTCGCGAGCTGGCGCACCTCCACGTCGTCCACGGGAAGCCATGGCTGTCATAAAATTTCAGCCACCATTAGAGCTAGGTTACTAAGTTCTCTAACCATTTTCTTATCTATCTTTCATTTCCTATTAGTGTTTTCTACACATGTGGACGTACTTAGCATGCAATGGGGATGATGACTTAGGTATATTCATGTGCAATCTCAACCGGTCACTCTGATACCAATCTCTGTGACGGCCCTCGTTACACCGGTACGGTTATACCAACCCACGTCGGTATAACGAGCGCTGCCACAGTGGGACATTTACCCAAACGATACAAACAGCTGAGATACACGCGAATATACAACCAAGTAGCAGAAGTAAAAGACAACAGTCTCCATTCATTCATCATCCACATTAAACATACATGCAGTTCGCAATTAACATAAAAGGAACTAAAGAGTTCACATAATTTAAATTGCTGAAATGGAAATACAAATGTCCACACTTTTACATTCTTTTCATAGTACTCTAATACAATGTTCAATTACATACTTATGAAATACACAATCTCAAAGAAACTCCAACTAGCTAGTCTCCGCGCTCGGAGTCCGTCTCCACCGTCTCCTCAAGCGGTGTCGTGTCACCAACTATACCTGTACGCCGAAGCAAGGAGTGAGTCCAAGGACTCAGCAAGAAACACTACCCATAACATTCACGTACAAGTCCTAGTGGTTCCTACATGCACATTTACAATTCGCAACACATAGCATGCTAGTCGATTTAAAGATTCAACCTATCATGAAAGTTGACAATTTTATACATGGATCATGCTTTCAGATTTCTAAGAACAAAATTCACCTATCACATGCTCTCTATTTAATTTTTCTCATAAAACCTTAATCTTTCAAGAATCAAATGAGAGCTACCAACATGAACATTATGCACATATGAAAGGGAAACACAACTAGCATGGATTTTACATATTTTTAAACACTTACATAAACATTTTCACATGCCTTAGGTTGCTGATTTCATATGGTTTCATGGCTGAAAACCTATACATGAAAGCTACAATAACACATAAAGCATATCATGTGAACAAGTAATCATGCTATCTTGTGCCTGTTTTCACCAATCATCCCTAACATGGATTCTAGGCATTTATGCACACATAAACATGATAATGATAACATGAGTTTACTGATTTCACATGGTTTCAGATTTGTCTCACATGGTTTTCAATAACATACTCCCACATCTTTAGTTTCACATTTTCTTTACACAAGTTTCCTCTTTCACATGGTTCACTTTACACATACACATTCACATTGTCACTTACACATTTACATATGGTCACATACACATTTCACATTACACTTTACACATATTTAGGTGCCGTGACACATAGTCCAAACCACCAAAGAAGGACATATACACATAGACGCCATCTAGGCATTCCAATGGCGACTCTTGGACTGCGCAGACCGGGAGAACAAGTCTCCACCCTAACCAGTGGTACTTGTCCACCTCCAGGATTTCCCCCTAATGCCCTTAGGGTCACTTAACACATTGAACTTTCTCAGGGGGACTTTTCCCTGATACAGCTCCACTGCCCTCTACGGAAGCAGTGTCACATTGGCACAGTTACACATTTATACATTTACCGTTTTACACATGGTTTTTACACTTTTCATCACATTCACTTTCTCACTCACATGAATATCTCTGTTTTTCCTAACATGGTACTACAGAATTCCAAGAGTTTAACACACAGTAAACACACTAATCATGTTGGTTTTAGACCATAACTAATCACATTACGATCATATGCATGAATTATCACATTTCACATGAAAAATACATAACTTTTTATTTACTGATCCAAATGACCTGAAATTTTAACCACATGTTGTTTTTGGGTTCATGATCATACACTCAAATATTCAGATTTTTCTGAGCTAAATATAATTTACAGAAAATAAAACACCTAAATAGCATACTATTCACAACTTAAGCTAACATGGGGTTTGACACATCTTGCAAATTGCCACTTACTGTTTAAACAAAGGTTACTGATATATGCATGATTTGAGAATACCAGATTACCCTAAATCATACATCTATAGATCAATTACCACAAACCATTCTTGCATGCTTTTATTTTACCGAACCGGATTTTATTAGCAAGTTACACAAACATGGACGATTTACCAAAATTGCAAATACACATACTGACACACTAACCTTCATGATCAGACCAAAACCAAGGCATTCATACTAATCCTAATCATGAAAACTAAATTTGCAAGAATCAACAATTCATGGTCACAAGTTTAAGGGATACCATTTTTCCCACATTCACCATCACACTCCACATCCATTCACACACCACAATTAACAATATACATAGAGTATAAGGTTTACCATATATCCTCATCACGGAAATCATATCGAAATTAGAGTAGAAGAAGGGCAGAACAGTTCACTATTCTGTCTTGAGAAACTAGGCGATGGTCTCTGGCCGCTGACTCAGGGTCAGCGGCATGGTCGATGGACGCCAAGCATGATCTGGACGTCTAGGGACCTTGCCGTCGAATCAGGTCTGTGCAGAAACACAGACCCGAGCTCTGAATCTTGGGTGAATGGGAGGGTCTAGGACTCGAGGAAAATTCCATAAAATTCATAGAAACAACCTAGACTCATACGGGGACATCATAGATAGGTTACTTGCCTTCTAAAAATTCCTCCAAGGGATCTAGGGCTTGGTGAAGACCTCCTTGGGCAGTCCCAAGAAGTTGCAGAAGGCCTCCAAAATCACCTTCCTCCGGGTTCTTGGATGAGCTCCACAGCAAGGGGACGATGGGGACGCCTTCTCCTTTGCTCCAGCTTCCTTCTTGAAGCAGTAGATCTCCAGATCAAGCTCCAATGGGATCGGATTTGAGGGTGCTAAGATGGGGTTTTCTCACAGTTCCCTCCTAGGGTTTTTCTTCTCTTTTTCTCCTCTTGCAAGGGTTAAGGGAAGAGTGGGAGAGACCAATTCGGTTTAGACAATAAGGGAGTCTCTCTCCCACTCACTAGGGTGATAGGACACCCTCAGAGCCGTTGGGGGACATCCCCCAATGGTTGGCCATACCTTGTTTCAGAAGCTTGCAGCTCTGCTGCACATGCAGGTCAGAGAAATTGGCGTCCACATCGCTGGACGCCAGGATAAGTGTTGGCGTCCATGTCTGGACGCTGACACCACCTAAACGGCCAGAGGTTGACGCCAAGGGGCCTTCGTCCAGAACTCTAAATTATGCAGAAAACCATGCATACCATGCATATATACATGCAATATACCTATGGTATTGTATCCATACTATCATCATGCAATACATACATTATTTATACTCAATATAAACACATGCACACGTAATTATACTAATTAATGCGTACGTAAATATGTACATACATACACAAGCATAAATATACACACATAATTACAAATAATGCGACGGAAATTCGAGGGTCTTACAAAGTGGGCCATGGTCAGATTGTGAAGGAAGAGAGAAAGCAGCCCATTCTGAGTATCCCAGGCCATGTTTTGTGAATTTCTTAGTGCTAGCCACAGTCTTGGTTCGCCCTTGGAGATGGGCACCCAGGCCTTTTCCTGACTGATAACCTAGTCTAAACATGATGTTCCACCCCTTTGCATTTGTGACCACATCTCTCCTGACTGCCACTACAGGGGGGAGATCTAATTGGGCGATTTGAAGAGAATGTATAGGCCCAAGTATAGTTGACATCGAGCACAGAGATAACGGGCCTATTGGATGGCCATACTGATGGCAGCACCCTCTCAACTGCTTCTACTGTATGTGTCGTTGCCATGCTCTTTACTTTGACTATTCGCCCTTGGAAGGGGAATTTCAGACACTGATGTGTTGTGGATGGCACTGCCCCTAATGATTCAATCCACGGTCGCCCTAAGATGGCCTTATAAGTATGATCAATGTTCAATACATAGAACTCCACTGACATGACTAATGGCCCTAATTCCGCTTGTAATGTGATGATTCCGTGGCAAGCACGTCGTGAATTGTCATAAGCAGTGATGGTGGTGGGAGTAGGCTACAGTTGACGCTCTGATATGTTGCATGCTCTAAGGGTGCTTAATGGACACACATTAATGGAAGCTCCCGTATCCACTAGAGCTGCATCGATGGCCACTTTGTTTATGGTGAGTGTCACACATAAGGGCATTTTTCTGGCTTCTGAGGCAGCCAACTCACCATCCGAGAAGGTAATAGTGGGTCCTTTGTTTACAATTGAGAGCACTGAAGGTAGACTATCCTGGTTCATGTCTTCACTGACCATGATTCTTTGCAGAAAGGCCCTTAGGGCGTCTTGGTGAGTCTGCGATCTTTTGATTAACTCTAGTATGGAAATCTTGGTGGGGGTTTGATCCAAATGCTTCAGGATATCATATTGGGTCCCCGGGACCGGATCGATTTCTTCCATATCTTGCTGCTGCTGATTGCTGGTTTGTTGGGCCGGTTGACCTGGCATGGACACGGATGCGTTAGGGTACATCCGATGGAACATTCGCCCGCTCCGGAGGGCAAGATTATGGTGGAGTGGAGGGGTTGCGATGTCAAGGATAGAAGGGTTGGCTAGTAAGGGTGCTGGCGTAGGGGAGAAAGGGATGTTGTTGGGCGGATGGGTAACGGGTGACATGACGGGGGGATAGGATGGCAAGGTGATGGTAGCGACGTGGGGTGTGAAGGAAGGAGGCCCAGTTGATGCGGGCGCGGGGGTAGTGGGTGTGACGTGGGAAATTACCAGAAGCTGACCCACTTCATGTTCATCATCAAAGGCCCACTGAGCATCTAGTGGAGGATGGTGGATGACAGGGTTAACATGTGCGGGTGGAGGAGGTGGTGGAGCTGGCTGGAGGTTTGGAGCGGGCTGATGTTGTGGCATGTTGCGGATTATGCCTAGGTCATTCGCTGGCTGCTGCGGCTGTTGTTGTTGTTGGTATTGCTGCTGGAAGGGTTGGTACTACTGTTGCTGTTGCTGCTATGGCTGTTGTCGCCTCTGTTGTTGCTGTTATTGCCTCTGGCCCTGCTGGTCCCTCAGGGTTTGGATTAACCTTTTCATCTCTGCCCAGTCAATTTGATTCTTCTCATGGAGGTCATATATCATATCTCGGAATTGAAAACAATCCGACACATTATGGCCTGGGTGGCGGTGATAGACACAGTACTTTGTTTGATCGGCTGCCATATTCCAGTTCGCCTTCTCAGGAGGGAGTCTCAGGGCATTTAGGGATATGAGGGCTGCAAAGACATCGGCCAGAGACTCGGGCAAAGGAGGGTATTGGGCTCTTTTGGGTCCATTGGGCTTTCTAGGGGCGTAACCATTTTGCGGTGGAGGGACTTGGGAGTATTGGCGCTGATCTTGTGGAGGGTTTTGTCCTTGGGGAGGTGGTTGTCTATTGTTGTTATTGTTCCATGGCTGTTGGGCTTGCTGGGTGTAGGGAGACCTACCTACCGGGCCTTGGGGATTACTAACTGCACCCACCTGTTCATTGGTTTGGATCCCCTCGGTGACTGGGCCCTGCGGCTTCTTGGTGTAACGGGCTTTTGGGGTTTCAAACATGGAATGTATTGGCGAGTCCTTAAGTTGGGTCTGGATGAAACGGGCTCGACTATATAGCTGGTGCATAGTAAAAATGTCGTTCATGGCTAAAATAGCTCGGTAGGTTGGAGTGGCATTGGAAATCAACAATTTCACCTTCTCCTCCTCAGGTATTGGGCAACGGACCTTGGCAGCCAAAGAACGCCACCGGTCAGCATAAGTGGAGAATTCCTCCTCTGGCTTCATTTTCTTAGCTACCAGATCTACAAAAGAATACTCGGGTCCCACCCGATCTTGGAATTGTTGCAGAAATCTTTCTTGAACAATTTGGAAATCTTCGGCTTCCTCGGGAGGCAATGAGTAGAACCATTCCAAGCCGGACCATCCAGGGATTTTCTGAACAAGTATGCCATGAGGTGGCGGTCATACTTGTGTGGTGCTGATTCGTAAACAAAGTCTTTCAAATGAACATAAGGGTCCCCTACCCCAGAGTACCGCCGATAGACAGGGAGCTCCGACTGGGGTGGCACCTGGAGGTACTGGAAAGATGGGAGGGCAATATCAGCTACCTTCTGAGGATCGATTTGTCTCCGGAGGTCATGAAGCTCCTTCTTCATGCTCGTCCACTCCGCAAGGAAGTCGGAGGGAGACTGGACTTGATACGCAGAAATAAGGGAGCGAGGTTGCTCGAATGAGTGAGACCTCTCATGGGGAAGGGGAGCTGGTTCGGCCGTATAGTATGTAGTCGGGGGAGATCGAGGTCGGACCTCTCTCGGGGGAAGGTAGCTTGGATCCAAAAAATGAATGGCCCGAGGGCGGAGGGGTGTAGGATCTGCCCTTGATGAAGGAAGGTGGGGTGCTGAAGTGACATGGGCGAAGGAATCCGCTGGTCGGACTGAATTCTGACCCTGGAGAGACAAAGGTTGTTTCCTTTGGCAGCAACTATAAATTCTCGGACTTGGTCCGGAGTGAGGTGGGGAAGGAGTTGGCTGAATTGTGAGTGGGGGTCATCGCCCCCAGGGGGAGAGGTAGGACGGGATGGAATCCCAGTGACGGAGGGAGGCCGGATATGCCCCGGGAGTGCAGCCATGGAGGGTTGGGCCACCTCCTCGAGCAACCCGAGAGGAAGGGCATCGTCGGCAAGGACCTAAAATTGATCCATGTCGAAAAGGGGATTATGATAAGATACAAAGCAAGGAGGGGACTGACTCGATCTCCCTAAACAACGACGCATACACCCCCCCCCCCCCAAGACTAATAGGGGGTGATACAGACAAACCTAGACTCAATCACAACAAGAAAGACTGAGAGGAGGAGGGATAAACACTCAAGTTGTCATGTTGAAAACACAAATTTCTTAAGGTTTAAACTTGACCCTTAGATGAATTAATTAAGGGGATGTCACTCAGTCAAGTGGACCTTAATGGGTATGGACTCAAGTCCTCCGGTGAAGCTAAGGGATGGTATGCTCACATGCAAAAGGGGTGGCCCAGACTAAGGGGTACAACTGATACAACCAGCCCGGTGAACCGCAACGTGCGTACGGTCACGGGGTCTTACGGAGGTCCTCGGAAGGTGGGCCCGAGTCAACCTACGAGTGCTCGTAGGTGAGAGGACTCACTCATCCAAGGGGGAACCTAAACAAATGGGTTTCAATAGCGTATGCAATGGGCCTAAATGCCCGAAATGTATGCACGGGTGATAGATGAGAACCAAACAGGGTGACCAAATGGCCCTCGGGCAGAGTCGCGACGGTCATGTACGCCGCGACCTTATCGCGACAGGGCGACCTGCCGCGATATGAACAGGGGCCCGAAACACCAAGAGGTCTTCAACTAACTCAACAGACTACCCTATCAAATGAGAAAGAACCAAAAATAGCAAATCAATACCACATGGACCAAGAAACACACATAAACCGATTGATGAGCCAAACAGTAACATACAAAGCATACCTAATAACGCGACGCCCCTCCACGACGCGACCTTATCGCGTCCGCGCGATATGCCGCGACTTGAACCGAAAACTTACAATTAAAAATGAAAGGAAAATCCGGACCCAACAGGATTTTAACATTCAGAAGCGCGGCAACATATGATACAAGGAGATATCAGAAGGACGCATGATCTGATGGAAACAAGATAGAACAGATAGAAAGAAGAGGAGGCTGACCTGATAACTCGTCCTCGACCAACGACGCGACCTGATCGCGTCTCCGCGATAGGTCGCGATAAGAACAGAACACGAAAATACGCAGAACAAGAGACTAACAGGGCACTAAAGTGAGAAACAAACAAACATGGCAAGCAAGCAGTCAAAAAAATCCACGAGGGTGGCAGTGAAGGTCCCACCGTGATCGCCAAAAGGTGTAATCACAGGGATTGTGCTTCCCCTCGACACGCAAACACATACTAAATCTAATAATATGGAAATAAGGAATGTGATCGCCACCTAGATAGTTGTCTAATGAGAAGAGAAATGTCTGGGCTAACTACTCTAGGAAAAGGAGAGAGAACAGGGGTGTACCGTTTGTCGCGACCGACATGGTTGCCGCGACAGTGCTGATAACGCGTCGCCCTTGGTGGACGCGTCTCGTTGTCGCGTCACCCTCCACTGTCGCGTTCTCTTCTGTGCGGGAGATGATGGATGAAACCTTCTTCCCGTCCTCCAGCCGGCTAGAGGATGAGAGCTCCGCGTGGATCTTCGCTTAAGTGCCTGCCAAAACAACAAAAAACAAGAAATAAAAACCTTGTTAGACTATATTAAGTGTAGTAGCTATTCTTAAATAAAAGAAAGATGTGGAGCATGGAGGGAACAGACCTGGGGTGATTTTTAAACCCCTTTGGGTGTAAGAAAATGTGGGTGTGTGCTGAATATGCTCTATCTATGAACAATCATGAAAAATGCATGTAAAAGAAGGGGAAAGGGAAAGGAAGAGGGTGAGCCCCATTAGGGCGACTCCTTGGCGTTGTTGCTACTCGAAGGATCGTCCAAAGCTTCAGGAGTGTGCTAGAGCCGCCCTTCTCACGTCTTGCGCTCCATAGAGGGTGAAATGAGGCGTTTTGGTGAAGAGGGATGTGAGGGAAATGGAGGAAAAGGATGGCTGCGTGGCTAAGTATGGTTGAGGGGAAAATTCGGCAGCCCTTTGGGTAAAAATGAGGCTCCCCTCGTCCTTGAGGAGGGGCCTTGTTTATATAGAGCTTGGAGTGAGAAAAAATGATATTATCTCCTTTTAAATGGCTCAGAAATTAAAATGGGAGATAAAGCCTTATTAAAAACGGATGGAGAGTCCTTAGGAATGCAAAGGAGAGTTCCTAGGGCCGGAGTTTCGCCCCAAGAGGTGGAGATAATCCCTAGGGATTAACCTAGATTCATAAGAGGATAAATAGGGGGCAGTTATGGTGGCCAGAGGGCTCGGTCACTATCGCGGCGTATCGTAGGACCGCGACTAAGGCGCGACGGGGCGGAGTGACGCGACAGTATTACCCACGTGCATGGATAATGCATGGGTTGTCGCTGCAGCCAGAACCGTCGCGACAATAAATTCGAAATAATCATGAATTATCAGCCAATCACATGATAAGATAAGAGTTATTATGCCTCAAGGACCTTCTCAAAGTGATAACGTGCGGGATTTCAAGGCATTTTAATGGCTTAATGGGCTCAAAACAAGGCTAATGACGGGCTCAAGGTGAGTGACCAATTAGGGGCCCGCTAAGATAACAAGAAATATGGCTCAACCAATTAGCCTGAACCGGGTGTCTACAACATCGACTTTATGTTTATATCGACTTGATAGTAATCTTATTTATGAAAGTGTTGAAAAGTCAAAGTCAAGCACATCGTTCTGACTGATGTGCATTTAATAAAGACAGAATGTATCTCTGCATGCATGCAGACGATAACATCCATTATCCTGCGTACCCTGTATGCATCTATTAGATATAGCAAAATGGCATTACTATTTTGGAGAATATTCACATCAACGTTTTCTGACAACAAGAGACAGTCTAGCTGTCTACTGTTCTAGCATTTAATGTATGCAGGGCCCTAAAGATATTTTGTCATACAACGTTGGATCATATAGACGCCAGAAGATCCTATCTCTTTGCGTGCACAAATGGATAAAAGACTGTTGACTAGAAGCTTCCAAGTGTCAAACAGTTTAACGTCTACCAAAGCTAGAGACAACGGTTACTTCAACGAATATTTTTCAAATTGGAGATATAAATACAAGATAGTAGCTCCAGAAGGAACACAGAGAGGACCAACGAACACTTCAAGCAAGTTCTAGCAATTCAAATCTTCTGGGAGAATCCAAGAGCCAAGCATCTCATTCCTGATCTGTCTCAAGCTCTTTAGCTCTCTGTGTTTGCAATAGAAATCTTGAGAGAGAGCCTGCGTAGTTATGAGAGAGACCTTTGTGTAGATCTCCTTCTCTCAGGACTATTTCTGCTTCAGATCATTGCTTGTTAAAGCTTGATCTAGGGGCTTGCCTTCATTGCTCATCTTTACTGTGTTGTTCCCTTCGTGTGTGAAGGAAGACCTGGTGGGGATCCAGGGTGCTGTAGTTCCCTTCTGTTGTGAAGGAAGACCTGGTGGGGGATCCAGGGTGTTGTAGTTCCCTTCGTGTGAAGGAAGACCAACTGAGCTGGGTGTTGTAGTGTCCATAAGGGGACTGTACCTTAGATAGTGAAATCCTGAGTTATTGCTCAGGGACTGGACGTAGGACTCCTAAGGATAGGAGGTCTGAACCAGGATAAACTCTGTGTGTTGTGTGATTGATTTCCTGTGTGTGTTTGTTGCTTATTCTAACTTTCACTAACCTTCATCAAAGAACGTCCTTGTGTGAATGTTTTAAGTACAGGTACTAATCAATTATTTTTTAAAAGACCCATTCACCCCCCTCTAGGCTCGTCAACTGGGCAACATGTATGATACTGTAAATGTGTAAAACATATACTGTAACTGAATATATGAAATATTGTAAATTCTATGAATGATACTGCAAATGTATAAAACATATACTGTAACTGAATATATCAAATACTGTTAATAACTATGAATGATACTGTAAATGTATAAAACATATACTGTAAAAAATTACCTTGGCGTCGGGTACTCGTCTTTGCTACGCCGTGTGATGGTACTGAAGCTGTAGGGAGCTCCGGTGGCAGTAGGACTAAGACTGCAGATTGTGGCTCCGCGGGTGGATGTTGCCACTGAGGCTGACGCTTAAATTGTTCCTCCAGTCTTTGTAGCCTTTGGTCCATTGATTGGAGGATATTATTCTGCCACTGGAAGAGGTCGCTCTGCAACTCCATGACCTCCCTCTGTTGTTTGGACACTCTAAAAGCTCTTGAAGAATACCAACAATATGCTTATCTGATGGAGGGGTTCCGGAAGTGGTGGATGTGGATGCCGTCAATCGTCGCGAGACCTTAGGTCAGTCATCCCTCACATTAACCTCCAAATATACCTGAAGTAAAGTCATAGGAAGATAAGATATCATATACAAAGATAACACAGGTCCAGGGGTGTCACACTTACATCAGAGCGTCGCAATCCCTGTAGTAGGTCGGATAAGGACTGTCCCTTACCCCGACAATCCCAACGAAAAAAATGGGGGATCTCTTTGGGGATGCTCTGGTTTCAATTTTAACTGGTGCGTCAAAAACCATGCCTACATCATTAACAGATAGATATATCGTATGTATTAGACAGTTCGGGTACTGTAACAGATAGATATATCGTATGTAAAAGAGTACTTCACGTACTGTAACATGTAGGTGTATCGTATGTAAAAGAGGAGTAATGAGCACCGAGTAGGACCGAGCACCGAGCAAAGCGTCTACTGAACACCTGAGCACCTGAACACCGAGCACGATTGTACTGTCGTGCTCCGCCGTTGGATTGAAATCTAACGGTTCGTGCTATGCTACGGCTATGAAAAGGCTACTTCGCGTATTAAATTGCTACGGAGGTCTGTAGAAGACTACTTGGCACTCTGTAACAGAGCGGTGTATGGTATGTAAAAGACTACTTCAGGTACTGTAACAGATACATATGTCCTATGTAAAAGAGTACTTCGCGTACTGTAACAGAGCGGTGTATGGTATGCAAAAGACTACTTCGGGTACTGTAACAGATACATATGTCGTATGTAAAAGACTACTTCACATACTGTAACAGAGCGGTGTATGGTATGTAAAAGACTACTTCGAGTACTGTAACAGATACATATGTCCTATATACAAGACTACTTTGCGTACTATAACAGAGCGGTGTATGGTATGCAAAAGACTACTTCGGGTACTGTAACAGATACATATGTCATATGTAAAAGACTACTTTGTGTACTGTAATAGAGCGGTGTATCGTATGTAAAAGACTACTTCGGGTACTGTAACAAATAGATATATCGTATGTAAAAGACTACTTACACCGAGAGCGGGAACACAACCGGTTAGGAAGATGGTTTTTCCAGACGAAGCTCCTGTTACGGCTGCCTTCACATGCTCGTAGCACTGCTGCACTGCCAATATCAGGTACTCGTGGATGGCAGCAGCCCAATTGACCCTCTTCATCTCATGGAGGTCGTCCACATATGGCAGAACAGAGAGCAACCCCGCCCTCCCACTTATGGGGAAGAAGAAACAAGAACATAGAAGCGCAAACCAAAGCTTCACCGAAATTTCAACAGCTAGCTCACCCTCTTGTGGAACGTACTCCGTAAGCTTTCGCAAGACATTGTGCATGTCCATCGTTTGTTTGGATCCAAGGATGCAACGCAAACTAGCTTTTGTCCCATCCGCCTTTAGATTGATGGGTGAACCATGATTGGGTATACCCATAACTGTTGCCAAGTCTGAAGGATGAAAAGGCAAGCTACAGGGGCCAATCTTAAAATGATCTTCTCTATCAAAACGTGTTATCAGATGGACTATCAGGGAAATAGGGTAGGTCACCACTTCACATTTGACATATGCGTAGAATGGTGAATTTCTCATTAACTTGAGATGCGCGCTCCTAACCTGCAAGTCTTTCATAACAGTATAGTACCTTGAAAGTGAACATCGCGTATTAAATTGATTCTGATCCTTTTCTGCAAAGAGAAGATCGAAACTTGTTTAAAAAAGCATTCAGTCAACAAAGATCGGACACATGGTAAGAAGAAAGATTACTACTTCAGATGACTTGGAGGGCGGTTTCATCCACTTCCATCGCCATTAACGCTTCTTGCTCCGCTTCCGCCGCAATGCGACCAATCGCCGTGCTCGTAGGAAATCCATGGCTTGCCATCATTAGAGGGGATGGAGAGATCGCTTCGGCTGCAGATGTAACTCAAAGAATGGAAAACTGTAACAGAGAAGAGGGCTAGTACAGGAATAGCGGTGCAGGTGTATGGAGTTTCGGAATGCCGCGATATATGCAGGGATGGGTTCGGTGGACCCGATGGAATGGCGGTGCACTGCAATGATGAACATCGTGCGGCTGAACATAATCGGTATTCCCGACGATAGGACGTCTAAGCTATCACGTCCGTTCATCTGGCGCTTTCCCTCCAATACTGCATGCATGATACGCACTCCCGCCAAATTGACCCACAGTAGCTCATGTCCTCACACATGCTATTTATAGACACTGCACGTCACATTTCTACGATAAAAAAGTCTTTCATTCGCCTTCCTCTACGACACAATGGAACAACTCCCTGCAAGATGTGCATTTAGAGATCAAAGTTTCGTTCTTTTCATAGGGAGGGACATGGAATTGGCATCCATACATGCCAGGATTTCAGAAAGGTTGGGTATAAACATGCAGGAGAACGTGCTGAAGTATCTTCTTCCCATTGATGGCCACGTTGAATAGGTGTTGCATGACGATGGGGATGTCCAAGCTATGTTTGATCTTCACAAGTGTCAAGGAACATCATTCATAAATCTACACATCCATCCGGTGGACTCTCATTGCATCAGTACACATGATAGTCGTTAGTCAGGTGATTCGCCACCACTTGACAGATACATACTCCCATGCGTCATTCCCATGCATTCTTCAACAGCCTTCATGTTATCCCCTGTATCATGTACGTATGTATGTACATTTTTTACAGAAGTACTTCAAACACGCATGGCGCTTGTTTGGAAACCAACCGTCCCACTTACTAGGAAGCAGTCTGGAATTGTATGACGACCGACCAAAAGGAGCAGAAAATGAAGCACCAATCTTGACGCAATATTGTCTAGGTAGAATACATTCAGTAGGACAAGTCTTCATAAGCAAAGAGCAATTGCAGATCGAATTGACAAATTATGCGATCACACGAGGATTTAATTGGAAATATTTGAAGAACGACTCTGTACGATTAACTGTACGGTGCAATGTAGATGTTTGCCCATGGCGCCTTCATGCGTCTGTCATTGGTGAAGGTCCAGAATTTGCCATCAAGAGTCTGAACAACATACACAGCTGTGGGTGTGACATTATGAGCGATCGACATCCTAGGACATCTAAGAAGTGGGTTGCAAATGCTGTGAAGGGGAAACTAGTTGATAAACCCACTTATAGAGCAAGGGAAATGATGAGAGACATACATCGGGATTATGGTATCTCCATCCCTTATCATCAGGTATGCCATGATTTTAATTCTAACACATCACGACTTCTACTGTAATGCATGCAACGATAATTGTAAGTTTCTGACATTTGTATTGTAACAATTATAATCATATACTATAAGGGTCCATATTGTAACAACTGTAATCATTACAAAGTATACTGTAACAATCTATGCAAGCCACTGTATCAACAACAATATAATTTGTAAGGTCTAAGGACAAGTACTATAACAATATGTAAATAGTCTGTAAATAGCACTGTATAGATTCATCTAACATACCATGTATCATCATATCAATAGGCATGGTGGGGCAAAGAAGTTGTTGTCAGTTCTCTACACGGAGATTTTAGAACAAGCTATCATATGTTGCACTGGTACAGCGAACATGCATTACAGTTAAACCCGGGATCGGTTTTGTCTCTAGAAGTGGATCCGGAGACACAACATTTCAAACACTTTTTCATATGCTTCCAGGCATCTGCATATGGGTTCGAAGTTGGTTGCCGACCTATGCTCTTTTTGGACGACAACTCATATCAAAAACATAGAGTACAAGGGGTTATACTTGCAGCAGTGCCTTAAATGGTAACAATTAGCTATTCACTGTAGTGTACTCCATCGTAGATTCAGAAATATATGACAACTGGGTCTGTTTTCTACAAATTTGAAAAAGGCATTACTCTCAAATAGAAGGATTGCCTTCCTATCAGACAGGGGGAAAGGTCTGAAGGAAGCGATTCCTGACATATTTCCAAATGATCATCACGACTACTGTTTCCAGCACATCATGCAGAACTTCAATGACTAATGTGCAAAGAAATGTGCCGCCCCTTTCAAGAAATTACTTAGAAAATCCTCCAGCACATTGCCTATGCTGTCACTGAACAAGAGTACCAAGACGCAATGATTGCAATGGAGCTTAATTCTGCTGATGTCAAAGAATGAATGCTTCGAAATGATGTCGACCATTGATCCCATGCTCATTTCCTGAGACAAAGGTTCGCCTCTTCAATTACACAAGCGATATGTTCTCACAAATTCCGCCATTTATGTTCTTATAGTAACAATATAAGCTATTACAGTAAGCATTATCTTACAGTTACAGATATAAGCTATTACAGAGCGTGTTAAATGTGGTTACAGTATGTAGTGAAGACTTGTTACAGATATATGATGTTAAACTAATTTCCTTTACATTATCTCACAAGTTTGGCGAGTTATACTCTAATTTGGAAAAGTCATTCAACAATTGGATACATGATGTGCGAAGTCTACCAATACTACAGATGGTTGACAAAATTAGAGTTCAAATGATGGAAATGGCTGCAAAGAGGAAAATTGATGCAGCCTTGTGGGATACTCCATACTATCCTAAAGTACAAAAAATCATCGGAAAAAACCTTCAAGAAAGAAGAAGTTTAGCAATCCGTCATTCAGACGGAATCAAATTTGAGGTTATTGAAAGTATGAAGACGTACACCATAGACCTCCATCAACAAACATGCTCCTGTGGACACTGGCAACTTGTCAAGATTCCTTGCAAGTATTCCTTGCAAGCATGCATGCACAGCAATTGGCAGTAACAAGGAGGCTGTTTCTCAATATGTTTCAGCATTTTACAGCACAGAAGTGTACAGGGCTGCATACGAAAGAAACATTCAACCTATCCCAACATTTGACATGTCGGATCTACCTCAACCATCTGATGTTCTCATCAAGCCACCGACAACAAAAAGGTTGCTAGAAAGACTGAGAAAGAGGAGAATACATTCAAGAGGAGAAGTAGAGCATGTGTATATTTGTTCATGGTGCAAACAAATAGGTCACAACAGAAGAACTTGTAGCAACCCACCCCACATCCTAAATGAATTAAAATCTTCTATAATTGTTCTTTACCTAAAATGTGTAAGTGATGTCAATGGTTGCTGTAAGTGCGAAACACACGTTATGTAAATGTGATACACACGTTATGTAAGTGTGCTCGGCACGTTATGTAAGTCCACCCTCCATGGATGGCGGAGGCGGATGGACAGGTGGACATGAATAACGGTTCACGAGCCTTCAAAAGGACCTGTGTAAGTGATGTCAATGGTTGCTGTAAGTGTGCTCATCACGATATGTAAGAGCAACTTCCCATCGATCAAAGTTCACGGCCCTTCGTGCAAAGACGATAAGAGCAAACAACATCATCTCGATTACTCTTTCAAAAGATTGGACCGTACCCCATCGTGTACGATTCATTAAGAAACAAAGATCGTCCTGACATTCCACAATATGTAAGTGCCAAGTGTTACATACAAGGCTTACATTTCTTACAGTTCGAGCACTGTCTACTAACGTACACTACTACAGTATACGTAATAACATGTTATAGTATTTACTTATTTTCATTATAGTATACATAATAGCATGTTATAGTTCGAGCACTACACTCTTACAGTTCGAGCACTACACTCTAACCTACACTGTTACAGTATACGTAATAACCTGTTATAATATTTAGTTATTTTTTATTATAGTATAGATAATAGCATGTTACAGTATGTTATTGGTAACATGTTGAGTTTGCATGATAGAGAGCACATATAATGGATTTTATATCGGCCACAGAAGACTGCATAAAACGAAAATATATTAAACAAGCCTTGTTACAATAACTCTCTAAACTCCCTAACCCGACCACTCGTGGAGGAGGGAGGGGAGGAGGAGGAACGGGCAGGGGAGGGAGGGGAGGAGGAACATATGTGTTCTGCCCTAGGGCCGATGTCAGGGAGGATGTTGGTGAGGCCCTTGTGGCCGTATAGCCGAGAGGCTTTGGCTAAAGCCATCTTCCAGTCGATGTAAAAACAGTTCCAGTAATCGGGGCTGAAGGTCGGTGGTGAAGGTGGAGCCTGTGGTGCCGGGGGAGCCGGGGGCTACGGTGGCACCGGTGACGCAGGTGCCTTGCCATTCCTGTGGGGAGCACCGTCAGATGAAGACATCTGCAAATAAAGAGGAAGAAGACGAGCAAGAAAGATAGGAAGAAGAAGACGAGCAAGAAGCTTGTGAAGGATAAGTATGAGACCCTGGATTCCTTTTATAGTTGTAAAGAACAGTTCATGGGCCTTTAAAAGGACATGTGTAAGTGATGTCAATGGTTGCTGTAAGTGTGCTCGGCACGTTATGTAAGAGCAACTTCCCATCGATCAGAGTTCACGGTCGTTCGAAAGGATAGAAGCGTGAGTGTCGATTGGGAAAAAGGCATTCGAAAGGACGGAAAGGGTAAGACAGGAATGGGAAAAAGAGATGGATGCAAAAGAGGCGGAACTCATGAATCGAGGATCGTAAATGGCGACGTCTCAAAAGTAGGGACTGGAAATTAAACCGGGTGAAAAGTAAGGACTTTACGTCTACCAGTATTCTGACAGGGACGAGGAAAAAAGTACCACCCTCTGACAGGGATCCCTAATTAATTTTCCCTTTAATTTAACTTTATTTTGAGGTGGAGGCATCCATCAGACCAGAACAAGCTGTGAAGAAGAAAAACAGTCGGTGATACCCATGGCCTGCAAAATGCTAATTATGTGAGTCTTCTTAGAAGCTAGTTTTAGGTGATACATATATTCTATAATTTCTCTGATTAGACACATACTGTGGTAGAGAGTACTGTCCTTTGTGCAGTGAGCACCATCATATTTGGCTACACACCTAGCCTTCCATAGAAACCAAGCGACAACAGAGGGAATGATGCCCTTAATCCTTTAAAAAAATAATTTTAATATTTTATAAATAAATATTTATATTGGAGGCGCTAACCTTAAATACAGAGGTAATATAAGTATAATTATATAACATCTTTTCAGTTTTGAAGATATTTTTTGCCTCTGTGCACACACGGCTTGGTCTACAGCGGGATGACTGTGGCTGCTAGACCTGCATAGAAGTCGACCCTCACACGCGATGGGACGCAATCCTCAGCACCAACTTTTTACATCATTTTTTTAGGGAAAATTAATTGGGGGTCCTTGTCAGAGGCTGTTACTTTTTTCTTCGTCCCTATCAGAATACTAGAAGATGTAGAGTCCTTACTTTTTCGCCTGGTTTAATTCGCAGTCCCTACTTTTGAGATATCACCATTTACGACCCTCGATTCACGAGTTCCGTCTCTTTTGCATCCGTCTCTTTTTTCCATTCTTTTCTTACCCTTATGTCCTTTTGAATGCCATGAAGTGACATGTCTGCCTGTCTATCCGCCTCCGCCATCCATGGAAGTTGGACTTACATAACTTATGTAACGCACTTACATAACGCGTCTATCGCACTTACATAACGTGTGTATCGCACTTACATAACGTGTGTTTCGCACTTACATCAACCATTGACATCACTTACACATTGTAGGTAAAAAACAATTATAGAAGATTTTAATTCATTTAGGATTATAGGGTGGGTTGCTACAAGTTCTTCTGTTGTGACCTATTTGTTTGCTCCTTGAACAAATATATGCATGCTCTACTTCTCCTCTTGAATATATTCTCCTCTTTCTCGGTCTTCCTGGCAACCTTTTTGTGAGGAGGAGGAGGAGGAGGAGCACAAGAGGAAGCAGGCAGAGGAGGAGCAGAAGAAGAAGAGAGAGGAGGAAGAGCAGAAGAGGAAGGATGCGGAGAAGAGGAAGGAGGGGGAGGAGGAGCACAAGAGGAAGGAGGTGGAGGAGGAGCAGAAGAGGAAGAGGAAGGAGAATAAGAGGAAGAGGCGTCATATTTTCCCATCCTCACTGTCCAGACGAGTTACAGCTGGGACGAGAAAAAGGCGGCAACCGGAGATATATACGGTATAGTTTCCCCTTAACAGTAGAAGATACATAACTTTAACGTTCTGTTATAGTAACCTTAATGTTACATAACAGTAACATTAAGACCCCGTCACAGTAACATTAAAGTCCCTTTACAGAAAATTCTTTTATTACTTATTCCGTCGCAGCCAGAGGATTATCGGTACCACAAAGCTACGAAAGTCAATGTGTCTATTTCCGAACCGATCTTTGTTGACTCTCAAGATAGTACAGACACACTTCGAACGGGCAAGAAATAGGGGAGACGAGATTACGTCGCCCAGGAAGTATTTGGAGTGGACGAAAAGTCTTGGATTGAAAGATTTCTGAATGAGTGCATCATTAATGAGTATGTGTTACAGTGCATGTATTTCCTTGTTACAGTTCAGAGCTTTTCTGTTACATTATATTAGTTCGTCTATTACTGTATAACATCTCCATTCTTACAGAAGATGTACACCTTTCTTACATGTAGTGATTTGATGTTCGGCGACACTCTCGAAGGATACGATAATTTCCTCACATTTAAGGACATCCGGGAACTATTGTTTGGGGGGCAGAGTGAATCAGTCATAATTGACTACTATGTCAACACTTACTTGTTTCTCTCTCGTCAAGAGAACCCGAACATTTTTAAGACTTTTGGATATCTGGGAGCCACTTTAAAGGGTTACGTCCAATCGTGCAAAGACGATAAGAGCAAACAACAACATCTCGATTACTTTTTCCAAAGATTAGACCGCGTCCCAACTGAATTAGACCTCCTCTTCTCCCCCATACACGTTGGGATGAACCATTGGGCTCTTTTGGTTATCAATATTAAAGAAAAAGAGTTCCACGTGTACGATTCATTAAGAAACAAAGATCGTCCTGACATTCCACAATACATAAGTGTCAAGTGTTACATACAAGGCTTACATTTGTTACAGAGCATGCACACTTATGTTACATATGTTACAGTAAATGTACATCAAGTAATTGGAACTCTTTTGTTAATTCTTTCATGCAGGTAGACATATCGAGAAAATACATGAAGGGAAAGGACATCGATTCAGCAAATTGGTCGCTACGCTACCCCGACCCATGCCCACAACAAGGATCGGGAGACAACTGCACCATTTTTACTTGCAAATACATGGAGTGTCTGGCACGTAGGGACACTCAAGGTTTCCCCTTCAGTCAGGATGACATACCAACCGTGCGAGCAAGGTTCGCCCTCCACTTCATCAAAGCGTACTTCAATACATAAGAACATTCAGAGCGTATATAACTTAAGGCGAAGAACCTTACTTGCCGCACGTACAATTTCATACATCCAATGTAATTATATTGTACATTTACTTGAGGAAACACTTGTTTATTTATTACAGTGAGGACACTATCTACTAACATTTTCTATTACAATATACGTAATAACATGTTACAGTATTTACTTATTTTCATTATAGTATAGATAATAGCATGTTACAGTTCGAGCACTATACTCTTACAATTCCACCTACAGTACGATCACTACACTCTTACAGTTCTACTGGCAGTACAAGCACTACACTATTACAGTATACATAATGACATGTTATAGTATTTACTTATTTTCATTATAATATAGATAATAGCATGTTATAGTTTGAGTACTACGCTCTTACAATTCTACCTACAGAATGATCACTACACGCTTACAGTTCTACTGGCAGTACAAGTACTACACTACTACAATATACTTGATAACCTGTTACAGTATTTACTTATTTAGATTATAGTACAGATAATAGCATATTACAGTTCGAGCACTACACTCTTATAGTTCTACCTGCAGTATGATCACTACACTCTTACAGTTCTACTGGCAGTACAAGCACTACACTATTACAGTATACGTAATAACCTGTTATAGTATTTACTTATTTTTATTATAGTATAGGTAATAGCATGTTACAGTATGTTATTGCTAACATGACAAAAGACTGCATAAAACAAAAATAGATTACAAAAATAAGCCCCATTACAATAACTCTCTATACTCCCTAAGCCGACCACTCGGGGGAGGAGGGAGGGGAGGATGAACGGAGAGGGAAGGGAGGGGAGGAGGAATATATGGGTTCTGCCTTAGGACCGATGTCAGGACAGATGTTGGTGAGGCCCTTGATGTCGTACACCCGAGAGGCTTTGGATAAAGCCATCCTCTAGCCAGTGTAAAAACCAATCCAGAAGTCGAGGCTAAAGGGTGGTGGCACCGGTGGCGCCGATGTCTTGCCATCCCTGTGGAGAGCACCGTCAGATGAAGACATCTGCAAATAAAGAGGAAGAAGACGAGCAATAAAGATAGGAAGAAAAAGACTCAGAGAAGCTTGGGAAGGATAAGTATGAGTACTTGGATTCCTTTTATAGTTGTGAAGAACAGTTCACGGGCCTTCGAAAGGACCTGTGTAAGTGATGTCAATGGTTACTGTAAGTGTGCTCTACACGTTATGTAAGAGCAACTTTCCATCGATGTGAGTTCACGGCCCTTCGAAAGGATAGAAGGGTAAGTGTCGATTGAGAAAATGGCATTTGAAAGAACGGAAGGGTAAGACGGAAATGGAAAAAAGAGACGGATGCAAAAGGGACGGAACTCGTGAATCGAAGGTCGTAAACGGTGACGTCTCAAAAGTAGGACTGCAAATTAAACCAGGCGAAAAAGTAAGGACTCTACGTCTTCCAGTATTCTGACAGGGACGAAGAAAAAAGTAACAGTCTCTGACAAGGGGTCCAATTAATTTTTTCTTTTTTACATCATAATTCTTAAAAATATTTAAAAATTAAAAAAATATATAACTTTTTTTATTATTATAAGAAGAATAGATTTTATTAAAATCTTATTAGAAATGGATAAACCCTAAAAAATGAGTCATTCGGATGATTTATTTTGGTTAAAAATAAGTCAATCTTGGTCAACCGCAAGAGAATAACTTATTCTCTTAAGATTTACCAATTTTCAATAGAATTTTAATAAAATTTACGTTTCTTATAATAATAATAATAAATTATATATTATTATTATTTTTTAAAATATGAGTTATGGTGTAAGAAATTGGTGCCGAGATCTGCGTCCCCCGCGTTGGCCTCTTCCCCACTCAAGTTCCGGCTTCTCACCTGCACGTCTCGCCCAAACTCGCTCCTCTGTTCCTTAGGAGCCCTAAACCTCGCGTCTTGCGCAGGAAGGTTTCGACGAGGTTCGTCCTCTTTGGCTGCCGTGAACAATCTGCATGCCTATGCGTTCTCGAGGCGCCCCCTGTTATCTGCTGCACAAGTTTTCTATCTTGTCGAGCTACCATTTCTTGTTTGTTCAACGTTTGGAGTGGGCTTTGATCTTCAAATCCCACAAGGGATTTAATCTGCCTAGGAACATGAAGGGGGTAGTTGCCTTCCACTTGTACAGATCGATGAAAAGACCGTTCTTGAGTGCTAGTGTAGGAAACTTCACTTGCTATGGTTTACCACGCTCTCACAACCGATGAGGTGCTAGCTTGTCGATGAAGGGGAACCCTCTGTCTGCCGTTGCAGATGTCCCAATAGGTGCTGCTAGATTAAGGTGCTGATAGTTGTCTGCTTGACCGACCTTTCTCCATCTCCTACAGTTCTGCTAGGTTCCAATGGGGGATTGGATATGCTGTTGCTGTGGTTCATGTGTAGGTTATATGCACTTTCAGCTGGATCCTCTGGCTGCGAGGGTAATGGAGTAAAATGGGTTTTTTGCGGTCTTCTTTTTAGAGTTAACGTTCATTTGCTTTTCAACTATTCTATACGGGCTCTTCTATACCGGCTTTATTCGTTTATTGCTGAGCACTGTCCGACGCATTAGGTCATTCAGTTATGAGAACAAGAGTTCACAACTAGTGTTATAGAATTTCAGTGCTTTAAAATTTCAACTATTTTTTCTGTCTAATGTGGTGCCTATTATTATTGTTGTTCTTATTACTATTTTTATTTTTATTTTTATTCTTCATTGCTATAGCTTTTGGATGGTATTATAATCTCCATTGTTGTCTTAATGTTGCAGAAATGAAGGTTTTGGCATCTTCCATTTCATATCCTGAGAGGTGCCTCTTCTTCAATGGGCTGTGCAAGGATGTTTCAAGAGTTTCACTAAAATGGAGGAGAGTTGGCACGGGAAGTCGCCATCCACAAATCATTTCTCGGTCAAAAGAGTCTCTTTCTCAAGGTTCATTTTGATAGAAGTTCTTCATTTACCACATTACGTATCAAATATATAATTCTGCACACATAAACACCTCATTTTATTCTATTTAGATGATGTTTGTTATGTTATTGGATGCATAATATTCCACAGGAAGTTTTTGTTTCCATAAATTCATGCCCAAGTTTATTGTCTTGTCAAGAATTGAGATCTTTTTCACAAGTATCCAGCTCTGGGTTTGTGATGTGAGTTCTTTATGGGCATTTATTAACACAACAGGGTGCAAATGCGGGATATTTATCCTGTTGATCATGTATAAAGGTTCCTTGCAAGGGAATCCACTTCTTTATTCTGCAGTTTTGACATTTATTACTTTACCCCTAACCCTTTGAGGGTTGCATGAACTTAAACTATGTAACCAAGAAGGTTGTAGAAACTAGCCTCATGGGACTGATGATAGACCCTATTCTGTCTAAGCCTTATTTTGCATGGAAACTTGGCATTACTTTGTAGAATAGTCTCATCAAGCTGGCAGCCACTGAGAAATTTTTGCCAAAATACTTAGATCCTTCCATGGACCTTGTCACCAATGGACAATGCAATCTCGTAGTTGTAGGGATCCATTTATGCTCATGTTTAATATTCTAGAAGCAGAAAATGAAAACTCTAAGATGTCTTCATGTGGTCAAAATCAGGTTGTTATCTTCATCTTTTTCTTTGGCTAATCCTGATTCAACCTTTGTTCAAGCTGATGTGGTAATTACCATTACAAAGAGCAGCTAGAGTCCACATCTGGAGGATTTGAATTGTAGATCATCTTTAGAACAAGTGATTTCACATTCTGATCAGGAATCATCGCAAAAGAATGCATCTTCTATATTTTTGTCAAACAAACTATGAAATGTCTAGTGTCCACAGCTACAAAACCCACATGTGGTCATACTTGAAAATCAGTAAAGACATGGAGAGGAACCACAAGTGGAACAAAGACAAGGGAGGAAATCATGAGTGAAATTATTGTCAGTCAAGGTTGGGTCCACCAAAATGCATAAACTTTTTAAAATCTTTTTCTGTGTCTTGGGTTGATGAGACCTGATTCACATTCAATTCCATCAAGCAGACATATCTATAGTGCCATCAGTCCACCAATTCGCAGCAAATTCCTCACTTTTTTATTGTTGATTCCAGGTTGGTTCCCACTCAGCAGTCTTCTACCTGAAACTCATTTCTCTCTCAAGAGGTTAGAGCATGAATCTCACAACTAGTCTATAAAATTCTTGAGCTTCTGCCAATGAAAAATTGTGGTGCCACCGGTGGGATCAAAACCCTCTCAAACTAGTTCCATACTGAGAACTAGATCATGAGGATATTCTGTTTGAGGATGCAATTTCAATCAAATTGCAGTCCCTTCTCACCTTCCTGAACAATTTCACCTAAGGAGTTCAGTGTTGATATTTATTTCTTTCCTATGATATATAGCAGCCTCTCACTTCATAGGCCTTATAGTCTAAAGGGTGGGTTGGCCACTTGGCCTTAATCAATATATAACCTGTTTTTAGGTTGATGATTGCACTTTTCCCCATTGCGGTTATGATTGATGTTCTTCTCCAGAGTTATTACAATGACCTTTTGTTTAGACAATGTTAACATGTTTGCTAATTTTACACTCAGGTTGTGTGAATGAATTTTATTCTCGATGACTAACTCCTTTTGTGGTATTTGATGATGGCCTTCAGGTCAGCTTTTTTCTTTTTATGGTGTATGTTAACACTTTTCTCAGATTTTCAGGGTTTCGCTGAACCTAAACGACTTCTTCCAATTACAGAAGCAAAGCATTACACTGAAAACATGTTAGAGGAGACACTTGCTTTGTTCAAAGTGGATGAGTCTTCCTCATTCTATGTGCTACAGATACGTACAAGCAGTGAATTTGGTTCTTGTCTGAGGGACTTGAATGCAGCTGTGTTGCTTTCCATGATAGATATAAATGGTGATACCGTTTTGCAGAGGATATCTGCAGTTTCATCAGATAAGAATTTTCACAGAACTGGGGAATCTGAGTCTCCATCTGAAAGGATCCATTTCCAAAGAGGATCAGTTGATGCCATTACTTTTCTAGGACCTAAACTGGAAAAGATTGAAGCCCTTTGGGTTGGCATTGAATCAGGTAACTCTCACGTAGCACCCTTCAGGCTAACATTAGCATGATGCTTCACTAAAATTGATATGGCATTATGTCCACTGTAAAGTCTGTAATTGTCTGGTTATTGTATTTCTCACTTACATGACAAAGGCAGGCTCTTGGAGACTAAATGGCTTGAGATTGACTATTATCAGCACAAGCAAGTCTTCATGCGGTCCTGACACCACAGAAAGTCCGTATGATGTACTGCAATATCATTTTCAGTCAAATGACATACTTTTTGGAGAGGATGGGGGGACATCCATGACTGAACTAAGGCCTCAACTTGTCAAACAACTCTCCCTGGATGAGCTTTTGACAATGAACAGTGATGCTCTTTATCTAGAATCTGCATCCTCAAACACAGAAGTATCGGCTGATGAGAGCATGAAAGAATATACAAATTTGAAGCTGTCTTTGCTAGTTTATGATTCATTATTCATTGCCACTGGTACAGCAATTCTCGCTTTATCCACAACTAACGAAGCTGCCTATGCCTTTGCCGCTGGTGGAATTTGTGGCTTTCTGTACCTCTTGTTGCTGCAAAGGTCGGTTGATGGCTTATCAGCTTCTGCGTTGCCTTCAGCCAATGGAAATATCGAAGACCTTGTGCGTGGATTCAGGGGACCCTTGTCAAGTTTGGCATTGATTTTAGCGGCAACTGCAGCTGCTGCTAAATACGGCTTTGGAGATACAGACTTGGTGTTGACACCACAGTATTTATTCCTTGGATTTGCGGGCTTTCTTATTTGCAAACTATCTGTGGTTCTGGCTGCTTTCAAACCTTTGAACAGTCTGAAGGGGAAGTGAAGATGGTTAGTAAGATTCAGCATTTATCATCTTATGGCTATGGATCACAACAATGGTAATGATAGCAGAAGGGTCTTCTGGCTGTACAGCTGTTCCTGAGTTGATGACTTGGACATCTGACTGCTCGGTGTTAAGAACATATTGTGATGAAACTCGCCTCCAGAGAGTGGGAAGCGTCTTCCAGTAGCATTTGCACCAGCTGCAGCCAGCCAATCTTTCGTGGAGATTTGTGTTGCTGCGGCACCTTACTACTGACAAACAACTTTGTTTTTCTTTTACATGGGGGTTCCATCTTGGATGTGAAAATACAACTTTCTTCATGTGAATTGATCCATGTTCATTAAAGATGATTGAAATTAGAAACTAATGATTATGAGAAATATTTGTTGCAACTTTGCAAGAACGGCAGGACACTCCTCTTGTGTGGCGTCGTCCAGTTAGTCAGTATGCGTGCCACACCGGCGCCAGACTTGTGTTGGCACCAACCAGCTTGTGCCATGGTTTGGAGGATCAGATCGAATCGGTCCGATTCGAGTGAATCAGAACGTATCATGGGATTCTCGATTCGCCTGATTCTTATGCAAATCAGATTGATTCTCATGCAAATCGACTCGATTCTCCTGAATTGGAACGAAGCAGAAAAAATCGATTCGGAACGAATTGACGATGCGGCGAACCTTGGCTTATGTCATGCGGGCATGTCCCGTCTCTTTTACAACCAGTATTTCTGAATGATTATTCCTTAGAGAAATACTTATTTTTAGACACTAGTGACATGAATTGCTTGGAGAGTCATTTTTATTGGCTGAAGGCCTCCTGAATCCCTCTCTCTCTCTCTCTCTCAACCAATACAATTATTTTCCAAGCAATCCTTGTCAGCCTTCATTTCTCTATTCTTTATATCTTTTGATATTCATATGGGTAGAAGGGTTTAATTTTTTAGTCCTCTGCTCTCCCTTCCCTGGTGACCATCTCTTGTCTTCCCTCGTCTGTCTGCTTGCCATTTTTAGTTTAAACACTATGCCTTTTCATATTTGCAGTGATTAACCTCTTCAATTTTCACATTGCTTACAACTCTTCAAAATCTATTCAAGTAAAATGCCTCAGTAAAAGTTTTCTTATGGCTTAGAATTTGTTCTTTGAGAAATACTTTTTGCACGGCCACCCGGGTAACCGGGTGGATGTGGAACGGCCGACCAATCAGGTCGGCTGTGCAGTGGTTCCACGTCGACTTTTTACCCGTGCGGCCGGGTAAAAAGTATTTCTCTTGTTCTTTTGGGTACTCATATAAGAAGGGTATATAAGAAGGGTATCTTGATAATTATACTTATATTTTACTTAAAATATCAATATCAAATTTGGCAGAACATAATTAAACATCCACTACTAATATCAAGATTAAATTAATATGGATAGATAGAGCTGTCCCCACAATCTAATACTGCAACCAAAACACCCGGCTGAGGTGGGGTTTTCTTGTTAACTATGTTGTTTAAACTTTAAAAAGAGTCGTTTGGGGCGTTATTAAAAGGTATGGGGCTAAAAACCTCACCAAAGTCACCAGCTTGCTCGCCTCGTCTGGCATCAGATATTTGAAGTGCCGCCGATGTCTGCCCCCTCCGGAGCCGTCCTCCGTCGCTGCGCCCGGCCGGTGGTCTACTGCGGCGCCGCTCTCTCTCGTTTGCTTGTCCCCTCCTCCCCTCTCTGCACTGCCGCCCGCGTCTCGGAGCCTAGTGGCCACGCTGGCCAGTGCGGCGCCCGGGCTCAGACCGCCGCGGGCTCGGGCCCCCCGCCGGTCCGCGTGTCGCTGACTGAGACGGCGGGAAGGGGGGTGTTCGCTACCCGGCCGATCGGGGCGGGAGACCTCATACATACCGCCAGCCCCGTGGTCGCTCACCCCTCCACTTCCCTCCTCCACAAGGTCTGTGCAGAAGATTTGTTTCATTTAAAGGTTTCTTTGGTCTCTCTTTTCTGATTCTTTTAAGTAGCTTACGTGTTTGCGTTTGTGACCTTGGGAAATGTGCAGGTGTGCTACTACTGCCTGAGGAGGCGAGGCGGTGATGACGCTTCCGCACTTTCTGGTCCAAGTGACACCGAGCACTTCTTCTGCAGTGAGAGATGCAGGGAGCAGTCCAAGGTTTGTTCCTTTATTCTTCCTAGTAATTGTTGTTAATCTCGTTTTTGTTTCACTCGCTTGGCATTCTTAATGGTTGCTGGTGCATCTCACGTCTATTTGACATTTCCCGGCCGATGCTTTAGCTCAATTGTTGGAGGAGATTCTCTTTGTTAAATCTACTAGTCTACATCAGAATCAGGCCGTCTTCGATGATCATTGGATACATGGGCTCTAGTAGAGCTCAACTTCGCTAACAGAATGGGTTATCTCGAGAGTTGTTTCTTAATCCGTGAAGGATTAACTTCTCCAAGGAGGCCGAGTACGTGCTGGCATGTCCTAAACGAACAGGTTGTTTATTAATCTCTGAATATCTCCAGACCTCAGTAGTGACTAGGCCCTAAAACTCATGCATCCCACCAGCGCCTTTCATAATACAACTGTGTGGACTTGTAAGACAGAACATTCTTCTGGTCTCAGAAAATTTCTTCATCAGCAACCAACTTCTTCTGTCACCACTTTACAACTACTGCTAAATGTGACCTACCTTTGTCCTCCATGGATGGCAAAATCAGCCAATTCGGATCAGAATCGGTAGGTGTCGATCCGATTTGGTGGGGGCAAGGATGGGGGTGTCGGTTTTGGGGGGGGAGGGGTCCGATACGGAATCGGTATCAATTTCGGATTCGGCCGAAACTGGCCAATACTTGCAAAGGGCCATTAAAAAAATGCAAAATATGTTAAAAAATTTTAAAAATTTCAGAAAAATATAAAAATTCATCAGAACACAAAAAAAACAGTGGACATGCATTTAAGATTGAAAAGAAATTGGAGGAAGTATAGATAGATGTGTGTGACATGTTAATGAAATATTAGATGCATATTAAACAGTTAAACAATAAACATGGAGTGATCTTGTAGTCTTGCACTACCATAAATATTACAAACACTATAAAATGCTGCAAAAAATAATTTTTCATACCCAAACATTTCAATGCACTAAGATGGATAATAGCCGGAAGAACCTTCTCCTTCATCGTATGGTTGCTGTCTTTGAAATTCATAAAGAAAGTTCTTATATTCAGAATATTCACTATAACCAAACAAAGATGTTGCCAACTGATTCATCCCTCTTGGAGTGAAAGGTTGTCGGTTGATTGGAATTCAGAATCAGAATAAGAAGAAGAACCCCGAGCATGAGAAGAGGTTACTGAGTCATAACTGTTACTGGCTGGAAGTGGTTGAAATTGGAATTCAGGTTCACGAGCCCACCCATACATTCTTGTCCCCTGTTGGCCACCTCCAGAGGCAGAGGGACCATAACCTGAATCATGTCCATAGTACCCCTGTGAGTTATGTCTATAGTGCCCTTGTGAATCATGTCTATAGTAACTTTGTCCCTGTGAGCTATGTCCATAGTCACCCTATGAATCATGTCCATAATCACTCTGTGACTGTGTATATGTGCCCATGGTTTGTCGTGGCGAATCGGATCGGGCCGATTCGGGCGAATCAGAGCGGATCAGAGGAAAGCCGATTCGCGATTCGCCTAATTCGGTCTGATTCGCATATATATATATATAATACATATATATTACATATATATGTATATGTAAGACATATATACATGCATATATGTAACACATGTATGTCAGATATGAGAATGGGCTGAGGGATTCACATGGTATGACATGAAACTCATACCTTGAATCCCATGGTATGACATGAAACTCATACCTTATTTACATTCCATATCATTTAAATAAATGTTATAATTTGTTGTTTCATTTACTTAAGATAGTACATGTAAATAAGGAAGTACCCCCTATTTGGATCCAATAAAAATATCAAAAAAATCATATTTCTTACCAAAAAAAAGTCAACTCTCCCATCGAAGAAGAAAATCGCGATTTCGGTGATTTTAGCGAAATGCTAACTTTCTAATCTCTCATAACTTGATCTATCTAAAAATCAACACTTTTTTCAGTAGGAGAGCGGCTCCCTTGAAGAAGTCACATGCACGTTTGACTTTTTTTACCGGACTTTAGATTTTTAGTGTTTCATATGGTTTATTTGAATTATTAAATTTTTAGATAGATCAAATTATGAGAGATTAGAAAGTTAGCATTTCGCTAAAATTACCGAAATCGTGATTTTCTTCTTCGATGGGAGAGTTGACTTTTTTTTTGTAAAAGATATGATTTTTTTGATATTTTTATTAGATTCAAATAGGGGGTACTTCTTTATTTACATAATATCTTAAGTAAATGAAACAACAAATTATAAATGATATGGAATGTAAATAAGATATGAAGAGGAAACTGTGTTCCCCTATGGATAATATATACACACACACATACATAAATATAATATATATAATAATCCTATGCGAATCGGACCGATTCGGTCTGATTCCATGCGAATCGAACCGAATCAGGGAGAACCCGATTTGGTCCGAATCGCCGATCCTTCAAACCTTGTATGTGCCATCGCCAGTAGTAGCACCTACAGTTGCATTAAGATCATCATCATCATCATTATCCTCAGAAGTATAAGAAACCAAACGTCTTCTTGCAGTTTTTGACTCTTTTTTCTTTTCTGTTGGTTCACTTTGTTGGGCCACCTCTTGCATCTTTGTATGGAGTCATTTTTCTCGTCTCACATAAATTTACTTCATCTTCTCAATTGTCGGGTCATCTCGAGCAGCAGCATTAGTCCTCTCAGTCATATATATCCCTGATACAATTCTCCTTAATGATGGAGGTGGCTTCACCATTCTAGGACTGATCGGCCTACTATCTGATTCTGAATATCAAGCTGGCTCAAATTGCTCCTCAGTGTCCTCAACAATCTCAGGCTGCTTTCCTTTTGATGATGATTCTCTTAGTCTTTTTGTTAGTACTTTGAATTCTGGATCCTTTGGTTCATCTCCATCTAATATTCCTTCTGCCCACGTTGTATCAGTAAGATCAAAAATAGAGTCATCAATGTCCTCTCGTACCCCAATCCAAGATTTCAAGGGATTATCATCATCAAATAAGGCATCCACATCAATTTGTTCAATTGTATCATCTGTTTGGCGTTTGTCCCTCAACTATTGTCTTAGTCTCATATTCTTTATCCCCAATCTCATATTGTAATGGCAGTAAACTAATTTCTCTAATCGTTCTGTCTTCAGCTGATTGCGAACCTTTGAGTGTATACGGCTAAACATACTCCAATTCCTTTTACATTGACTAGCTGATGTTATTTGACTAAGCACCCGAATAGCAATAACAACCCATGCATTATTGCCCAAATCTCTATTTTGGACCATAATCCACCATTTAGCTATCCACCAATCATAAATAAAATGAATGTTAGACAGATTTCACAGAGATCAACTCATCATAATATATGTATACATGTTGGACAAATATTGTATACCTGGACTGACTCGGCCTACAACATATTGCAACTGGGAGTCAGAATATGTCCTAGTCCTCATTCTATATGCATCCCTCTATAAGAAGAAACTTTCAGTTTAACATCATGGACTTCTTCGCAAACATTCCCTCTTATTGATAAAAAAATTATAAAGAGTGAAGAACAACCTGAAGCTCGCCCTCCAACCTTTTCTCTGGTGTCATGGATAAACGACCAATGACATTTAAGGTGCCATAAAGCACCTCACTATCAACATGTGCATTGTCAGCAGACATCAATCGAGGATTGAGAAAATAACCTGCATTTATGTATAATTAAGTGAACGTAAGATGTAGAATACTCCATTAGAAAATAGATGATGAAATGATTCATCACTCACCAGCTGCATGTAAATCATGATATAATGTGTTCTCCCATCTGTGATCAATAATTTTCCACCACCTTTTATAGTCTCTGACTCTCTGGGGAGGGACTGTCGTAACTCCATCGTCGCACGAACCATGGTCTCATACAAATATCTCATGTCATTCTTATCATCACCATCCACCATTCTAACCACCTTTACAAGATAAGTGTCAACTTTTAAATAACGTGCTACCCTGTCCCCGGATTCTTTTTCTTTTATAACATGGCAACATTCCAAATAATCCATCTGACTTTTAGCACTGCTTTTATCTATATACGCCCGCAGGGTCTTGTGATACATAAAAGACTTCAACTCATTCTTAAATTTATGCAATGACTCCAAAGAAATGAAATTAGAAGCAAATATTGTTGGCCCTGCACGAATGATGTCTCGGCCTTCACTTGCTAACTCCCTAAACATGTTAAGGATCCTGAGATGACCATATATGTACCGTGTCACCACTTGTGCCCTCTCAACTGTAGTCTTCACATTCTTATCCTTTCCGATATCCTCAAATATCAGGTCAACGCAATGTGTTGCACATGGAAGCCAATACAAGTGTTATCTTTTTTGCATCAACTTTTTGCCTGCAGCCTTATAACTGACTTCATTATCAGTAACTATCTGCCTAACATTTTACTCTCCAATTTCTGTCATTATCTCATCCATCAAATGAAACAAATAGTTTGCATTCTTCTCATACTTTGATGCATCAATAGCTTTTAAAAAAATTGTACCTTCTATAGAATAAACGAGAAAATTAATCATGGATTTCTTTGTAGCACTAGTCCAATCATCACACATAATAGCGCAACCTCTCTCCATCCATATATGCTTGAAGCTTTCAATCCACTGATGAAGCTCCTCAACCTCCCTCTCAAGGCCACACCCGTATATCTCATAACGTGACGGAGCCTTGAAACTAGGCCCAACATCTGCTACAACATCAATCATAGGCTGAAAGCAAGGTTCAAAATCTCGGGGATCGGGATCGGATTGGTCGGCCCAAAACCGATCCCACCCGGCGATCCCGACCCCGGCTCGGCCGAGCCGGGCCGAGCCCGACCGGGTCTGGCCAAGCTAAAGGGGGGTGGATCGCCCCCCTTAAAAAAATTGAAAAAAAAATAGAAAAAATATGAAAAATAGGAAATATATGAACATTGTATTTATGAACTGAAATACATGAAAAAATTGTATTTATTGGAATCGTACATTATATTGTGTGGACATAAGGTTTACATAATCTGTCCAAGACATATAATGTTGGTAATATGCCTCATATTGAGTAAAATATTGACTATAGGCATCCGTGTTCGCATATATGATAGTGATTGGTGTGTAGCCCGGTATTTCAGGCACTTGATATGTGCCATATGACTCATATGAGTCATGTGAATGTGAATCGGACTCAGTGGATTGTGCATATGCTCCACCTCCGGTGTAATATGATGCATCGGGTATTGAGGATATCTCAAGTAGCCTCCCTGCCCTTGGTAATATCCTTCAGTGGAAGCATAAGATGATGTATCTGACGCTTGCTCCATGGTCTCAAACTCCATCCGTAGCTTTTCTTGACGCTCCCACTCCTCTTGCATCTGCTTCTTCTTCATTAACCAATTCCGTCTATGCGGAATGAAGTTGGGATTGTATCCCGAATCTTCGGATGCTCCTTGGCCTTGCCCTTGCCCTTGCCCTTGCAATTGAGATGCCACTTTCTTCCCCTTTCGTGCATATTGTTGACTTGAGGTTTGTGCTTCCCTCTCTTCCCTACTCCCATGATGTTGATCTTGAGTAGCATGGGTGAAGTCTTCCTCTCCGGTGAATACAATAGGGTCGGGTGGCGGTGCCGGTGGCGGTACACTACTGACAACTAGGACATCTCCTCCATGATCGGATCCCTCACTAAGAGTACTTGTCTTCGATGTCGAGTCATTAGAAGTTTAGTATTGAACATTATCGCTTGGCTCCGGTGTTTCATCATCTATATCTTCCTCGATCGTGTCCAAGTCTGCAATGCTAATGCCATGTTTCGTGCTCCTTCCTCTTGCACCCACTGTTTTCTTTTGGCGTTTAGGGGCTGGAGGAGTTTCAAACTCCGGAAGCAAAGGCACATCATCAAGCTCACCTAAATGAGACATAAACATGTTAACATGAGAAATAAATAATTTATAAATGATGCATGTACATTGTAAAGGTCATTTACCTTCAGCCCATACACGATCATGCGGGTCGAACTCTGGTTGAACCGAAGTGCTTGCATTTACCCATGCATGTAGTGGATGTTCCTTCTCAAAAACTTCTTCTATATTTATTGTCTCCGATGGAGTTGCTTCAACTTGTTGTTGCCCCGAGGATCTATATTTCTCTCTATCTTGAACTTGCTTGATTAATTGAAGGTTTTTAAGCTTCAATCTCATGTTGTAGTGGCAAAATACCAACTTCTCAAGACGTGCAGACTTCAAGCGGTTTCTTTGTTTTGTGTGGATCAAGCCAAATGTGCTCCAGTTTCTCTCACACCCTGTGGCAGACGTTGTTTAGCTTAAAACCCGAATAGCTACATAGGCCAAGTCTTCATATCCATAAGTTCTTTCATGATCCAACCACCAATCCGCTGTAAATGAAGGATGTATAATGTTTTAGAAAATAGAATTAATAGAACCAACTCATTCTACAGGCAAATAAATATGATGAGTAACTTCTAACCTGGACTCAAAATCTGAGCAGCTCGTTGTGTCGTGCTAGTACCAAAGTGGTAGAGTTGAAGTCTATAATCATGCATTTGTTTGCATGCTATGATTGCCCTATCCTCATTGTCTAGCATCCGTTTGATTACATTTTTTGCCCCAATCAACACTTCGGGGAATTGTCATAGTTCTCCCTCCTCCCATCAGTCTATACATGTATTGAGGGTTGAAGAAATGCCCTACATGTAGAAGATAAATGTTAAAACATGAGTTGTAAATAATATGTAATCACAATTCACAAGAGTTGAAGTGTTATGCTTACCTGCAGCATGAAGATCATGATGCAAGTGTGCTCCCATCGTCGATCTACGATTTCCCACCACTTGGCATCGTTGTTTTGTTGTTCATTTGGATAAGTTCATTTGCTCGATCCATAGCCTCGTACAAGTAACCCACTCGGATCTCCTCTCCCCATCTACCGCCCTTAACACTCGAACAAGCGGTTCTACTACATTCAACACATTTTGGACCCCCTTCCAAAATGGCTTTGATTGGATAATGTCGGTCACCTTCTTTCCCTTCTCCCTCACCCGTGTAGGAGCATGTCGGGACATATAGTTCTCCCACTCTTCCGATGCTACCATCCTAATAAGGTTGCTACGTTGCCATTTATGCTATCCAATGCATATATTGAGATGCAAACCTTGTTAGGTGCTGCCGAAGCAACTCCCGTCCTGTGGTATGCGTCCTCATGATGTCCAATATGTTGTTGTGGTTGTAGATGAAGTGGTTACGAACCTTTCACTGTTGACCACATTTTCCACCATTGGATCTTCACAAATGTCTTCTAGCATTAAGTCAATGCAGTGCGCGGAGCAAGGAACCTAATACAACTGTTCCCTTTTCTCCATTAGTTTTTGGCCCGCCAACTTGAAAGCCGCTGCATTGTCGGTTACCACTTGGACTATTCTTTTCTCTCCAATCTCCTGCACCATCTCATCCATCAACTGAAATAGTAGTCCGCATTCTTCACCTTGCCAGAAGCGTCTATCGACTTCCAAAAACAGTCCCTGCTTTGCAGTAGATTAAGAAGTTTATCATACTTCTTCGTGTAATGCCTGCACAATTCCATAAGAAAAATTAAAACCTATGTCTTATTAATGAATAAGTGAATAACAATTAACTGGCCAAACACTTGTACATACCTGTCCATCCATCGCACATTAACATGCAACCATATTCATCCCATATTCGTTCAAATGTGGAAACATATGCCTTCATATCTTCAACCTCCATATCCAAGTATTTGTTGTAGATTTCATATGAAGTAGGGCCTTCCACCCCTTTGTCCACTTCACCAATAGTCTTGATCATGGACTCATAATATGGTCCTTTGCTGCATTAGCCGCTATGCTGTTGAAGAAGAACCATCTTGACGTCGCTCTCCCTATCTTCTCCTTGCATATTTTCAAATTCTTGAATGCTGCAGAAATGGATGGTTGCTTCTCCCTTCGCCTGGTGAGAAATGGGTCTATAGGTCCTACTCTAGGATCTCCGTCTCTAGGGATATCCATTGGAACCTCAGGTATATTTGAACTCATTCCAGCACTTGAACTCCCTTGTTCGCTACCCCCATGGCCACTACCTTGACCTACGTGATGACCGGTACGTCGGAGATAGTCCTCTTCTGCATTAGACCTTTGTTGACACGGGAAAAATATCACTTCACATATGATTTGATTTTGTTTGCTCATTTCATTTTATTTGGTTCATTATTCATTTCACATGCTTTGGATTTTTCTGTTGGGATTTGTGGGGCGTGCCAGTCTGTCTAACAGACAGAGAAAGAGTCCGCGCAATGCGGAGAAAGTATTTTTGGTGTCCATGGAACGGAACGGGGTGTGGTGTCCGTGAACGGACGGGTATGATGTCCGAGGAACGGACGGGTGCGCCGTTTTTTAATCTAACTCCTTGAGTCTCGTATCTATACTCATCAGGTGATTGAGGTAACATGTGCTGGACCTCTGTCTCCATCGACTGGAATCGATGTTACATTTACATCGAGTTAAAACTCTTGGTATTATTTAACACCAATTTTAACCCGAATACCATTCATAGTAAAGGATGAGAAAAATATGCACGCTTTTAGAAAATCCTGATCATAACATGTTTTTCCTTTCTTTTGATTATTTTGAAATGCTTTTGCTTTGAGTATTTCATTTTTGAAATGACTGCCTTTTGGAGTCCAAAGTGTGATTTTGAGAGGGAACGGTTGCATACCCGTGGACCTATTTGAGGTCTTTCTTCTATTTACAAAAGGTTGATTAGAAATTTTTTATTTGGGAAACATGATGATTGTTATTGTGAACGGTATATACCCGTGGATTTTGATTCTGAACTTGGGGTATTATGACTCGAGTAACACTTCCGTATTAGAAGGATTACTGTATCAATTTTTTCAAATGAGTTCTTTTACAGTGCCCTTTTTAGCAAAGTCTGAATTTGAGGCAGAGTTTCTTTCCTCCTCATTTCTCCATCATGTGGATATGATTTCTGGAGAACATATGAATATATCTCCATGGAAGTCCTTGTCATATTATAGTTCTTTTCTGGAAACTGTCCACATGGACATGATTCTTGTGAGTATGCATATGTGCTTCCATTCGGAGTATTTGAGCACAACTCTTGTCTTATCCCCCTTTCTTTGGATGTGTGTATACCAACACAGTATTTATGGGTATGTGAATATGTTCTGGCAAGTCTCTGCTTAGGCAGTGTCCTCATAGAGACGTATTCATGTGAACATATGTTTATACCCATATGTCCTCGGGAGAATCTTTGCCCAGAGGGATTTTGCCCTAAGAAGGTACATGTGTATAAGCACAATTTGCAATTTATGATATATTCTCGGACGGTATCTCTGTTTGAACAGAGTATCCGGTAAAAGGTATCTCCGTTTGAACGGAATCCCTTTTGAGACGTATATGCATATAAATGCAAATTTATGATTATACAGATATATCTTTGGACAAAATATATGTATATAAGTACAAAATTCGTGATTATATGGATATATTTTAGGGGAATCTCTACTTGGGCAGAGTCTCCTCTAAGAAACATATGCATATAAATACGAGTCTGTGGTTACATGGACATGTTTCTTCAGAAGGAACTGTGTCATGGGCAGAGTTCTTCCACGAAACATATATGTATAAGCACAAATTTGAGTTTTATAGATATGTTCTTAGGCAGAATCTCCACTTGGGCAGAGTTTCCCCTAAGAAACATATACGTGAAAACATAAATTTGTGAATATACGAATATGTTTCTCGGGCAGAATCTCCGCTTGGGCAGAGTTTCCTCTAAGAAACATATACATATAAGCACAAACACACCATCCAGAGACTTAGAACTCGATGGGAGGTGGCACATATACATCTGGATGCGTAGCATTCAGAGCACGAATTACAAAGGTATTTAAACACCATATGTCCAAAGATGGACGGTATTTAAATCCTATAGCCCATGGGGGCCGATGCCGTATTCACGGACTTAAGGATGAGAAGATGTCGATGCCGTATTGACGATGATCTCAGGGCCGATACCTTCACACACAAGAGAGGAGGTTGAGGAAGAGATAGAGATGGGGACTTTGGAAATTGAAATTTTCCTATTCTTTGAATTTCAGAGACATAAGGACAGCACCTTGAGGAGAGGGCTCTCCCCCTTCAAATGGGGGGATTGGGGGGCCTTTTATAGGGGAAGGCCCCCCTTACATGCGTGGAGTGGGGGCTCCCTTTAACCGATGGGAGTCCCATCGGTTAGAGGGAAAATTCCCTCTAACCGATGGGGGTACCATCAGTTAGAGGGTTAAAGCCCCTCAACCGATGGTAGTTCCATCGGTTAAGGGGAAAAGTCCCCTTAACGATGGTGGTACCATCGGTTGGGGCTCTTCTTTGTTTCTTCTGTTTTCTGTTTTTTCTTTTTAAGGGAACTCCCTTAACCGATGGAGGTTAGAGGGGAATTTCCCCTCAACCGATGGAACTCCCATCGGTTAGAGGGGAGACTCCCCTAACCGATGGCAGTCCCATCGGTTAGGGGACTCTCAAGGGGAACTCCCTTTAACCGATGGAACTCCTATCGGTTAGAGGGGAATTCCCCTCTAACAGATGGTAGTACCATCGGTTGGAGGTCCAACCGATGGTGCTTCCATCGGTTGGGGGAGAAACCCCCTTAACCGATGGTAGCCCCATCGGTTAAGGGGAAAAACCCCTTAACGATGGTACTTCCATCGGTTAAGGGAGGGGCATTTTTGGAATGGAGATTTAATGGGAATTGGCACAACAAATTTTTTTTTGTCCACAAATGCCCCCACGGGAAGTGCGCCGAAGCCGAAGGCGGAGGAGGACGTCCCGTGCATTCTTCGAGCAGTGCTTCTGATCTTCATGACTTGACAATAAACTTGAATCGGAAAGTTGTAGCCACAGTTGACACGCTTCAGCACTTGCACTGTGAAGTCAACAACCTTGGGCAACGATCGACTTTGTCATGTTTCTTGTGCTGAGCGATCAGCTCCGCTTCCTTGGATTTACTCAGTACTGACTTTGGCTTTCTTTGCCTGGGTCTTTGCCTTCTGGATTTCATCTCAGGGATTTTTTTTAGATCTGCCTTTCTGGCTTTGTTATGGACTTGAATTGATTGAGGACTCAATTGGTGAGACTCGTCTTTCTGACTTTGCTCAACAACTTGATTTGAGATTTTTTTTTTTTTTTGACTTGTGATTCTGACTTGATTCGCAGTTGGATCTGATATTACTTTCCTGAGCTTTGCCTTTTTGGCATTTTGTTGGATTGGATTTGACATCTTTTTCTCGAATCTTGTCTTCTCGGCTTTGTCCGAGATTTGACAAAGGTATTCGTCTACTGAGGCTGACCTTCTTGGTCTTGCGGTTATCTTTCTTCTTTTTCTTTCTCTTCTGCTTTATTCATTATTTTTTCATATCTGTTTTGAGTTCTCAACCATCCTTGCTCCGGAAGTTGTTGGAGACAGGAATGTTGAAGCTCATTTGAATATTCCCTCTTCTTCCAAACACAAGAGAGCTGGAAAAAGGAGGGTGGCGGATTCCATCACATCTGGCGGTGACTTTCTTTTCCTTTCTTTTCTTCTCTCATCATTGTCATTCATGACTCTTCTTCTTGATTCATCACTTATCCTTTCTTCCCTTTTTGACTTATCTACCTCAGATGACGAGACATATGAGGAAAGGTGCCGGTCCGATTGCTTCGGGCGGCCATGCCTCTTTGCCGGGAGGTTCTCCTCTCCTTTGTGAAGTGGAGCGTGAGAATTCCTCACGGGCAGCTGCCGATTTTATGCCGGAAATTGATGATAATGAACCATCATCTGACTGTCTGTTTCTTGAGATAGCTGTGACGGATGACGGTGCCACTGCATTTGCTGAGCTGAGAGTCTCGACGGAACAGTATTCTTTTGCTCCTGTCGGGGCTTATATCCCGATGCCTGCTAAGGAATATTCTGCCATGGAATCAACTCCTGCAGGTGACTTCCTTTATGAGCTTATATACAGTGTTTAAAGATGATGTTTTCTTTTCTGATATTGACTTTCCTTCCTTGTATTTAGGTGACCAGGTCTTCTGTGATCACTCTTTCTGGGGATGATGGATTCATATTCTGTATCTGTGGCCAATCCTTTCTTTTCACTTTTGGGGAGATGCAGGGATCCCATTTTTGGAGTTTCAAGCTTATTCTGCCTTTCAAGTAGGCGATGCTGCGAGTGACGATGGTGTTGGGCATGGTTGTCGGGAAGGAGAACATTGCCCCGCTGGAACGCGAGCTTGATGAAGAGAGGTCTTCTTTGAATCAGGAGGGCAGAGGTGAGGCCAAAGATTCTGAAGAAGAAGCTGCCTATGTAAGAGACGGAAGGAACCTCTGTCAGTTGACAACCACCAAAGCCAAGGCAGTTGAACGACTGAAGAGGAAAAAGCCCTCCTGCCTTTGCTTTTCAGTATAACATTTACATGTCGAGCTCATTGTCTTGCTCTTTTTCTTTGTTTGACCTTTACATAGCAATCGCCACTCTTTGTATATTTGTACATAGAGTGATTTGTGACTTTGTAAATACTAGGTGAAGGATAATGGAGGTCCTCCTTTTCATTTTCTCCCTCTTTTTTTTTTCTTCTTTTCTTTCCTTTTTTTCACATTACCAATCCCAGTGCCCCTCGGGTTTCACTAAGGCTAGCCCCCTTTAGCTTTTTCCAACGTGCCCTTTCGGTTTTCACGTTGAGGGGTTATCCATTTTTGCCTGAAGCGCCCTTTGGGTTTTCACCTCAGCCGGATTTTTTTATCTTTTTACCCTCAAGCATACAGTGAGCCGTATACTTAAGTCCATCGGGGTATCTCTATTTTTAACCCATTTTTTCTTTTTTTTTTTTTGACTTGACTGTTGAGGACTCGACTGACTTGGATAGTTAATGGCTAAGGGTTTGGTTGTGGAATGAGTGGTGTATTCGGATGTGGTTTGAGATTTGAATTTGGCCAATGATTGGAAATTCGGATTTGGGATTTGGATCTGGATGTGGATTTGGGTTTGAACATGAGCATGTTGGCTTACCTTTGTGGTATGTTGAATCCGAGTTTGGATTATGGATACGAGATTTTAGGTATGATTTAGCTTTGGACTTGGTTTTGAATAGATTCTGGAATGGTGTTTATTGTTTGGCTTTGAGATTTGAATTTCGCCCCTCCTTGATGGCTTAGTGCCGGGATAAGGGATTTGCACTTGGATTTGAACGGCTGGAGAGGAAGAAACCTTCCTGCCTTTGTTTCACAGCATAAAATTTGTATATTGGGCTTGTTGCCTTGATCTCCTTTCTATTCTGCATGTGGTATCTGTCACCCTCTGCAAGTTTGTAATGTGGTGACTTGTAACTTTGTGGATGTATGAATGAAGGACTGAGAAATCCTCCTTTTCATTTTTTTTTTTTTTTCACATTACCAGCCTTAGCGCCCTTTCGGGTTTTCACCAAGACTGGCCCCCTTTAGCTTTTTCCAACGCGCCCTTTCGGATTTTCACGTTGAGGGGTTACCCATTTTTGCCTGAAGCGCCCTTTCAGGTTTTCACCTCACCTCGCCGATTTTTTGATCTTTTTACCCTCAAGCATATCAGGAGCCGTATACTTAAGTCCATCAGGGTATCTCTATTTTTTAACACCTTTTCTTTCTTTCTTTCTTTTTTTTTGACCTGACTGGTGAGTACTCGACTGGTTTGGGTAGTTGAATGGATGAGGGTTTAATTGTGGAATGGGTGGTGGTCTGGCTGTGGAATGGGTGGTAGTCTGGTAGTGGAATGGGTGGTAGTGGATTTAGGTTTGAATTTCGCCCATCTCTGATGGCTTAGGGCAGAGATAAGGGATTTGCATTTGGATTCGTATTAGAGTTGAGATTGGGTTTGTTTTTGGATTTGGATATGTACATGTCAGTTTATCTTTGTGGTATTCGGATGGGATATGAGATTTTGATTTTGTTTTGGATTTTGGATGTAGGATTTAGGTTGATTTGCTCTGGACTTGTTTTGGTTTTGATTTTGGCTTTAGTTTTGATTTTGGTTCTGGTTTTTGGTTTTGGTTTTGGTTTTGGTTTTGATTTTGATTTTGATTTTGGTTTTGGTTTTGGTTTTGGTTTTGATTTTGGTTTTGCCTACCTTGATGGCTTATGGCTAAGATATAGAATTTCGGGCTTCTATTTGGTTCAGCCTACCTTGATGGTTTGTAGCTATATTTGGTATTCTGGGTTTGATTTATTTTGGCATTTATAGTTCGGCGCATGTGGTTTTGGATCAAATTTGGATATGATCTGCCTTGATGGTTTGCTGACTATGAATTTGGGATTGTATCTGAATATGAGTTGCCTTAATGGCCTTAGGATATGAACTTGGAATTTAAACTTGATATCACCTACCATGGTGGTTTGCTGGTGGGACTTTGGGTTTTGAATTGGCTTTGGATATGACTTAATGGCTGGTATGATATAGCCTTGTGATTTGCTGGCTATGATTTGGATTGGATTTAGTATAGCCTGCCTTGATGGCTTTTGCTATGGATTGGAATTTAGATTTGATTAGCCTACTTTTTGGTTTGTTGGCTATGTTTTGGAATTTGAATTTAGATATAGCTTGCCTTGGTGGCTTGTTGGCTATATTTTGGATTGAATTTTAGATATGGCCTGCCTTGGTGGCTTGCTGGCTATATTGGATTGAATTTTGGATATGGCCTGCCTTGATGGCTTGCTGACTATGAATTTGGATTCGAATTTCAGATATAGCCTGCCTTGGTGGCTTGCCGCTATATTTGGGATTTGAATTTCAGATATTGCCTGCCTTGGTGGCTTGCTGGCTATATTTTGGGATTTGAATTTCAGATATAGCCTGCCTTGGTGGCTTGCTGGCTATGACTGGATTTTAATATAGCCTACCTTTGTGGTTTGCTGACTATAGAATTGGAATTGCGTTTGGAATTGTATTTGGATAAGGCCTGCCTTGGTGGCTTGTCGGCTATGACTGGAGTATAGGTTTGATACCTTTGTGGTTTGCTGGTTATGATTTTTGGAACTTGGACTTGATATAACCTACCATTGTGGTTTGCTGGCTATAGTTTTTGGAATTTGGATTTGGGATTGTATTTGGATATCTGATTGGCTGCCTTGGTGGCTTGTTGGCTATGATTTGGGTTGGATTTTGGATATGGCCTGCCTTGGTGGCTTGCTGGCTATATTTGGGATTTGAATATGATGGTGCCTACCTTTGTGGTTTGCTGGCTATGGTTTTGAAATATGAGTTTGGTGAAGAGTGGAATATGGAGGATGAAGTACCTTTGGCTTCATGCTCCTACAGGGATTGGAGGATTGTATGATGGACATGTGGTATTTGATTCTTTTGCCTCCATTTATGGTAAGCTTCCATTTCAGCAAGGATCCTCAAGAGGCCTCTTTCATTCCTTTCTAGCTTTCTGCCTATCTGGGTGATTGGATTTTTTTGATGATTGGCCGAGGAACTCATGTTCTGGGGCATGGTATAGTTTCAGGTGTTGAGTGGAGCAAAGGGCACAGTACCTTTATGGTGCACCGACCTATAGGCACCTCTTTCATATGCCAAAATGATGATGTATGGGCCGAGCCAAATGGGTTGCAATTTGCCGCACGACCTTTTTTTGCTATTGCTTCTCTGCATTTGACTATGACAAGGTCTCTTTGCTTGAATGCTCTTGGTCTTGCTAGTTTGTCGAATGCCGAGCCATTCTGGCTTGATATGCTTGAAGATATTGTATGCTTCAAGTCGCCTTCTTTCGAGATTGGAGAGCTCCCCAAGTCTTCTTCCTATTTAGCTTTGATCTTGACTTTGAAGTTCATTTGGATTGCCACCCGATAGGATGCCATTTCAATTTCTATAGGTATCATTGCCTCCGCTTCATATATCAAGGGGAAAGGCGAACATCCAGACTGATTAATTTTCTGCTGAGATAATATAGAGGTTGCTCCTTGCCTTCTTCATTTGTTTGTGCTAATAGAGCCCCCAGAGAAGCGTTCATAGCTACAATATAAAGTATGAGAGGCTTCCCAGCAATTGGTGCCCCCCAACACTGGTGGGGTGAGAAGATATTTGACTTGCTTGAAGGCGATTTGGCATTCTTGATCCCAGATGAAGGGAGTATCTTTCTCCATTAATTTGCTGAAGGCCATTAGCAGCTGTTAGATCGCCTTAATTTTGTCGGGGTCTATTTCCATTCCCCGATATTTGACGATGAATGTTTTTTAATCGTCGAACACTTTGATTTTGCCTTGGAGAGTAAATTTGCATGTAATTGGGAGGTAGAGGAATACTCCCGTTGATGGCTTGACGGCCAGCTTCATAACTGATACCCCGCCGTTCTGGGCGGATTACTTTGCTTTGAGAATTCTTTGCAGGTGATTTGGCAAAGCCTTTGTTTTCCACAAAAAGCTTGCCAGTCTCACTGTCTTCATCTGAACATTTAATTTGCTTACCTTTCCCTTTAGACTGGGCAAGGGGTTGAGGAATTGGCCCTCCAAGATATAAAGTGGCATCAGTCAAATTGCATTCATCTTCCCGAACGGGGTTTAATCAGCAAAGACTGTATACTGCTTTCCTTCTTTTACATATTTGATGCATTGATGTGGTGTCGATGGGATGACCCAAAAAATTTTTATAGCCAAGGTCTTCCAAGCAATATTTTGTATGTTGTATCAGCATCAATAATATAGAAGGCTACCTTGGTGGTGAAACTTCTAAGAATTAAGTTGACAGTGACTCTACTAATGGCCTCTTCTGAATTTCGGTTTAAAACCAGTGATTCGTACATCTTTTACCTGTTGCATATGAGGCATGAGATGTAGAGATTCAAGGGCTTTATAAGGCATTATATTGATAGATGCCCCCAGATCGGCCAGGATCTGACTCAATTTGTTGCCATTGACTTGTCCCTTCATATATATAATAAAGGACGATTGTGACATAATAGCATTCCTTTATCTGTGAAGGTGACATCTGCTGCCAGTGCTTCATATATTTGAGCTTGGAAATCAGCTATATGAGCTCATATATTTCTATTTCTTGGAGATTTTGACGAGAGTTTCCCTCAAGTCCTTACTCCAAGCAATTGCCTTCTAGACAGTAAGGTTGACGGGGAGTGATTTGAGTTGTTGAAAGATTTTGTCATCAGCCTTGATGCGTATCTGGTCTGATGAGGGAGATCCCTTTATCGAGGACTCAGATGGCTTCTTTGGTTGACAGATTTCTTTTGAGAGAGAGAAATCAACATCCTTCCATTTGAAAAAGAGAGGAGCGTTGTCCGGCTCATTTGATGAGGCATGGGGACTTTGGCTCTTTCTTTTGTATGAGGAGGCATATGGACAACTCTTCTTTTTCATCTGAAGGGTTGAACATATAAGAATCCGCCCGTATTTCGGCTTTAGGCAGAGGCTTTGACTCCTCGCCGTGAATGAGAATGACTTTGCTTGATTTTGTGATATCGGGCTTCTTGAAAATAGTAGATGCAACTTTTGCTCTTTACCATGCCCTTTCTTGCGACGACGATTTGAATTATTTGCTGGCCGACGCTGATATGTCAGCATTGTTGGCTTACCTTCAGCCTGTTTGGTATTATCACTTGGAGAGATTTATAGCTTCTTTGGTGAGGTTTGGACACCATATTGTAATTTGTGAGTTAAATATGTAATTTGATTCTTCAATTTTGATTGATTTTTTTTTTTAAAATTGATATTTGAGGTACCTCAGCAGCAGCATCACACTACATTTGTTCTTTTTTTTTTCATTCTTCTATTATTATTATTATTCTTGTTTTTTTTTTGTTTAGTTATATATATATATATATATATATATATATATCTATGATATATTTTATTTCATACCTGAGGAGCTTTAAGTGAGCTTATGACTTTCTGCTCTGAAGATGATTGGAGATGCTTCTCTTGTTGGAGCCGCCTCTACTGTAGAGTTGTTGACTCTTTTGAACTGCTGATTTTGAGGGCCGACAGTGACCCATTCACAAAGGTTGCATTAATTGCTTCTTCAATAATTGAAGATGGGAGTTGGTGATAATGCCACGAACTCCTCTGCTTGCTGGGAGATTGGCTTTGTCGCAACTTCTTTTGATATTCTAATTCTGTATTGAAAAAGATCAATTTTGAATTGCTCCATTTCGGCTTTGACTCTGTATCGTCCATAGCCCAGTGGATGATGATAATATTCACATATTTTTGGATATAAAGCTTGGGATTCTGGACTTGAACCATAGGCTCGTTGTGACACCTTATTTGCTGGTGCCAAAGAATTCCCAAATTGATCAATTTTTCCTTCCCAGATATGAGTTTTGACCAAATCATGGAGATCCAAGCAATAGTCATACATCTCCTTTCACTTTGAAAGATATATGATGCTGGTTCAAGTATGGAAACCAGACTTCGCCTTCTAAGATTGTCAAGTATAAACTTGGTGCTCTTTGTTGCAAATGAGAAGCTTATTGTAGAAGATGCACATTTGTATACGATTGACTGGATAAATATGGATTTGAATGCTCCCCCACTGATGACCGAGGAAGACCAAAAGATGATGATGCATTAATGACATTCACCTAATAGGATCCAGGATTGGCTGGTCCATTTGGTGGTTGTTGAGTATAAGGTTGTGGAGGGTTGACCCGATGAATACCTAGGTCAATTAGCCCTTGTCTGATTAGCTTTTGGACATCATCCTTGAATCTTATGCAATTTTCAATGTTATGACCCATCATTTGAAGATATAGGCAATAGTTAGCCAATATTTCTGCCGGAGCTTGATAACCCATCAATCTGGATTGGAGGCATAATCGGAAGAGTGAGAAAATTTGATGTCGAGGGAAAGAATATAACCTTGCCGGCTCGACAGGAGTTGAAGGACCTTCAGATAGCCACCCAATTAAGTCTGCACATGGCAACATAGGAGGTGGCTCCAAATATATTTGAATATGCATAGGAATATATTTGCCTTTGGATTTTCTTCATTATTCTGTGTGGATCATGCCTTGCTCTTGGTGAAGAATGAGCTTCTGAATTATCTTGGGGAGGATCACATGAAGGATCGTCCTCACTATGATTGCAATTTCTGTCATATGTATGACATTGACAGATTGCCCTGGTTGATCCAAGCATGAGGCTGAGGAGGATCAATCAGGTCAGTTTGCATAGATATGAGGCCTTCTTGGATCACTTCTGGACTCCGCTTTTGAAGAGGTAACAATCTTCGATTGGATGCCCCACCATACGGTGATACGGGCAATAGTTGAGCTGATTGACTTTGTTGACATCTGCCGGCTTCTTTGGTTCTGGCGGTGATATTAATTGATTATCAAGGCAAAGATCAAAGAGCTTCTTTGTATGCTCCTTCTTGAAGGAATAGGGAGCTTTCATGCGCTCTGCTAATGATGGCACCAGAGCTCTGGTTTCTGATTTCTTCTTTGGGGCAGGAGAGATTGTTGCCCCCTTTGCTTCATTATCAGGTGAGAAGTCAATAACATTGACCTCCTTTGTCGGTTGTTTGCGCTCTTTGGGGAGCTTGCCTTTATAAGATGTGTAAGCCATTTGTTCGGCTAAAAAATATCTCAATTTCTGCTATTGCAAAATTTAATTGATCGAAACTCTGGATATTTCTTCCCAAGAGTTTCTCGTTGACTGTTGTTATGAGGCCTTTTCGGCGGATCGAAATTGCATCTTCTTCAACAGGAGGGTTATTGCATTTCATGCTAAACTCTCTCCACCCCTTGATGAAGTGGATTGCCGACTTCCCTTTTCTTCTGTTTGAGGGAAGATAATTTGGCAAGAGGGATACTTTCCATTCAGCCGTTTGGAAATGGTCCATGAATTTCTTTTGCATATCTGCCCGATCGGTAACCGAGTTGGGGTTGAATTTTGAATACCATTGAAATGCGACTTCAATCAAGGAGTTGCAAAATCTCTGAAGAGATAAGATTTGTCGATGGCGAGCTCGACCAAGCATAATGTGCCACATATTCCAGTGTGACCCCTGTCCATTAAACTTTGATAGTTTTGGGACTTAGGGCATGTTTCTGGGCAGCTTCTTGAATGATGATATACTGGATATGGAACAGATTATAGATCTGTCATCTGCATGCCTTCGCTCTGCTGAGCGAGCATATTTTGAATAATCTTCTGTCTCTCGTGCCTTTGTATAGGAACACCTGAATTGTGTTTGTTGAGTAGGCATAATATTAGACGGATCAATGGTATCCTGACCCGTAGTTTGAGGAAAAGACCAGTTGTAGAAACTGCCGGACGATTTGCCGGGGCAGGCCCATCTGGATGGTGAATTTATTGATTTTGATAGAGAGAGACTGGCTCTGTAGAATGCCGGAGGCTTGAGTTTCCAATTGCCTCATTTAATTTAGAAGCGCGGCCATTTGAGATTGGCATTGCTGCATCACTTGATATTTGTCATTATCTGACATTGTCTGGAAATTTTCTTCGTAGGCAAGTCAATGACGAGGTTAATATTGAAGTAGAAAGTCACCTTCTTCGATTTGAATATTTGTTTCTTCGAAGAAGGGGATTTGAATTCCCTCATGTTGAAAATCACACGAGGAGGAGCTGACTTGGTGTTCCAGCTTGCCTGTCGGCTGGCAGTTTCTTCTGGCAAATTGCTTGATGGCCTCAGTGGGAATAGCATGAGAAGATTGTAAGCTTGGTTTTTTCCTTAGCTGCCCAAGTAACACGTTGTCTTCTTGACGGACGGTACTAGCGTTTGGAAGTACCCCCAGCCCATCAAATATTGAAACTCGCCGTATACGTTTGAAGGCCGATATGCGAGATTTGAATTACTGATTTGATTTCTTTTGACTACTCGGGTATTCCCGAGCCTGAGGAGTATAGCTTGACTTCTTGTATATTTCTTTTTCTTTTACCCATGATGGTACTTGAGCTCAATATGTTGAAGGGAACCATATTTGATGTTGCTTCTCTTAATAAACACCTTTGATATATTTGCTTGAGTCTTCTTGAGTTTCTGGGCTTCCTTTTTTTGGGAACCCAGATTTGTTTGAACCTGGGAGAGTGCCGGGTCTTTTGCTTGACATCGGCTTCCTTCTTGGGATCTCCTGATTCTTCTTGAAACCGCCGCAAAACTGAGAAGAGGTTCGAGGTTGGGATTGTAGGAGTATACCTATCCCGTGGGGTGATAGGTTGGCTTCCGTAGAGCCGTACCTGCAGACCTCTGATCATGATGGATTTGTCGGAACTTGAGGTGGCAGTTGATAGCCTTTTATGATTTTATTTTGTCCTTGTTGTAGAGACGAAAACTTTGATTTTGGAGGAAATTGCCTGGATTGAGCAAGTCTGGATTTGGGTAGACTTAGTTTTAAATGACTTTTTTAGGTTAAAGGTATGGTATTGGAATTTGGTGGAGCCTACCATTGAGGTTTGGTGGTCTTGATTTTAGGATTTGAGTTTGGATTTTGGTCTAACCTACCCTTGTGGCTTACTGACTATGATTTTGAATTTGGATTTGAGATAGCCTACCTTTGTGGTTTACTGGCTATGATTTGGAATTTGGATTTGAGATAGCCTACCTTTGTGGTTTACTGGCTATGGTTTTGAATTTGATCTGGACATGACTTGCCTTGATGGCTTGTTGGTCATGTGCTTGAGTTTGGATTCGGCATAGCCTACCTTTGTGGTTACCTGGCTATGATTTTGAATTTGGATTTGAAATAGCCTACCTTTGTGGTTTACTGGCTATGGTGAATTTGATTTGGAATAGCTATCTTTGACTGTTATGGTTTAATAGGCCTACCTTTGTGGTTTACTGGCTATGGTTTGGAATTGGATTTAGATATAACTTACCTAGGCTCACAGCCAATAAATGTTGTTGGCCAGAGTTAGGTTTATCCCCTTCATTAGCATTATCTTTGGAGAGCATTCGGGTGCCCCCTGTTGATAATAGCAGGACGCTTTGACGTGTCCATGACTCTTATGCGCCTTCCTTGTTGACTTGTTGGAGAGAGGCTCTTGAGTAGCATTTTCTTCATAGGAACCACCCTTAGGGAATAAGGGATCCGACAATTGCTGGAAAATCTCCGAATGCGATCGGAGTCGCAGGTAACCGAACTTTGCATAGTTGTTGATGACGAGCGGTGCATAAGTGACGACCATCTTCAACAGTTTGTGATTTGCCTTTTGTTTGTACCTGAAAGGGAAAACATCAGAATTAGGGTTTTCATGAAAAATATATATGTCTCATCCTTTTTGCTATGAATGGTGAGAAGAAGTCCCACCGGGCGTGCCAATTGTTGACACGGGATTTTTCTATGACTCAATTTTATTCGTTCGTTTCATTTCATTTTGGTTCATGGTATTCATTCATTTCCCATATTTTGGATTTTTGGTATTTGCGGGGCGTGCCAATCTGTCTAGTAGACAGGAGAAAAAGTCCGCGCGATGCGGAGGAAGGGTTTTGGTGTCCGAGGAACGGACAGGTATTGGTGTCCGAGGAACGGACGGGTATTGATGTCCGAGGAACGGACGGGTATTGGTGTCCGAGGAACGGACGGGTGTCGCAATTTTAATCTGAACTTCTTTGATTCCGTGTCTTTTCATCAACAGGCGATCAGGTAGCGTGTGCTGGACCTCTGCCTCCATCGATCAGAATCGATGTTACATTTACATCGAGTTAAAGCCCTTGGTATTATTTAATACCAGCTTTAACCCGAATACCATTCATAGCAAGGATGAGAACATGTATATGTAAAGAATTTAGAAAGTCCTAATATGATATTTTTCCCCCTTTTTTTATTAAGAAGCATTTTACTCTTCGAAAATGCTCGAGTTTGTTTTCATTTTGAATGGTATGAAATGGTGTGACTGCCTATTTTCCTTGGGTGTAAAATATGATTTTGAAAATAGAACGGGTATATATTCATGGACCCTTTGAGGTTCAAAATATGCTGTTTGATTTGAAATTTTGTTTGAAATGAGTTAACACCCGCAGATTGTTTCTGGGCTTCGGCATATTGAGAATTCGGCAGCACTTCTACATGGACAGAATTGCTGTGTGGATTTATAGTATAACTTTGATTGTGATTATGAAATTTCATGGTATATTGTTTTTGGGGCAAAGCCTCCCTTTAACAAAGCTTCTTTTCTTATTCCTTTTTTGTCTGCATGGTCATGATTTTGCAGTCATATGGAGACATCTCTATGAGGGTCCTTGTCACAACGGAGTTTCTCTCCGAGAACTTATCCATATGGATACAATTCTGCTGTGAATATGTGGATGTATTTCTGACGGGATTTCTGCTTGATCAGATGTATGTATATATTTCCTGCAGAATCTCTACTTAGACAGAGTTTTCTTTTGTATATGAGTGCAGAGTTGTAAAGTTTGTTGTTTTTTGAGGCAGAACCCCTGCTTAGACAAAACGTCTTCAAGGAAATTATACGAATATACTTTTGGGGAGAACCTTTGCTTAAGTAAAATTCCTTCTAGAGACATGCTATAATTATTAATTTGCCATCTTATGAATATATTTTCGAGCGGTATTTCCGTTTGAACAGAGTTTCCGTCACGAGAGGTATTTCTACCGAGCAGAGTCTCCTTGGGATATATATCATATGAATTCAAACTTATGATATACGGAGATGTTCTTAGGCGGAATCTTACTTAGGCAGAGTCCCCTTTAAGAGACATATCCACATAAATATGGTTCGTAATTATATGGATATGTTCTTAGGCAAAGATTTTACTCAAACGGAAATCCTGCTAAGAAACATATGCGTATAAACGCAAATTGCAATTTTTTATGAATATGTTCCCGAGCTATATTCCTGCTAAGGCAGGAGCTCCTCAGAGTTTCTTCTGAGAAAGGTGTCTCTGCTCGGGCAGAGTTTCCTTTAAGGAACACATACATATGAATGCAAATTTACGAATATACGGGTATGTTCTTAGGCAGAATCTCCGCTTGGGCAGAGTCTCCTCTAAGAAACATATGCATATAAATACGAGTCCGTGGTCACATGGACATATTTCTTCATAAGGAACTTTGTCATGGGCAGAGTTTCCTCCTGAGAAAGCATATATGTATAAGTGCAAATTTGAGGCTTATGGATATGTCCTTAGTCGGAATCTCCACTTGGCAGAGTTTCCCCTAAAAACATATACATAAAAACACAAATTTGCGAATATACGAATATGTTCTCGAGTAGAATCTCCACTTGGGTAGAGTCTCCTCTAAGACACACATATAAACACAAACCACACCATCCCAGAGACTTAGCACTCGATGGGAGGTGGCACATAGCTCTGAATGCGTAGCATCAGAGCATGAATTACAAAGGTATTTAAATACCATGTTCCACGTAGGGACGGTATTAAACCCTATAGCCCGGGGGCCGGTGCCGTTATTACGGACTTAAGAAGAGAGAATTGCCGCTGCCGTATGAGATGATCTCTCGATTTCTCACTTTGCTCGAACAAGGAAGGGGGGGGGGGCGGTACTTTCACAAAGAGGGGAGCTTGAGGAGGAGATCGGGAAGCTTTGAGAATTTGGGATTTTTCTATTCTTTCGGGGATTTCAGAAAATGGGGGACAGCACTTTGAGAAGGGGCTGTAGCTCCTTATGGGGGTTGGCCTCCTCCTCTTCATGGGGGGAATGGGGGTGCCTTTTATAGGGGAAGGCCCCCCCTTACAATGGTGGGATGGGGACCCCTAACCGATGGGAGTTCCATCAGTTAGAGGGAAAATTCCCTCTAACCGTGAGACTACCATCGGTTAGAGGGTTATAGCCCCTCTAGCCGATGGGGGTTCCATCGGTTAGGGGCTATCCCCTTTAACCGATGGAGGTTCCATCGGTTAAAGGCCTAACCGATGGAACTCTCATCGGTTAGAGAGTTTAAACCGATGAGACTACCATCGGTTAGAGGGTTATAGCCCCTCTAACCGATGGGGGTTCCATCGGTTAGGGCTATCCCTTTAACCGATGAGGTTCCATCGTTAGAGGGAAAAACTCTCTAACCGATGAGAGTTCCATCGTTAGGCCTTTAACCGATGGAACCTCCATCGTTTAGGAGGGTTCCCCTCTAACCGATGGTGCTTCCATCGTTAAGGGGGAAAGCCCCCTTAACCGATGGTAGCCCCATCGGTTAGGGGAAAAAAAAAACCCTAACCGATGATGCTTCCATCGGTTTAGGGAAGGGGGAATTCTGGGAATGGAGATTTAATGGGGAATTGGCACAAATTTTTTTTTTTTTTTTGTGTCCACAACCTTCGACTTGCTTCCGATTCCCGACGAAATTGTTCTATAATATAGATAGAAATAGAATGAGGGTCGGAGGGTGCTTAAAGCCTTAAACTAAATAATGTTCCAAAAGTAAGTTAACTAATTACTAACCTTCTTCAGCTTCAACAAGATCAAAGAATTGTCTCCCTCTTGGTAAATCTACGGACCTTTGAGGAGGGGCAGACAATTCTTCCCGGATTCTTGCCGTCTTCTACTAGTGTTTGCTTTTGATGTCTCTTTCTCCTTCATATATTGGCAAAATTACATTCGAACTTCAGCAGAAACTCCGAGCATGGTGCCACCTCACCTTTATATTCCCTAGATGTTGTTTCAACGAAATATGCCGCCCGATAAGACCCGTTTACAATATTTGCATTGGACCTTCCTTCGAGCCATGTCCACCACGATACTATGAGCCCAAGCGGGATCGGTGCTAGGAGGGTTGCTTGAAGATGGGGAGCCGGAGCAGCACCACCTTCGGCGGCCATCACTTACAACACAAAAAAAAGTTAAATAATAAAAAAACAGAAAATAAATATTTTTTTTTGCGGATGAGAGAGAGGGAGATGAATCGCAGCCAAGAGTTCGGGCGAAGAGTGTGTGAGAGAGCCCGAATAGTCGAAGACGAATCAAGAGTGTGAAAGATGAGATCGCCTCCCAAATAGTGCAAAATAGCGCCCGAAAGAGAGAGAGAATGCCCAAAATATTGAGAGGAGGGGAGGAGAACTCAAACTTGAGTTAGAACATATTGGGGACCTTTGGGGGGTTTATATAGACCCCAAGCCTCCAAAGGCTCAAAGAGCCGTTTCTGGCCGTTGGGAACAGTCCCCAACGGCTAGAAAACGGCTAGTTTTGAACTAGCCGTTGGGGCTCGGATCGCCCTAGTCCGCCCGATCCGCGGCGGACCGGCCCGGGCTCGGCGAGCCCGGACGATCCGAGGCGCAGGGGACCGGACAGGTTACCCCGGCTCGGATCGGAGGGGCCAAAACCGAGCCAACTCGGGCGATCCGATCCCGAGTTGGCCGAGTTTTGATTCCTTGGCTGAAAGTACTCTGATAGGGCTGCATGGGCAGTCACACCTGCATGAAAGAACCACTTGCAAATTCTTTTAAATGCATGCCCCGCAGATTCTGCTGATTTCTTGACACCTCCAATACCTGCTTGATTTTAGGTTGTGTTGAACTCTGCTTCTAAGTACATAGCTATTCATGGGGCCTGCTCTCTACGAGGTTGTGCCTGTACTGCCCCTACTACTGTCGGATCCTCGTCCAGGTGCTTGTCCCCTTGATCGAGTTGCACGCTCACACTCTACTTTCTCTGTTAGCTCAGGATCTAAATCCTCAGAACTGAGCTCATCATTATCATCTCTCGTAGCCATTCTACTCATTCTACCTGAAAGCTCCTGACTAATTTCAGCTTCATTTTCAGTCCTTTGTCTACCTCCTCTCCAGCCCAGAAGACACTGGCGCATCTCCTCCCTCACCTCTCGGGGAGCTATGTCACATTACTTTACCTCTCCTCTTACCCTTACTAGATGTTGTTTGCCTCTAGTAATTCCTCCATGTAGATCATCCAGTCCCCGACTCTGCTCTCCTCTAGCCATTGTCCTACAATAAGAAAATCAAGCATAAAAAGTTGTAAGCAGAATGAAAAATACAACCAAGCATCTTCCCACCGGAGAAATTGTGTTCAACCTTAATCAAGCTTCAATAGACCTTAAACACACCTAATTATATAAAAAACCCTATTTTTAATACCTATTTTTGACCTAATTACATGACATAAAGGCAATTAAGAGCATGCTTGGAACCTAAAACAGTCAATGAAGCTTAATTAACATTCAATTAACCCTAAACATAACTAATAGTACGAAAGCCCCAATTTTTAATAGTTAATTAACTCCTAATTAGGGTATTTAGCCTCAAAATATGACATGTTCTGCAATTAACCGCATGCTAAAACCTGAAACCATTGAATGAAGCTTATTTAATCTTCAATTGACATTAACAAACCCTAATTACACAAAAGCCCCAATTTATAAACCCTAATTTAAATCTAATTAGGCGATTTACCCTAATTACATAACATAAAAAAAAGACTCACCATGCTCCCACTAAATTGCCATCTATTAACCTTAATTGACCTTTGAATCATGCTAAACTTATCTAACTATACCAAAACCCCAAATTTACATAACTAAATAAGTTTTAATTTGTGGTTTTCTCCTAAATAAGGTGTAAAATAGGTATATGTACTTATGTAGCATATAAAGTGACTTATGCAAATCTATGATAGAAGTAAAGAAAAACATAATACATACAAGTTTCTTCAATGCAAAGGATAAGAAAACGACATCTATGCTCTGCAAACACCGGTGGCGGCAACAACAAGAAGAGCGTCTCCGGCGGCGAAATCCTCCCTCCAAAGTTGGTTCCACCCACCCTGCGCCCTGTGGCAGTCCCCCTCCCCCCTCTGCGGCAAAACCCTTCAAATCTGAGGGGGTCACGAATGCGAACTCCCTTTTTAAGGGGGACTTCGCGTCCGATACCGACACGTATCGGACGACACCCCCATCCATTGGGGGGGGGGATGTCGAGTTGTCGACCCCCCACAATTTTAGGTGGAATCGGGGTGGGTCGAGTGGAATCGGACCGAATAAATATTAGTATTTGTAGTTTCATTTACTTAAGATATTATATGTAAATACGGAAGTACCTCCCATTTGAGTTCAATAAAAATATAAAAAAATCATATCTCTTACAAAAAAAAAGTCAACTTTCCCATCCAAGAAGAAAATCGCAATTTTGGTATTTCCATTAGAATAACGTCTTTTTTATCCCTCGTAGCTGTCAGTAGGAGAGTGACTCCCTTGGAGAAGTCACATGCACGTTTGACTTTTTTCACCGGACTTTGGATTTTTAGTGTTTTATGGGGTTTATTTGAATTATGAAATTTTTAGATGGATCAAATTATGATGGATTAGAAAGACGTTATTTTAATGGAATCACCAAAATCACAATTTTCTTTTTGGATGAGAAGTTGACTTTTTATTGGTAAGAGATATGATTTTTTAAATATTTTTATTGAATTCAAATGGGGGTACTTCTTTATTTACATGTAATATCTCAAGTAAATGAAACTACAAATACTAACATTTACTTAAATGATGTTCAGGTAAATAACCATGCCTCGAGGTGATGTTCAAGTGAACTACAACTTCTCATTAATCTAATTTATTTACATTCAATTTCATGTACATGATAAGAATTGAATTTCATTGTGTTTATATTCAATGAATTTTTGTGATTTTCCTTGTTTTTTTTCCATATTTTTTCTTAATTTTTTTAATCTGTCCGAGATCTAGATCAGCCAGATTCTCTGAGAATCGTCCGGATCCCCCGATCCGATCAGACTTGGATCGGGATCGGCGGTGCTCGAGCCAGTACCCCGATCCGATCCCGCCTCCATGTTGTCCTCTCCTTTAAGCATCACTGGCTTCCTTTTTGTTGGCACTATTGCAACATGAGGAGCCTTTTTCTGCCCCAGTAATCATGGAGGAACCATCACCTTCGTGCTTCCCCTATTTTAAGTACTAGTGGATGATTTTAATTTGTTCAAAAATAAGGTGTCCGTGAATCTTTTCCCAGGAAAAGGAAGATATCATAAAATCTAATCCTTCTAGAAATGTAAATGGCACATAAAAAGTGATGCAGCGTACAGACAGACTGATAACATTGGTGGAGAAAGAGAGGTAGGTGGAAAGAATTGGAATGAGGGACATGTTAAGTTGTGACCATCCATTGTGTGAAGGCATGTTATCTCTGTCTTTCTCCTTTAGAAATGTTTGTTTAGGTCCTTTAGGATAGAGTAGGGTGTGGATTTAAAAGTCAAGATAGAAATTTTTTTCAAAAACTTGTGAGTTCATAATTGAGAGAAATGGTTTTAAACATAAGATCTCATTTAAATTTCCTTGAAGAACTTATTGGGTGTAATGGGCTAGGCCTGGTGGTGTCTGTGTGGGATAGTTCTATTAGGTCTTTTTACAATTGTTGCCCAATGTTTGACAAGTTCTGACTAGCTTTGAATTGATTGTGTTGTCAATAGGATAATGGGCCTCCTTGGAGAAGCATTATATCTTTCAACTTATTTTAGCTAACTTGGGTGTTCAATGTGCTGGTTGGATGGAATCATTCTTGAGATCCTTGTACCAACAAGATATTGTTGTTTTATGAGTTAATTGAAACTGGTTATCTTTACAGTATCATCAAGAAACATTTTTTTCTTCTTGAATGGGAAATTTGGCATATTGATTAGAGATATGATTTTTTTTTACAATTTTATTGAGTTAAATATGGAGTATCTCACTTTTTCTACATCTAGCATCAATGAAACCAAGTAAATAAAAACCCATTTGATGATATTCAGGGCAATAAGGCACTAGAATAGTCATCCTCTGTTTTAATCTTTATGGATTTAGTGAGGACCCCTCCTCTTGATCTGACTCTCTTTACCCTTTCTAACTTCTGTAGGGTTTTCTGGAAATTGAGAGCAGACCAAACTGGTCTATTTATGACAGCCACTGCAAGTATGTAATTCTTCCTGAGTAGATTCGAACTGATACATCTGCTTAGGTAACTTTTATTAAAATGTCATTTTGATGTTGTAGTTACAATAAATATTATATGTTTGATAAATTTTGTTCAGTTTTTTTTTTTTTTGAAAAGTGGATGATCCCACGGAATATATTAAGAAAGGAAAGAATGTACAAGTGTAATGTTCAGTATGCTATTATTCCATTCCTGCTCTAAAGTTCTAGTCATGCTTAGCCAGTGCTGCCTCCATTTCATCATGAGTAAAACACAGAGCCAATAAACTATGGTATTGCTTCCACTCTCAAGAAAAACTATGGTATTGCTTCGCATGCAAATTCCACTTTAGACCAGGTTGCACCTTTTACGATGATTACCTAGAAGAATGGATGCAAATCTCAGTGTGGACTTCTTTTCCCCACTTTCAACAAACTCTTTTACAATGTGCACGCCAATTGTTAAGCGGTTATATTTTAACAATGGCCAAAAGTTCTACGGAATATCTTCTATTTTGATTCTTATTTTGTGATATATAAAGAATTCTTATTTTTAATTCTTGAGAAACCATATCTTTGACTGAAGATTTGTCTTTCATCAGTTGGATTGATGATATCCAAGCATGTTTTCTTATGCATCTTGCTTCTCATTTCTGTAAACATTTAATTAATTTCTTTATTTCATAGTAAGATAGGGGACTGCAAAAATTCATACCTCAGCAACAGTGTGATCTTTATGTTTATGGAAGTCTGACTATGCTGTTTTATGGAGCACAACTTGCTTCATCCATAGGTAAGCAGAGCAGCAATCAGTTATCTATTGACCACCTTTATTTTGTGTGATTCTGTATTTATATTGCATCCTGTTTCTGTTAGATTTTCCTTGAAGAAGCCAAATAGGGATGAAAGTAAAGAATTTACATTATGGAGCTGCATCCCTCGCTTTGACTATCTTCATAGCAGTCATGGATGATGGCCCTCACTGCAGCTGTCATCTTGCAACAAGAGAATCAAAAGTACTTAATGGACACAATCTCTGTTGAAAGATGCAACTATATGTATTTTTATCAACTATAAAGATAAGCTAATAAATCATTGTGACACCATCATAATTACAAGCAGGCTTTTGTTCTTTTTGGTTGGGAATCTACAATGGATGACATTATAAATCGAAATGAAGTAATGAGCTAAATCCCGCATTTCTGCCTGTTTCATTCCTGAAGCTCTGGGCATGTCTTTTAGATTCTTTTTATCTTCATTTCTTGAAGAGAACGAGAGTTGAAATATCCACTTCTGGTCAAGCGGTTAGCTTGCATGGTCATGTCTGGAACAGCTTTGGCTGACTGCCTCGACATTCTCCAGCCAGCCAATATACATCCTGAGATGGTACAAGAGGTGCGATCTAATTCTGGATGAGTTGAAATATATATTATCTGACAGTCACTCTTACTGCACTGGTCATCATCTTTTGTCCCTTTATCTTTTATATGTGCATTTCCTCAATTTCTACTAATTTATGTTATGTAAAACCTAGATCGAGCAGGAGTTTGACCTGCTGAAGTTTGCATTTGTAAAAGCAAAGATTGAGGATGCACTCCTAGAATGTATCCTTTCGGGTTCCCTATCTGAGTGTATGTTGAATGACAAAAAATAGGAATACCATCATGATGATCTAATTCATTCTTTTGGCCATCAATTCTTTTAAGGAAACTGATCTTTGACTAAATAAGTTCTCACCAAGAATTGGTACTTTGGTGTACTGGCACGAATTCGCATCAATGCATTTAGGATTGAAACAGTTGGAAGGTCATATGAGGATTTATTGGCATCAGCGTCTTCCTCAGTTGCAGTTGATTCTGCTGTTGGCAATGCTCTTTATATGCTTCCATCTTTTTACAATCATGACTGTGGTACGTCCTTTTTCTTTTTCCTTCTTTTTCTGTCAGTTTGTTACTTGATATCACTATTTGTCGTAATGGTGATTATTGTGTTTGCACTGCCATGTGCTTGCATGTTGAGTTGTGTAAAATATGGCAGACTTAGAAGCATCTGCTTTCAACCTCAGGAAAAAAAAACTTAATTAGTAGTAGATAAAGAAACAAAGAATGATGTAAATTTGAGAACTCAAATAGAAATATTAAAGAAAGTAATCTACTTTTGCTTTCTGATGTCAAAGGTTTGTCTTCCAGGGGCATTCTTTATGACCTTTTTATATTCTCCTATCACGTAGCTTATGTCTAACTTCTTCATTATAACATCATCTCTGGTTTCAACGAGTGACTACTCATAGTGTTGGTCAAGTGGCCTCTTGGAGTTGATAGAGACTCTCCTGTCCTATTTTAGCTTTCGATGGACCACATTTTAGTCGGTTGAGGTCAGGAACCTTGCTAGTTGAAAAACTTTGCAGATTTCATTTCTCATAATTCTGTAACCAACTCTATGTTGATGACATAAGGTTATGACGACTATGTCAAAATTTTCATGTGTCGAGGTATTTATTTCATCTTGAGCAGAATTGTCTTGACCGACCATGTCATTCCTCAGATCCAAATGTGCACATCATATGGATAGACAACGCAGACGCAAAGCTGAAGGCCCTACGGGACATTGAAACAGGTTTTTATCTTAGAACCCGAGTGACCATCTTTACCCTGAAGCGGACGATTACATTTTTCTGCACAGAATCCTAATTATCAATTGTTATTAGGTGAGGAGCTCCGGATCTGCTACATTGATGCAAGTATGGATCGTGAAGCTCGACAGTCCCTCCTCTCTCAAGGTTTTGGTTTTCACTGTAATTGCGCCCGATGCCTGTCTGGCGACTGAAAGGTTGTGGTCTATCCTCTGTCTTTCCATTTCTCCCCATCTTCATAAGTAGCCCGAGCGTTAATGTTCCTGTTCCTGCTACTTGGGCAATCTTGAAATGAGGGCCTTCAGCTCAATCTTTTTATCTGATCAATGGCCTTAATCTGGACATATAAAGAACCCAATCATCCATGGTCCATACCTTCAAGTTAATTCTTGTTTGTTATGTTCACCATATTTTCTGTAACTTTAGCACCCCATTGGTCACAAACACACAGAGGCCAGCTAAATGGACGATTGGGACGGGGGACAGAGAGCATCAAAAAATTTGGGAGGGGGGGGGGGGGGATAATATATAGGGAAAATTAATTATAGGTCTCTTTCAGTGGGAGTATGTTAACTACATATCTCTATCAGAAATGTTTAAATGATGTTAATTTATAGTTCATACTTTATTAGGATCTGCACTGACGATCCCTGAGTAACATTTTCAATTTTCTGACCATGAGCAATTGTTACTTAAAAGTTTTTCAACTTTTACTTTAAGTTACACTTTAAATCATATCAATAGTTATTATAAATCAGACATATTTTAACTCACTATCATATTTTTTAACAACTTCGAACTCTTACTTAAATGCCTTAAAACTTAGACTTTAAATGATGTTAACGGTGACTTTAAGTTTCATACATTTTAACTTATTGTCACATATATTTTAACGACCTTAAATTTTTATTTTAATGTCTTCAAATTTTTACTTTAATATCTTCAAACTTAGACTTTAATTTATGTCAATAGTTATTTTAAGTCTCACACATTTTAACTCAACATCACACGTATTTTAACAACTCCAAACTCTTACTTTAACATCTTATAACTTAGAGTTTAAGTCTCACACATTTTAACTAATTGTCACACATGCTTAAATGACATCAAACTCTTATTTTAACGTCTCTAAACTCTTATTTAACACTTACAAATTTAAATTTTAAATCATACCAACAGTGATTTTAAATCTCGCACACTTTAACTCACCATCACATATTTTAACGACCTTGAATCTTGCGTTAACACATATGAACTCTTACTTTAATATCATTAAATTTAGATTTGAATTTATGTCAATAGTTATTTTAAGTTTCACACATTTTAACTTAGCATCACACGTATTGTAACAACTCTAAATTCTTATTTTATCGTCTTAGAATTTACACTTTAATAGGGTGTTTGGTTGTAGTTTTTTTTAAAAAAAATTATTTCTAACTAAAAATTTATAGTGTGCTAATTTTTTTACTAAAATTTTAAAATTGAGAAAAATTGTTATTATTTGTTTGGTAAATTAGTATAACTTTTAAAATTTGTAAAGACATGTTTGGTAGACACTTTTCACTATTATTTTTTATAATAAAAGTGAGGAAGAGAAGGAGGGAGGGGTGGGTGCAGAGGGTCGTCGGCGTGAGGGGTGGGGGGGGGGGGGGGGGGGGAGGGGCACGGGGGTGGGGGAGAGGAGAAGGAGGGGTGTGGCGGGGGGAGGAGGAGGGGGGGCAGGGGGGAGAGGAGGGGCCACCGGCGGGGGGGGGGGGTGGAGGAGGAGGAGGGAGGCGCAGGGGGAGAGGAGAAGGAGGGGGCGCTGGCGGGGGGAGAAGGAGGGGGGCGCAGGGGGAGAGGAGAAGGAGGGGCACCGGCGGGGGGAGGAGGAGGAGGGGGGGGAGGCGCATGGGGGGGGGGGGGGAGGAGGAGGAGGGGGCATTGGGGTCGGGGAGGGCGTCGACAGGGGGGGAGGAGGAGGAGGGGACAGGGAGGGCGCCAGTGGGGGGGGGGGGGGGGAGGAGGGGGGCACAGGGGGCGGGGAGGGCGCTGGTGGGGGAGGAGGAGGAGGAGGGTGCAGGGGGGGGGGGGGGGGGGGGGGAGGGCACGGCGTAGGGGGTGGAGGAGGAGGAGGGGGAGGGTGCGGAGCAGGGGGGTGGAGGAGGAGGAGGGGGCACGGGGAGGGTGGCAGATATGTTGCGAGAGAGTTTTTAAAAAAAAATTGGTGAAGAATTATTTTTTTCTCGAGAGAGTTTTAGATAGGTGGGATTCCTTCCTTAAAAAAAGATATGTCTTATCAAACGTGTGTTAGTGAACATCTTCTCTTTTTTAAAAAGTTTTAGAGAAAAAAGATGTAAAAAATTACAACCAAACACCCTATAAGTCATGTTAATAGTGATTTTAAGTCTCACATATTTTAACTAAGTGTCATATATATTATAACGTCTTCAAATTTTTATTTTTAACATTTTTGAACTCTTATTTAACACTTTCAAACTTAAACTTTAAGTCATGTCAACACTAGTTTTAAGTCTTCACACATTTTAACTCATTGTTACACATATTTTAACGATCTTGAATTTTTATTTTAACACCTTCAAATTCTTACTTTAATGTTTTCAAACTTAGATTGTAATTTATGTCAACAGTTGCTTTAAAGACTACACAATTTAACTCAACATCACATATACTTTAGCAACTTTAAACTCTTATTTTGTTGCCTTAAAATTTAGATTTTAAGTCATGTTAATAGTGACTTTAAGTCTCACATATTTTAACAATTTCGAACTCTTACTTTAATATTTTCAAACTCTTACTTTAATATTTTCAAACTTAAACTTTAAGTCATGCCAACAGTGATTTTAAGTCTCACACATTTTAACTCGTCGTTACACATATTTTAATGATTTCAAATTTTTATTTTAACACGTTTGAATTTAAACTTTAAATCATACTGCAGTGACTTTAAGTCTTACACATTTTAACTTATCATTGTACATACTTTAATAGCTATAATTTTCTTATCCTAAAGTTTTACAATAATTACATATGTGATATATTGTGTAACATAGAAAGTTAAAGAAAAATTATAAACTGTTAAAGTAATAAACAATTTATCTTACTATAAAGATGTATAAAAGGTTGAAGTTAAGAAGAATGTCAACTTCTTTGTTAAAGTACACACATGAATGTGTTAAAGTAATATTATATGTGAGTTAAAGTAAAAGAAGATATGGTTAAATTATAAGAACAGATAATAAAAACATAAAAGATAAGTTAAAGTAAATGTAAAATTTAATAAAAATAGACGATAAAATTAATTTAAGTAGACGAAAAAATCGGTTAAAATAGATGAGAAAATCAGTTAAAATATCAATTGCGTGGTCATATATATTGATGGTAATAAATAAATATGTGCATTCATGGAAAGATAAAACGGAAAACAAAACAAAAGATAGAAGTTGTCTTTTCAAAATACTAATTGTTAAAGTTCACTAGAAGATGAGACTATTTATGGTATATATTTGTTTAATAACTCTCCTCTTTGATAGAGATTTTAATTAATTTGTAAGTAATATGAAGGTATTATATAAAAAAGAGGACGAACGTATAATTTGTAGGGTGTTATATGAAGAAAGAAATTCTTTTCTGATCCAAGATCGACGACATATTTATGACGAATTGTGGAGTACAAAAAGAATATTTGGATGAGATAGAGTTGAACGACCGTAAAGATGTACAACGCGAGGGTGACGAGAGCCCAGCAGCGTGTGCTCAAGGATTGGACAAATTACGTGTAAAGATCCCACAGTTTGCTGCGTCAACACGTCAAGAACGGATTATATGTAAAATTAGGCGGCTTTGAAACATCATCAGCAGGTCGAAGATTGAGCCAAGTTTGCAGTCAACTAAACAAGGTAGAGCGTCTCCCTGTAGAATTTGGACTAAAAAATAAAGATCTCTCACGTCTCATAAGAAGAAGAAGAAACTAACTAGATCGTGCATCACAATACGACCTTGAATGGTTTCACCTTTGCAGCCAAATCTTCCTTCTCCACCTTCCCTCAAGTTGCTAAATCCTCTTTAATGCTTGGGGATTTGGAAGAAGGATAGCCGAGATTTTCAGCAGCAAAATTTGATTTGTATGAGTTTATAACTCCCACATCGAATTGTACAAATATTTAATATGTGCAGGGTCTCCTTTTCGAATCTATGTGGACATTATAATGCACATTCTTCACATAAACATATGAACGAATGTTATTGCGGAAAAAAAGTTACATGTCGACAGGATTATTACTTAAGTTTCTTCTTCTTCTCTTACTCCTCAGAGTGAAACCACCGTGGACGTCGACCTTATAAGAGATGTGAGTCTATAAATCCCACATCGCATTTCACAAAGAAAAAAGAACGGTTAATATGCGTAAGGTCTCCTCTCTTCACTGTCTCAAGTTTAGAGATGAGGAAAAAATTCTTAATTAAACTCTAATCTAGAAAGAAAAAGATGTAGAAAGAAAGATATATTGACCATAGGGAACTTGGATAAGGAGTATTGTGACATCAAGGATGCATTGGGAACAAGTATAGCTACGTGGGAAATAATTATGCAGAACATCCCCAAAACAACAACTATTGTTATAGTGGATCAAGCAAGCCGCTACAAGTTAAATATTGATGGATCTTTTAAAAGGACTTTACCAGTGTAGTACTAGGAGATTGCCAAGACAAATTGATTTCCATATGTCATTGAGACGGAGGAGGTATTAGCTCTGCGAGATGCCTTCAATTTTGATTGGATCACAAATCAGAATCATCTGTTCTTAAGTTGACAATGGAAATGGCTGCATATGTCTGTTCCAAGTTATTTATGTGTACTACATAGAAATATCATGAAGTTAGCATCTAGAATGAACTTAATTTTTCAAGTGGCGGATAATATGACTAATTATATTTGTACTCTTCTTTTAGAGTGATTTGGCACTTCTCCCTCATAATGTGAGTTACTCTGTCTTGATCAGATAGGGTGTCCTTCTATTCGTTTATAATTGTTACCATCAATCTCTATTATCTTTTTCTTTTTAACATATATATGAATGAAATTGATCTTACGGATCATGAATCACTTCAAGAACCAATATAGGGAAGCTATTGAACTCTGACCTGTTAAGGTTTAACTCCGATTCCATGTTACTCACAAACTTCTTTCTACAAAATTATTAGGTTGTTATGTATTTGGTCATTACTATAATAAGACTTATAATAAGATACACATAACACAAGTAACCTTGTTATGCTCTTTGATAGACATATAAATAAGCCTATCTCATTAATTAATTGATTCAAATTATTGATTCAATTGAAGCTTCACAACAAAATTAGAGTTTGAGAGTGTTTTTTAACCTAAATTTTGAGCTTTTTTTACATAATAATTTTGCTTTTCAAAGAGCTATATGCTGACAAAGGTGTCATTTTCAACCACGTGGGTGAAAGATATGACCCAAGGCACCAACTTTTTGTGACGATAAATGGCAAATTAATCATGGTTGTTGTCTCTTATCCTCCTACCACGTACCTAGGATACAATAACGAGTTGGAGAGGCTCGATTTCAGATGTTGGATAGTACGGAGAGATCAGAAAACTAAATCGATCTACCACTGCAAGAGGGGGATCTACAAGAAGTAGAGGATCCACAGATTTTGAAATTGAGATCTCATAGAGAATCTTTTGATACTCAAGTCAAATCCCGACAAGAGATAAAGCAAGAAAGTGAATAATTTGAGATCGTTCCCCACAATTTGGTAAGTCTAAAATATTATATCTTTAGCCAAAGAGGCGAAAGTCCAAGTGGTAAAAAGGGGCCCACTTATTGAAGAATGGTTGTCAAATGAGATCATGAAGTGTCAATGAGTATATGATCTACCAGCCCTAAGGGGAGGGCCCCTATCTCGGCATCAACGCCAGAAGGATAGCCTAGACTATAGAGAAAGCTCCTGAAGTAACTCTTTGAAATGCGCAATGATAGGAAGCTAGTTTAGCCCACACTCCACATCTATTTTGGCAGATCTTAGTCCAACAAATGGCCCGAAGACCTATAGCCTAGAGAGCTTTTCCACCTGGCCAATCCTTAAATTGATAGAGCCTTAGTTGGGTGGAGTATAGTGGCCAACAATTTGGACCTCATACTAGGGAGGGAGCACATTGGAGCCTAATAACATCTGCATGCATTGAGCACCACTCTCTGCATGCACTAGGAAGGCATAACCCACGTCACTCCCGTACCCCGACATCAATGCTAGGGCATGGTGTCTGTATGGGAGATGACTTAAGAGAATCCTTACTCATGGTTAGCAAGATGATCTGTATATAGCCAATGGAGAGCCGCTAAGTCCTGCGTACGGAGAGCTTCATCATGAGTAGGACAAAGACCCACGACCATAGCCATACATGTAAGCCATGTCACGTGAGACCATTAGAGAGGCTAGACCCACATAAAACTCACAGGAAGCCTATCGGCTAGAGGTATGGTATTCTAGACCCATCAAACTGTGTGGAGCGATCTCGAATCATTCAACCTCTTACTCTAGCTCTTGCTTGGAGCTGACTTAGGTATCAGATGGTTCTCCCTGGGACCCCAATCCCAAGATCTTTGATCCTCTGCTCCTCGTTGAAGGTCCCCCTCTTGCTGCGCAGATCGTCATCTAATTTTTCGTTCTCCTCAAGTCATCCAACGATCTACTGCGGATTTAAGTCAAGACTCTCCACAAGCTAATATTGATCTACACTTTTAAAAATAAGCAATTTCTTATGATGTATGGCCTTGACATGTTGTTTGTGTATATAAACTAATGATAACCAGACATATATATCTAGATTTATGTTGTGGTGTGGAGCCACACCACAGCTGGGCACCCTCTGATTAATCCAATCCGAGAGCGCTCCAAAAAAAAAAATGGAAAAGAACACATCCTTGCTTGCCGTCCCATGATACACGCTTGCCGTCGTACAAGTATGTGACATGTTAACATGGCATTTACGATGAGGTTTTGTTTAATTTTTAAATGCCTAATCACTGTTTGTCATAGTAGTAAATTCCCTTTTCAATGCTAAAAAGGTCAACATTATGTAAATTGCAAGACTATTTAAAAAATATTTATCATGAGAGCATTTATAAAAATATTGCAAGATTATTGAACTTAATATTTTTGCCATGCTTTTAGAAATGCACGTAAGTAACATGTCATATTATATACATACTATTATTCTTTAAAACTTGTCGAAATACCCTTAAAGACCTCCAAAAAAATACAGTTACTATCTTGTCCTAACTTAAACAGAACAACTCAACTTCAAGAGGGTCCAAGAGAAACTTATAATATAAAAATATTGCAAGATTATTTAACTTAATATTTTTGTCGTGCATTTACAAATGCACATAAGTAACATGTCATATTATATAAATACTATTATTCTTTAAAATTTGTCAAAATACTCTTAAAGACCTCCAAAAAATACAGTTACTCTCTTGTCCTAACTTGAACAGAACAACTCAACTTCAAGAGGGTCCGAGAGAAACTAATAATTATCAAATTGTCGTCTGTTGATAAAAGAATGAAAGATTTAAGGAGAGGTACATACGAAGATCCATCTTTTTTAATTTGGGATTTTTTTATATATATTTCTTCAAATAATGAACAGAACAACTCAACTTCAAGAGGGTCCGAGAGAAACTAATAATTATCAAAATGTCGTCTATCGATAAAAGAATGAAAGATTTAAGGAGTACATACGAAGATCCATCTTTTTTAATTGGGATTTTTTTATATATATTTCTTCAAATAATGAACAGAACAACTCAACTTCAAGAGGGTCCGAGAGAAACTAATAATTATCAAAATGTCGTCTATCGATAAAAGAATGAAAGATTAAGGAGTACATACGAAGATCCATCTTTTTTAATTTGGGATTTTTGTATATATATTTCTTCAAATATTTATTTTTACATATACAGCCCTTAATCTAAGTATATTGTCATGTATACCCTCTATTTATTTAAAATGATGCATTTATACCCTTATTTTTAACTCATGTTAGATTTGTTTAGGTTAATTGGTATTAATCAACCCTTGTACTAACCCTAAACCCCCACTCCCACACCCACCTCTATGGCTAGGAATCATAGCTGGTGGCATAGACCACCTGTGCATAGGTGATATCTCCTCTGTCTCTTCTAATGGCCACTGCAAAACCTAAATCTTCACATCCCCTATGAGGAGATCAGTTTGCAACAGATTCGACATGGTGTACAGAGGGGTGCTCAGGGATGGTATTGTGGTCGCCGTGAAGCGGAGAATGTTGGGGTCAACATAGGGGTTCCTAGAGTTCCAGCGTAGGGGTGTTCATTAAATGGTCCAAACTAAAAAATTGAACCGATCGGTTCAGGTCGGTTCGGTTTCTCGTGTCTCACAGTTCAGTTTGGTTTCAAGTTGGGTAACCGAAATGAACCAAATATATATATATATATATATATATACACACACAGAAGCGCTTGTAGCGCAGTTGGTTAGGTGCTTTTGGGCGCGGACCTCCACGTAGAGGTTGCGAGGTCGAACCTCGCGATTGCCGTTTAAAAGCCTTTTATGCTAATTTCAATTTAAATCAAACCGAATCAGTTCGGTTCAGTTCGATTCTCTAGGGAGACTCGGTTCGATTCAGTTTATGGAAAAAATAGGGGTGAGCCGTGTCGAATTTACCTGTGGTCACCCCTAATTCAGAGGGAGGTGATGGTGCTATCCATGGTCTGGCACCGCCACTTGGTCTCCCTTGCTGGCTATTACGTGGAGTTGGGGCAGATGATTCTCCCTTGTTGCCATTAGTTGGAGACCATCAAGATCTTCGGCAGCACGAGGACCTCCTTTGAGGATCAGATATTCTGGATCGGAGTGGGGGGCAAGAGCCTGCAAATGATGTTCTCACATAAAAGGGTCGACCTGTCGTAAGAGGAGTCGAGCAAGGGAGACCCCTTGGCCACAAGCCTCACCATCTCGATGTTGCAAGCCCTCAAGCGCTCGAGGCCTGGCCTCCAGAGTTTCGCAAAGAGGTTAGACATGCAGTTGTGTGGGAATCGGAAGTCTCGGTCTGTGAAATATAGCTTGACGGCCTTGCTTTCCATCTCCATCTTCTTGTTCCTCTTCTTTGTGGCTACCTTCTTCCTCTTATCATTGGAGAGGGAAGCATGGGACAATGCCTCCACTCTAGCTTTGTCCCTTCCATTAGCATTGTAGCATTACGGTCGTTCGGATTCGAGTTTAATAGTTGTGGTGTGGTGCCCTTGGATACTGTGTGGTCATTGAGCCTTGGTTGTGGCCTTCGTTCCTTGTGTGGGTGTTGTGGGCCAGAAATCCAGACCATATAACCCATAGGCTTTCTGGTTGAGAAGGCGACGGAGTGGGTCGTCGCGTTTTGAAACGCGTCAGCTTCCCACATCGCGTTCTTCAAACTGCCTTTCTGACACGTGGTTCCGATTGCCGACAATGTGGTCTGTCGCGTTTAGCATGTTTTAAAGGCGATGGCTGTCTATGTCACGATTTTGACTTTGGTTTTAATACGGTGGTTTTGGGCCAGACAGAGCAAAGGAAGCTCCGTCCGGTCGAGGGGAGTTGATGTGGGGCGATTTCTAGGATTTTGGCTACTGGAGGGTTGCTTGGCGCGGTTTCCACGCGAGGAGGGTGTCCGGAGTGTGGACACATCAGCGGTGTGGTGTTCTTCATGTTCTTTGTGTTCTTCAAGCTAGTAGTGAGACTTACTCTTCATTTTGAATCAATTGAGTGGTTTAAAGTTTAGTAGATCATGCTATTGTAGTACGTGGTGATCTATCTTCCATTTTAGAGGTTTAAATATTAGTTTAAATAATGTATGGAATGGATTCAGGAAGGAAGAAGGGGGTCTAGCAGTTCTATCTGAAAAGGCAGTCGTACGACCCGTCGCGTTCTGTTGTGAATGTGACGAGCTGGTCCGTCACGTTATGGCTTCCGATTGGTGTGTTAGAATTGATTGGTATGAAGGTGACGCTTTGGGCCGTCACGTTTATGATTTCCGATTCTAGTGTTGAATCGATTGGCTTGAAGGCATTGGGCTGTCCCGTCGCATTCATGAGTTGTGGTAATCGATTGGCTTGAAGGCATCAGATGGTTCCATCGCATTCATGAGTTTGGGTAACCGATTGATTTGGTGGGGCGACGATCGTACCGTTGCATTCTGAACGCCATAGTTTACCCTATCGCATTCCCGTTGTGAACGCGTCGTTCTTGTCTGTCGCGTTTAGGGGTACTAATTGCGGTATATCGTTTGGCATTATCGATTGGCTGGAAGACAACGTGTCGGGCCGTCGCGATTCTTGAGGCAACGTCTTTGTCCGTCGCATTTTTCCTTCTGAAGTGTGTATTGTTATGTTGGCATAGAAGGTCATATATGAACCTAGCCCTGGTTATTTAGTGATGTTTTGAGCTATTTAAGCTGGTTTAATGTTAGTAAAGTATGAATTAGAGTTAGTAGTTGAGAGTATGTTTGGTTAATGAGTTTTGTTAACCATATTAACTATGCTATTATATTATGATTACGTGGTTTATGTGTGTAGTTGTTGTATTGTTGTATAGTTACAGTGGAGGTCATGTGATGGCCAATGATAAGTAATTTTAAAGCATGGAATATCGTGGTATATGAATATAGGTTTATGAGTATGTTAAGTATTTATCTTGGCATGTGTGTTTGCTAAGTTTGGTGGTTTGACGTCTATTCTGTAATACCTATCTAGTCGGGTACCCCAAGTTTTTTGTGAGCTAAGCACGTTGTGCTCAATGTTTGTCTTGGTACTGTGTATACCGTAGAGGTCTGTGTCATCTTCCTAGACACTCTCACTCATTGGTTTGTTGAGTAGCCCGTTCAGCTGAGGGAAAGATGGCAGTGGCAGCGACTTGTGGTGTGCAAGTGTTCTCTGTTCGGTCGCTTGTAGCGCACTCGTGGTTGGAGGACGGATACCAATAGACGTATTGGTCTCAGCTAGTCCCGTGTTTCCACTTGTCTCACTCTGTGGGCCCCAAAATCTTAGAGGAGTGTCAAGCGTGGGTCTGCAACTCGTGTTGTTGTAGAGTGGTGTTAGTTGGTCTCCACAATTCTTTGGTTACGTAGTGTGGTTGTGGAGTTGTAGTTGGACCTTCTGTCCTTTGACTGTGTGACTGAGAGGTGTCTAGTGTTGTGTTGTCTGGGTTGGATACTGGCGTCATGAACCATTAGTCTATACCCGTGTGGTGGCGTCGTTCCTTCTGACTCGAGTTTTCCAGTAGTTGTGGTTGTAAGTGGTGACTCTCCGATTATGGTTCCTATTCTTTTGTGTGTACTGTGCTAGTGGTGCAATTGTGTGATTGTGGTTCTGTTGTGGAACCTTTTGGTTTCAGGTACCTGTACCCTCTTTGGGTAGTTGGTTATTATGGCACGTTGTATGCTGGTTTTAGGTATTGTTGTGTGGAGTTGTGCTCCGTGGAGGTCGTGTTGTGTGGCCTTCCACTTGTTATGTTTTACCATTCTGTGGGTAGTCTTTCGGTATATTTATTATTCTAGGTGTGGTGGACTAACTCCTGCTGTCAATCTCATTACCTTTTGTTGGTGGTTGGCCTATGTGGCTTGTGATTACTCGTTTCGATGACTGTGATGCACTGGTGTGTTTACACTAGACCTGTTGGTTTCCTTTATTTTCTGTGAGTTGTGTTAGTAGGTGTTTATGTTTAAATGTAGTTTAATTATGTTTGTTGCAAACATGTCGTAGTTCTACTATCAGTGTTACTAGTGAGATCCTGTGTGGTGGAGGTGTTTGTTTCTCTGAACAGTTTCTAGTTGTTGTTTTTCTTTTTGGGAGGTTATGGCTGAGCCTGTGACTTGTTGAGGCTCACTCCCTCACAGTTCCTTTCAGGTGTCAGTAGCATGCTTGGTTTATAGAAGCGCTGTGATAGACTTGTACCACCCGTAGTTGAGTTGTAATTGTTGATGTGTGAGATTTGCTCCCTCGGAGTATACCCCAAATAGTTGTACTTTTCTCTTAGATATGTAATAATATATTGAGATAGTGTAATTTATTACGAATTAGTATGAATACATGTACTTTCTTATATCTTATACTCTTGTGGTCGTCTTTTATATTCTTATGGCCACGTGTGTGAGCTATCCCTTGTGAGACTTTGATCTGTTCGCGGGAGGGGGGTCTAGATATGGAGTCTTATTAGGTATAAATATCTAGGGCACTACAGACGTTGTTTGTCAGGCGAATAGAGGATCTCAAGGAGGTCCTTGAGAGAGTCGGCTTACGTAAAGTGCTAAGAGTTCAGGGCGAGGGTCGTTGGGGTGGTACCTGTGGAGCTAGAGGGTGGTGGCATAGAATCCTTCCTTATCCACTTTTGTCGGTGTCGTGAATGTCCCGCAGGTTGCAGACAAGCTTGAGGGCGATGACAGAGTCCTTAACCCAAGACCCACCTAAAGATCCACATGAAGCCATAGATGAGCAGTGGTAAACAAGAGAGGGACATCCATAGTGGTGTTGTATTGAAAATGAGAGCATTTTCGATATATCACGTGCCCAAACATTTTCCTAGAATATTTTCTCAAATATTCATCAGCCACATACAACAGATAACCACGAAGGTATAATTGCATCATTTTACGTTAATGGAGGGTATACACATGATAATATATTTAGATTAAAGTATATATATGGGTATATATAAAAAAATCTCTTTTAATGTTTAATAGGATGTTTGGAAGTAGTTTTTTTTTAAAACTATTCTATCTAAAAATTAATGATGTCTCTACTTCTACTAAAATTTTAAAATTATAAAAAAGTGGTCTTCTCTATTTGGTAAGAAGTGTTTTTTATTTATTTATTTGGAGTGGGGGAGGAGGGGGATGATGCTGACTGAGGGGGGGGGGGGGGGGGGGGGGGCGAAGTTGCGGGGGTGGGGTGGAGGTGCTGCGGGAAGGAGGAGGGGGGGGGGACGCCGGCGGGCCGAGTGGGGGGGCGCGATGCTGCGGGGGGGTGGGGGGGGGGGGGGCGCCAGGAAGGAGGGGGGGGGGCGCCGGTGGGCCAGCAGGGGGGGGGAGGAGAGGAGGGGAGGGGGGTGGACGCCAACGGACGGGGGGGGGGGGGGGGGGGGGATGCCGGAAGGAGGAGGGTAGGGGGATGGACGCTGGCGGGCCGGGAGGGGGGCGCGATGCTACGGGGGGGGGGGGGGGGGGGACGCCGGGAAGGAGGGGGGGGTTGCGGGGGGTGGGGGAGGAGGGGGCCGCAGGGGGGGTGGGGTGGACGCCGGCGGGGGGTGGCCGGGGGGAGGGGAGGGGAGGCCGCGGGGTAGGGGGGTGACGGGCGGGTTTGGGGGGAGGAGGGGGCCACAGGGGGGTGGGGTGGACGCCGACGGGGGGGTGGCCGGCGGGGGAGGGGAGGCCGCGAGGTGGGGGGGGGGGGTTTGTGGGAGAGAAATATGTTTTTAAAATAAAAACAAGTTGGTACTTGTTTTGTTTAAGAGAGATTTACAAATGACAAAAGTTTTCCCTAAGAAATAAAATTACTTACCAAACATGTCTCAGTATTTGATCTCTCTCTTTTTTAAATTTTAGAGAAAAAATAGGTAAAAAACTACAACCAACACCCCATAATGGAATTTACAACATTAACTTGTTCGACAGAAGAAAAAGGAAAAAGAGGACTCCAGTTGAGCCGATTGGTTAGAAATCTTGCTTAAAAGTAGGAGGTCCCGAGTTCGATTTCTGGGAGGGTTTATCTGATTTATATGCAATCCTAGAGTGTGTAAATTCAGAATTTTTCTGGTTAAATGTGATAAGGGCAATATGAATATACAAAAAATAAGAGCTGTCAAGTCCTGATCTTAGAGTTCACAAATATCAATTTCTGAACCCACAAAACCATTGGACGGAATTTTCTCGTTATAAAAAAAAAGGAAAAAGAAAGAAGGCAGGCGGCTGCCCTTAGTAAATACCAAACCAAGAGGCGGAACAGAACGAGGGGCTGCAGCCTGGCAAGCGCTGGGCTTCCCCACCATCTGCCCCTCCTCCGCCTCTGCAAGCGACGTCTTCCTGCGCGCAAAGCTGGCGCCGGCAGGACCGCGGGCCCCAACTCCGTCTCGAAGCGCGCAGGCGCCGCAGCCAAAGAGGAAGAACCGATTAGTCTAGAGAGAGAGGGGAAGAAAGTGTGGGGGAGGGAGGAAAGCGGGTGGAAGAGTCCAGTCCACGCGCTCGACCCGGCGACCCTCCCCCTCCCACAACCCAACGTTTTCTTGCTGTTGCGAAGGATTATGATTTGAACAGTGATAAGAGGAGGCGGAGGAGGAGGGGGAAGCGTGAAGGAGACGAGGAGGAGGAGAAGAAGGGAGGGCAGCGACAACAAAAAGAAGGGCAAATAGGGCTGCCCAGCGCAGAGAAGCCTACGTTTTTGACCTTCGCATCATCATCGCGCGACGGCCTCCCCGAAAGCTCGCAACTTTGGAAGATCAACGCCACCTTCTCCTCTCTTTTCCGTCTTCTTCCCCTGCGATCTGCTTAGATATATCATTGCAACCGCCGTAAGGGGCAGCTACCAGGAGATGGAGGGCGGGGGCGGCATGCTTTTTGGCTTCCCTGCGTGGCAGGGTCTGTCGCTTTGTGGAATACTGGGTTGGATTGCGGTGTCGTCGGCGCTTGGCCTGACACGGAGGGCAAGGTCTCTGGTTCAGCCCTGGGTCTCCCGCCGCGTTGCCTCAGACACACCATTGATCCTCTCCATCCAGGTTTCTGCAACTTCCTCCTCTTTCTCTCTTGATTCGTTTCCATGTAGAAACGCACCCAACCCGCGGAGCTCTAGCTTGAAAACGCTGATGAGGATTTCCTTGTTGCTGTTGTTGTTGGGTGCAGACTTGGCGGCATGGGTTCTTGGATACATTGTTCTCGGTGCTCTCGTGCGTCGTCTCCGTTCCTTTCTATACGGGTTTCCTTCCCCTCCTCTTCTGGGTACGCCATCTTTTCTCCACCCCACCCCCGGTTCATTCTGCCACTATCATTCCTTTCATCACTCACGACGAGTTTTTTCTTCCTCTTCTGCTGTTCCTTTTATTGTTGGATGTGCAAGTTGTGTTTTATCAAGAGGAGCTGAAGAAATTAATGTGATTTCTTGGAAGTTGCAATAATTGATGTGTTTTTTTATTTTTTATTTTTTTCCCATAGAGTGGGCACTGCAAATTGGCCAGACAGATGACCCTGTTGATGGCTTTCTGTGATTACGTTGGAAACTCCATAAAGGTACCTCCTTTTTCTCCCTGTTAGTAGATACACACGTAAGGATTCACCAATAGCCTGCATTGTATTGGTCATGGTTTATGAATCTTTTGCACATTTTTAGGATCTGGTGTCAGCTCCTAGACCCAGCTGCCCACCTGTAAGGAGAGTAACGGCAACCAAAGATGAGAAAGAAAATGCCATGGAATATGGGCTGCCATCCTCTCATGCTCTCAACACAGTGTGCCTCTCTGGGTACAATCTCCGTTCCTTCCACTGTCTCTTATCTCAGTTTGAATCATGCTATATAATTGCTAGAGCGAAGGAAAGCATGTAGTTCATTGACCCTGCAAGTATAGGCCTTACAATTGCAGGCCAAAAGCGAACAGAAAAGATAACCATGTTTATTCGGCATCTTATGTCTGAGGTTTCTTCTTTCTGTGACTGCTTCAGATATTTGCTCCACTATGTAATGTCAAACAGCCTCCAAGCAGATGCCACCGCTTCTTCCGTTGGGTTTGCTCTTACGTTCTTGCTTGTTGTGCTTATTTCCCTTGGTAAGTGCCTCTTTTTTTTTGCATCTTCATGTTTATTGGGATCAGTCACTTCCTTATAACTGAAACGGATTATTTATTTACCAGGGAGGATATATTAGGCATGCACAGTTTGATTGATGTCTTGGCTGGGATAGGCATCGGGATGGTTGTCCTATCTTTTTGGCTTGCTGTTCATGGATATATAGATAACTTCATTATATCGGGACAGAATGGTATGTTTACTTCTTTTGATGAGTTCCTTATTGCATATAAGTCTCTTTTGGTTTAACTGTTGACGCCAATAAGGCATTGGCTTTTGTTTGTTGAAAAAGATGTATGCTTCTTTGCAACATACTGATGATGATTATTTTGCATGATGCCTTGCAGTAACAACATTCTGGGCCGGCCTTTCATTTTTATTATGTTTTGCCTATCCCACGCCGGAGTTCCCAACCCCAAGTTTTGAATACCACACAGCCTTCAATGGGGTTACCTTTGGTGTGGTAAGAGCATGAAACTCTTATGTCCGCCTTTTTCTTTATTTCAGGTTTTATTTGATGTCCTTACAAGCCTACGTGCAAGAGTTAGATCATTGGGTGTTTCCCCCTTCCAGTTCATGCATGAGAGGAAATTGAATTGCTGATTTAAAGACCCGTGAACTAGTGAACTTTACTGACATTATCCAATAGCCAGAGAAGAAAGAGACAAAATAGAAGAGAACATACTGATTCTTTTTTTTTTTCACATGTTATACAAAGAGATTATCTATTTGACCATTCCTTTTACATGCTTACACAGACATTATCCTATAGCCAGAGACTGTCTGATGAATGATTGTCTTAGAAAACAATGTTCATATCCTCATTGAGATAAATGCCTTCAGAGAAGTGATAATCAATGATGTTAATAATGAAACCCTATGGAAGATTGATACATTCTGACATATTGCTTTGCCACAGCAGTTTTTCTGCTGAAAAGGATTTCAATCTAGTAATTGAAGTGATTTCACTGATCAAATACGTAAAGGGATCGAGGGTCAGTAAATTATCTTTTAAGAGTAATCTTAGCAACAAAATGCAAGGAGATCAAAACTGACAGCCTTGCCGCAGACTGTACTTACAGACATGGTTTTTGTAAGCCCTATCATGGGTCTGGGAGTCGTGTTGATTTTGGACCAACACATCTACATAATGTTTTACATTGTCTATTCCTCTTTTAGCTATAGAGTTTGTGTTATTTCCCTGGGCATCTAAAACCTTCGTGACAATGGGCAAATGGCAGCCTATGATTACAAATGAAAGAGGAAGATTTTATCGGTACCCTCATGCTCAAACATTCACTGAAGCCATCCACTTTTCATTGTAGAGTAGATAATACTAATAATAATTTGTGCCCTACGAAGTGTGAATAATTCTCCTTTCTGTCATTCAGGTCAGTGGACTCCAGCAAACCACCCTTCCTCTCCACTATGAAGATTTTTCTCGCATCCTGGGTCCAGGAATAACTGTCCCTATTTTCATTGGAAGAATCTTGGTAGGTCTTCCTACGATTCTTATCGTCAAGTTTTGCAGCAAGGCGTTATCAAAATGGCTGCTTCCTGTGATGTGCAACACATTGGGCATCCCGTAAGATCTTCAAGCTACGTCCCAGCATTGAAGGGGGTTGAGAACAGCAAGGACAAGACTGAAAGTAGGCATTCAGGTTATCTACAAAAGATCTTAGCGTTTGTGCCGCAGGAATCTTATGATGTTGATACTGGAATTAGATTTATCCAGTATGCAGGCCTTGCATGGTCGGTTGTTGACTTGGTTCCATCGCTGTTCTCTCTCTTGAGATTGTAGTGTTTAAGAACAACTATCCTGTCGGGTATTCATCACCATCCACATGTAAATGAAATTGTAGATTGTTATTTGATTATTTTTCTTAATATATTGGCAGCATTCTGTTTTGGGGATTTTGTTCTCAGACTCTGGTACATAATGAGACTGGATAGAGTAATGTAACGCCACCTACCGCAAGTTTTGTGACTCTGCCCACGCACATAGTTAAATGTGTATGCATGATACTACTAAATATCATCCATACCTGATCCAGGTATCAAGTGTACAATTGAAGTTGAGGAGGAGAATGAATATCGAAAAGACTTGTTAAGTAGGGTTCACATTTCACTGGCAAACTAATTGACCCTTGAGTCAAAGCTTGGAACTTTTTGAAGTTATCTTTTCCACCTGGTTTTTTGGCCTTGCTGGTGCAGAATCTTGGTCAGTTTGAGGATTTTGTATACCAGTTAAAAGTCTAATAAGGAGCTATGTCTAAAGGAAGCAGAAGTGAAAGTTTTCTTTAACAAATGGCAGAGATATGGTTGGTCAGATTTTCAAAACATCTTTTTAGCGGATTACTTTGTGAGGGAAGTTAACATATTCCGTTTAAAAGCTTCTCATTCTCTTACATCACAAGTCATGCTCGTTAGAGATGTCAGAAGGTACTGTCATCAAGTTGGGTGGCAGCTCTAACTACCTTGTCAGACACCATCTTTCTGAAAAAAAAATATATATATATATATATTTATTATTTATCTTCATCGTTGTGTTCGTTTACTTTAGTATTTTAATTTCTTTAAAATTCTCAATTTGGATATATAAAAGTTATGTGTGTGATGAAATAAATTATTGAACAAAACTCCTTCTAAAAGCCATGAAATCCACAGCTCAATTTTTCCATCTGGGACGCACTATCAAGTTCCAACAGGGTTCATATGGTTTGTACTTAGCAAGCACGTAACATGCATAGAAAAGAAGATGGGAAGGGAAGTGGGTAGTGGGGAAACGGGACATGTGATGGGGAATGGACCCAAGTGGGGTTCTTAGTCTGGTCCTTTTCTTTCTAGAAACACCTGGAAAATATGATACGAATAATAACAATTTGAGGTGCAGGAATTTTTTTTGTTTAAATGCAGGAGAATATTATGATGGTTAGCATCAGAAATGGGCACATTCTAGTCATTGTGCCCATTTTTACGTTCAGAAAAAGGAGTTTTTTTTTGGAATATGTTTATTTCCTTTAAGCTCCAAAAACAGAGAGATTTTGTGTGTGTATCTACTGGCGTAGCCAATTCCAAAGCCCTGGGAGCTTTTGGCATTTGAGATTTCAGTCATATGGATTAATTATTTCCAAGTGCTCTCATAGGATTCCTCTAATATTTGCTACATATCATATTTAGCTATACACAGTAGATGGTGATATGGGTGATTGTATTCGAGACAAAATATGGAATGAACTTATTACTTCTCTCTCTCTCACTCTCATATATATATATATATATATATATCAGTGACACAGGATGTGTCCATACATTAGATGAAAGTGTGTAACAGATATTACCTACCCATCATTTCTTATAGCAGGATGTTACATGATGAACCGGCATACGTACATGTGAAAGAGATGGAAAGTCAAAGGTTTAGTCCAGGACGACACAGCACAGAGTGACTCACTGACTTCAACTCTTTGTGGTATGTACGTCTGACAGATCCCATCTCCTTTCGTCCTCATATTAATCGAATATTTTCTTTTCACGGCCACATTATCCCAACCAACCTCAGACAGCACAGCAAATATTGAGCTAGCTTGCTCTCACCTACCAAACAGCCGAGAATTGGTACGCTTGCTTATGGATGCTTCTTTCCAACTCTTCTTCCATCGGTGGGTGCTCAACAAGGAATAGGATGGCTTCTAAAATCTAAACTACGGGTCCCGGCCTTTTTGTTTCCTGGATGGTATGGAATGGGAGGCCACATCCCATCATATTGCTTATTAGGGGAAAAAAATAATTAATTAATTAATTAATTAATTAAAAACCACTTGAACGCATGAATCTCTTCTTTAAAAGGAGAAGTTTATTGTACTTATTTTACTATACTTATCCAAATATACTTGCTATATTTAGACAATGACATCAGCAATCCGCATGGACGCCATATGATTGACAAATAAGGGGGGAGCAGCAGACGGCTGACAGTAGTGATAATTGGATTCAGAAATATGAACTTTTGATTTTATAATATAAATTTAACCATCAAAATATAAATCTTGGCTAAGAAATGTTACTCTTAAGATTTAAAAATATGAGTGAATTTTTAATAGTAAAATATAAATTTCAAACTCAAAAATATTATTTTAAAATTAAAAAATATTAATTAAATTTTAATAATATTTTAAACTCTAAAATAATAATTTTAATTTCCAAAATTATAACTTTAAATTCCACCAACCACCGACTGCTGCCTATCCAACACTGCATCAGGCGACGTGTCATGTCATAACCACCCAAGTGTAATAAATTATGATATGACAGCGGGGGGGGCATGAAAGTACCAAAAAAAAACATTTTTGAGTTTGGCCCACTGCAGACTGGGATTTTATTTTCACCTCTTTTGACTTCAAAATATAAATTCGTACTCCAAAAAAATACCTTTATAGTTGATGGATTTTAATAATAATAATTTGGACTTTAAACTAGAGACTTTCCGTAATAAAATATAAATTATAATTTCAAAATAATAATTTTATATCTCAACGACGTCGTTAGTTGCCGCCGTTTATTGTTTCATATATTTATTGAGACGACAGTTTACGGTGACATTATATTGAATACCACATAAATTGATATCTTTTTCAGATTACATTGACTTATACAAGTGTAAGGGCCATGAATAGGTGTTGCCACCAAACAGGATTGTATACTGCATTGCACCTGTGGAAACAGAGGTGTGAAGAGTTGGTGTGCAGTAACCTACCAAAAAGAAATGGTTGGTGTTGGATCTGGAAGCTGTTGTTATTTTTGTCTCTCCTCCAACCGAAAGGATGTTGGATGTTGGATGTTGGATGTTGGTCCTTTGAGAATTTAAGCCATGGCCAACTACTCCTTTGAAAACAAGGAGTGTTTGGTGTCCATGTCCCCCACTTTCCATTAACTCGGTTCTCTCCACTGCCACCAGAATCCTTTTTGAGAGCAAGGATCATTTGATGCTTATGTTCCCCATCCCCATTGGGCCGGCCCGGTTGGTGTCCATGTCCCACCCCACAATGAATGAGTTTCTCAGTATCAATAACTTACAAGGTTTCCCATTCTAGGACTTCAGATTGGTAAGTTGCTCCATTTTTTTTTTTTTTTTTACTGTGAAATTCTGAAGGCACATTCCTATGAGTTCAATTCATGTTGCACCTTCTCAAAGTATCAAAGCACTCTCGGAGGTCAGTTGTGTGCTGTTCGACCAGGAAGCTCTTCAATAGCATGTTATCCATGCATGTTACGCCCAAACTGCTCTTCAAACATCTAACCACCTTAAACCTACCTATACATTCGGGCCTTAGCTTACTAAGAGATCCACCATACAAAGTCACCCTCTAGTACTCTAAGACCTTTCAATGGATCGGATCCGGGTCAAATCCTTGGGGATCCGAACCCAGATCCGAAATGATATGGTATGCATCCGATTCGAACCCAGAATTTGAACATATGTTAGATCCGGATTCAGATCGGATACGGGTTCGTCACCGAGAGCATCGTCGTTCCCCTGCCTGTTCGTGTGTATTCGCCCTATTCGTTTTAGGCATTCCCGTGCAAAGGGAGGCCAATGGGCGGCTGGTCTACCGTCAGACTTGACGCCCAAGAGGCTAACTTTCTCAATGGCGCAGACGAAGTCACGAAAGAAGGCGTCCTAGTTGTCAGCGTAGAGGCATTCGAAGCAACGGGTGCGGGGCTCGGATGCTAGGGCTGGCCGATCGTGAGCAGCCCCAACCCCAATCTCGACGAGTGCATCTGCATGCTCCCCCTCCCCCCTCCCACTAATCATCTCACTCTGATCCGGCTTAAGCATTGTTCTGGTATTAGGCGCCGAATGAGATAGCAATGATGAACACCATCAGGGACCTCTATAATGCCGACCTCACAGAGTGATGCAAGTTGGGCAAGGATGTCCCCCTCCCGGCAACCAACGTGCAGTTTGGCGCCAAGAAGGACCCTATTTGTACCTCGGAGGGAGGCCATCCAAGAAGCGCCCTTTTCCTCGCCTTCTTCACCGAGAAGATGCACGGGTACATCCGCCCCCTCTTGCTACAGCACTGGGAGAAAAAGCACTTTGACATGAAGATCTTCGGCCCACTACCCCCCAAAGGTGGAAGAGGAAGGCAGTGGTAGCGACGGCATTCGCACGGTACCTGAGGAGCAATAGGTACTGCATCTACCCAAGGGGGGAACGAGGTGAACACCCCCAGGGTGGTGGAGGCCATCATCCACGGTTGCATCTCGGTGATCATTGTCAATGGTTTCGTACGGCCCTTCTTTGAGGTGCTCAACTTAGAGGTTTTGTAGTACCTTAGAAAATTTATTAATTAGAAAATATAGATAAATTAAAATTTTATCAATTAATAAAATCAAACTAGTTCAAAAAGTACGCATGATTATTGCATGTGTAAAAGCCCATGTAAAAATTTCGTAAAAATAGTAATTATACTTTAAATAATATTCACTAATGACCCATCAAGAAATTTGGATGTAGAAAAAATCATTTGGACTAAGTTTAAGAATTTATGCGACTTATTATCGTAATTAAGGAATAAGTTGGAAAACCCATTATTTTATGAGCCAAAGTGAATTAAAAATTTAAATAAACATGTGGGTGGACTTTAAACAATATGGGTTGATAGCCCATTACAATAATTGGACCAATGGGCAATTTTGGCCCATGAATAACTTCTATAATAAAAGGATAATTAAAACTCATTAAGAAAATTAAGTATATGAGTTGTACAATTAAGTCATACATAAGTTATTGGGCCAAAAGCAAGAGCCCAAATGATGAAGGTTAGAAATATTGGGATAGATAATATTAAATTGAATTAAAATAAGAAGTTAATTGAATAAATATGATAAATAGATTTAAATTAGAATAAAGGGTGAATAAATAGAATTAAACTAAAACCCATTAAGCAAAAATAAAAGATGGGTTATATTAATGGTCCAAACATAATAGAGTGGGCCCAATTGAGAAGAGCCCATCTTGGGATGGGAGATAATTAAGATAAATTCGCAATAAAAAAGTAATAATTAGTAAAGGGTTGAGATAATTGTTAATTAACCCATATATATCCTAAAAAGGAGCCCCCATCCATCCTAACCCATTAGCCACCAAATTAGATCTCTCCCCAAGCCAATTAGGTGATAAATGCTAGAAAAGGGGGAGATAAATTTGGAAATTGGAGTTAATTATTAAATAAATTAAAAAGGGGTAAGATAATGACTAAACTAGCTATAAATATCTCTACAAGAGCCCTAGACCTACCCAAACCCTTTACCCACGAAATTGGACTTCTTCACTATCCTATTAGGTGGATAAATACCAGGAAATAAGGAGATAAATGTGGAAATTAGGAGTTTGAAGAGAATGAAGAGTTTTAACTAAGTAGGACTCTTAAACTAGCTAATACACCCCCAATTCATCTCTACCAACCCATAGCTCGTTGTTGGAGCCTTGGGGGATGAAGGGAGGAGCTGTGGACGAGAGGAGCAAGGAGGAAGGAGCTTGGAGCAAGAGGATTTCATCTTCTACCTCGTCTTAAACCATAGGAATCTTTACAGTGCAAAAAGGTAGGCAATCTCTCAAGCAAAAATCACAAAACTTCGGCCATAGGTAGCCCATACATCTAGCTTTGAAAGCTCCATGTTTTGCCTAATTCTCGTTGCTCCATGATGGAGTATTAAATGCCCTAATCTCTGTTATCTCCATGTACCCGAACCAACATGTTTATTTTCAATCCATGCGTGTACATGATCCCATGCCATGCAATTATTCTCATAAATACTACATGATGTCAGCTTTCAAATGTCCCTATTTTCCCCAATTTTGATCATGTATCCTTTGCGACTTAAATCATTTTCCCAAACTATGCATGATTTAGGCCACTGAAATGTAACATAATTAAAGCATGCTCTATACGTGTTTGTTTAATAATTACTCATGCTCAGTGATAGATCAATATGTCTACTTTCATTTAAAACTGATTTCATGATTTTTTGACATTCCTACGATTTTATATCGATTTTTGAATAGCCCTGTGTCACACCATGGAGGGTTGGACCGAACCTGAAAAGGGGCTAAATTCCTTTTGGGTTTCGGGTCACCTTCTGAAATCGCGACGACCCGACCCATCGCGATTTCAGAAGGTCGCGATGGGCAGGACAGCCACATCATAAACACAACGGCCCAAGCCGTCGCAGTTCCAGCCACAAAACCCTAACCCGACCCGTTTCAGAAGGACACGACCGGACCAGTTGTCACAACTTGAAACGCGACGTACCCCCGTCGCGATTTCAGTTTTTGAACTAGAACCCTAATTTACTATTATATCCCTATTATTTATACCATATAATTCTTGTTTAACCCTAATTAAGCACTATTACGAACAATAACAACCTGTTAAGCAACATTGGATATTATTCACATCATTTTAATTAATTAAAAGCTATGTGCACAACTATACATGCTCTCATGATTTTCTTTACACTTGCACACACTAAAACTTAATATTTGTCATTTGACCTTATTAAATTACTCAATAATATATCTGATAATTAAGTATAATTATTCACTTAAATTCTCTATTATTTTAATTGACACTTGTCTTCGTTTTATTTGCGTGCTTTGTACACCGTTATCGCGTCCCTCTGCCTTTGAGCACTCGAGGCAAGACGGACAACGTTTCGTTACACACTTTCTCTTGGCATAGACCACCTCTCCTTTAGGAATGCTCCTGACTGGACCAGGGACTCCTTGTCAAGGCCTCTATAAGTCTCCTTAGCTTTAGCACGCGTCCATTGCCGACGAGCTGGTTGTACCCTTAAAACCCGTTACACCCTTAGGGATCGACACGATCCAAACGGGCTTAGTGTGTTTTCTCTTACCTTGGAATCACGCTGGACCTCTGGTCTGTGTCTTGGCACGGCTAGTGGGCGGATGTGACTTCTACCGGACTGCCGGCATATGACCTAGTGCTGTGCAACTGTTACTATCACGTGTTTAATGTTGTTTTACGAATATGTCCCTATTCTTATCTGCTATCTTTGTCCTCTCATCTGTTCACTTTCTCTCTACATTCTCATTTATTTCATCTACTATTACTCTCATCTCATCTTGGTACTCTATTTGGCCATACAATTGATTGTCTAAGATAACAAACAATAACTATGTCAGTGCAATAGGGCCCAATCTAGTCCTGGGGAGAGCTCCTGAAGAGTGCCATTTCCTCGCGAGGGTAACATGATCAGGGTGTGTACGACATGCACTCAGCGCCATTTAAAACAATTACAATTTAATCTATGACAATCAATATATCAATCACTATACTATCGTTCTCTGGGTTGACAAGATGCTCGACCAGATGTGCTATCTCTACAAGTGCAATTTTGTGCAATCATATACACTATTTCGTTACATGGCCAATCCTTTATCATGTTAGTTTTGCAATATTCTTTTTGGGTGTTATATCGTTCTCTTGCTATCATATGCCATTACTCTCTTGACTATACTTGACCGTTCTCCCTAATTATACTGCTTTATAAGACATTAATCACTTAAAACTTACATGTTTACATGAGATATTAAGTCCTACTGAGCGTTATCGCTCACCCTGCGCTATTTGATATATGTGTTTCAGGTAAGTCGGATGATGACCCTACACACACCAACGAGAATGGACTGGAGTGATGAGCGACTTGGAGTCTTAGCGATGGAATGACTTTAGTATCATAGAGTTTAGTTAGATATTTGCTTAGTTATCCTTTCCCATGTAATGATGTCTTTGAGCCCTATGTATTTGGCTCAGAATTAGTGGTTGTAATATTTTAGGTGATATATCAATGAAATGAAGAGTTTATTGTAATTATTGTTTATTAGCTACTCTGATGTTTGTGATTGTATGCGCAATTGACGTTACCATACACTTTGCTCACGTCTCCCTGATTTATTCCGCTGCTAAATTGGAGGGGCGTGACAGTTGATATCAGAGCCTAGGATGTCCTCATTAGGATATTTTAAGTCTAGGATGTTCTAGGTGACCTGCCATGACACGTGTCTAAGTCAACCACCATACCTATGTAAGGATTGGGTAGAACCATGGTTAAGATCTAAATACATTATCTATAAATATATGTATCAACTTAATATTACTTTAGCATCTTAATGCCAACCTTATTCTTGAAAGAACTCTTAATTGACGCCGAACGTACGCCACTGCAAGACGAGATGAGGTCAACTCACAACTAGTTCGGGCTTGTCGGCAAGCCGCCCAACTACTAGAAGGAGCCTTAAGGACGACCAAAAAGATTGAGAAAGTGACCAAAAAGAATGGAAAAGGAAGACACCAATATGGAAATAAGGCGAGCCCACAAAAGAAACATAGTTGTCGTCATTGTAGTAAGCTGGGACATGTGGCCAAGGAATGTTGGCGAAGCGTTGGTGCATGTCTACGTTGTGGCAATTTGGAGCATCGGATACAAGACTGCCCTCTTTTAAAGGAACCATCCACTAACACCACAGATCTCAACTCCATGACAATGGAGAATCAGCCAAACGATGATAAGAGAATGATAAAGAAAGATAAGAAGAATGCCATACAATTAGCTCTTCTTCGCAAAGGACGATGCAAGCACTACAATAAGAGAGATCACATAAGGAAGGAATGCTGGAGAAGGCAAGGAAAATGCTTGCGATGTGGCAGCCCAGACCACAAGATTAAAGACTGTCCACAATTAGAAAACCAACATCATGAGGGATTGAAACAGCAAGATACACTGGAAGAATTAGTGCAGCTCTCTCCAAATCAAGAAGTGGGAACTGCAGAAGGTAACTCCGAACTTACGATGATTAATGTCTTTTAAACATGTAGTGATGATTCCTATTTAACTGAAGGAGTCGTGGAAGGTAACCCTAAACTTACACTGATTAATATATTTTAAGCATGAAATGATGATTCATATGTAACCGAAGTAGTCGTGGAATTTGGGGACCAAATTCTTTTTAAGAGGGGGAGGATGTAGTACCCTATAAAATTTATTAATTAGAAAATATAGATAAATTAAAATTTTATCAATTAATAAAATCAAACTAGTTTAAAAGGTACGCATCATTATTGCATGCGTAAAAGCCCATGTAAAAATCCGTAAAAATAGTGATTATACTTTAAATAATATTCACTAATGATCCATCAAGAAATTTGGGCGTAAAAAAAATTATTTGGACAAAGTTTAAGAATTTATGCGACTTATTATCGTAATTAAGGAATAAGTCAGAAAACCCATTATTTTATGAGCCAAAGTGAATTAAAAATTTAAATAAACATGTGTGTGGACTTTAAACAATATGGGTTGATAGCCCATTATGATAATTGGACCAATGGGCAATTTTGGCCCATGAATAACTTCTCTAATAAAAGGATAATTAAAACTCATTAAGAAAATTAAGTATATGGGTTGTACAATTAAGTCATGCATAAGTTATTGGGCCAAAAGTAAGAGCCCAAATGATGAAGGTTAGAAATATTGGGATAGATAATATTAAATTGAATTAAAATAAGAAGTTAATTGAATAAATATGATAAATAAATTTAAATTAGAATAAAGGGTGAATAAATAGAATTAAACTAAAACCCATTAAGCAAAAATAAAAGATGGTTTATATTAATGGTGCAAACATAATAGAGTGGGCCCAATTGAGAAGAGCCTATCTTGGGATGGGAGATAATTAAGATAAAATCGTAATAAAATAGTAATAATTAGTAAATGGTTGAGATAATTATTAATTAACTCATATATATCCTAAAAAGGAGTCCCCATCTCATCCTAACCATTAGCCACGAAATTAGATCTCTCCATAAGCCAATTACTTGATAAATGCTAGAAAAGGGGGAGATAAATTTGGAAATTCGGAGTTAATTATTAAATAAATTAAAAATGGGTAAGATAATGACTAAACTAGCTTATAAATATCTCTACAAGAGTCCTAGACCTACCCAAACCCTTTACCCACGAAATTGGACTTCTTCCCTATCCTATTAGGTGGATAAATGCTAGGAAATAGGGAGATAAATGTGTGGAAACTAGGAGTTTGAAGAGAAGGAAGAGTTTTAACTAAGTAGGACTCTTAAACTAGCTAATACACCCCCAATTCGTCCCTACCAACCCATAACTCGTTGCCGGAGCCTTGGGGGATGAAGGGAGGAGCTGTGGACGAGAGGAGCAAGAAAGAAGGAGCTTGGAGCAAGAGGATTTCATCTTCTATCTTGTCTTAAACTATAGGAATCTTTACAGCGCAAAAAGGTAGGCAATCTCTCAAGCAAAAATCACAAAACTTCGGCCATAGGTAGCTCATACATCTAGCTTGGAAAGCCCCATGTTTTGCCTAATTCTCGTTGCTCCATGATGGAGTATTAAATGCCCTAATCTCGGTTATCTCTATATACCCGAACCTACATGTTTATTTTCAATCCATGTGTGTACATGATCTCATGCCATGCAATTATTCTCATAAATACTACATGATGTCAACTTTCAAACGCCCCTATTTTCCCCAAATTTCATATTGTATCCTCTACGAATTAAATCATTTTCCCGAACTGTGCATGATTTAGGTCACCGAAATGTAACCTAATTAAAGCATGCTCTATACATGTTTGTTTTCTAATTACTCATGCCCAGTGATAGATCTACGTGTCTACTTTCATTTAAAACTGATTTCATAATTTTTTGACATTCCTATGATTTTATATCAATTTTCGAATAGCCTTATGTGACACCATAGAGGGTTGGACCGAACCTGAAAAGGGGCTAAATTCTCTCTTGGGTTTCGGGCCACCTTCAAGACCGCCGCATCATAAACGCGACAGCTTGAGCCGTCGCGGTTCTAGCCACAAAACCCTAACTCGGTCCGGTTCAGAAGGACACGATCGGACCAGCTGTCGCGACCTGAAACGCGACGGATACCCCTGTCGCGATTTCAATTTTTGAACCATAACCCTAATTTGCTGTTATATCCCTGTTATTTAGGCCATATAATTCTTGTTTAACCCTAATTAAGCACTATTACGAACAATAACGACCTGTTTAGCAACATTGTATATTATTCACATCATTTTAATTAATTAAAAGCTATGTGCACAACTATACATACTCTCATGATTTTCTTACACTTACACACACTAAAACTTAATATTTGTCATTTGACCTTATTAAATTACTCAATAATATATCTGGTAATTAAGTGTAATTATTCACTTAAATTCTCTACTATTTTAATTGACACTTGTCTTCATTTTATTCGCGTGCTTTGTACACCGTTATCGCGTCCCTCTGCCTTCGAGCACTCGAGGCTAGACGGACAACGTTTCGTTACACACTTTCTCTTGGCATGGACCACCTCTCCGTTAGGAATACTCCTGACTGGACCAGGGACTCCTTGTCAAGGCCTCCGTAAGTCTCCTTAGCTTTAACGCACGTCCATTGCCGACGAGCTGGTTGTACCCTTAAAACCCGTTACACCCTTAGGGATCGGCACAATCCAAACGGCCTTAGTGTGTTTTCTCTTACCTTGGAATCACGTCGGACCTCTGGTCTGTGTCTTGGCACAGCTAGTGGGCGGATGTGACTTCTACCGGACTGTCGACGCATGACCTAGTGCTGTGTAACTGTTACTATCACGTGTTTAACGTTGTTTTACGAATATGTCCCTATTCTTATCTACTATCTCTGTCCTCTCATCTGTTCACTTTCTCTCTACATTCTCATCTATTTCATCTACTATTACTCTCATCTCTTCTTAGTACTCTATTTGGCCATACAATTGATTGTCTAAGATAACAAGCAATAACTATGCCAGTGCAATAGGGCCCAATCTGGTCATGGGGAGAGCTCCCGAAGACTGCCATTTCCTCGCGAAGGTAACATGATCAGGGTGTGTACGGCATGCACTCAGCGCCATTTAAAACAATTACAATATAATCTATGACAATCAGTATATCAATCACTATACTATCGTTCTCTGGGTTGACAAGATGCTCGACCAGATGTGCTATCTCTACAAGTGCAATTTTGTGCAATCATATACACTATTTCGTTACATGGCCAATTTTTATCATGTTAGTTTTGCAATATTCTTTTTGAGTGTTATATCGTTCTCTTGCTATCATGTGACATTACTCTCTTGACTATACTTGACCGTTCTCCCTAGTTATCCTGCTTTATAAGACATTAATCACTTAAAGCTTGCCTGTTTACATGAGATATTAAGTCCTACTGAGCGTTATCGCTCACCCTGCGCTATTTGATATATGTGTTTTAGGTAAGTCAGATGATGACCCTACACACACCAACGGGAATGGACTGGAGTGATGAGCGACCTGGAGTCTTAGCGATGGAGTGACTTTAGTATCATAGAGTTTAGTTAGATATTTGCTTAGTTATCCTTTCCCACGTAATGATATCTTTGAGCCCTATGTATTTGGCTCAGAATTAGTGGTTGTAATAGTTTAGGTGATTTATCAATAAAATGAAGAGTTTATTGTAATTATTGTTTATTAGCTGCTCTGATGTTTGCAATTGTATGCGCAATTGACGTTACCATACATTTTGCTCACGTCTCCCCGATTTATTCTGCTGCTAAATTGGAGGGGCGTGACAGTTGGTATCAGAGCCTAGGATGTCCTCATTAGGATATTTTAAGTCTAGGATGTTCTAGGTGACCTGCCATGACACGTGTCTAAGTCAACCACTATACCTATGTGAGGATTAGGTAAAACCATGGTTAAGATCTAAATACATTTATCTATAAATATATGTATCAACTTGATATTACTTTAGCATCCTAATGCCAACCTTATTCTTGAAAGAACTCTTAATGGACGCCGAACGTACGCCACTGCAAGACGAGATGAGGTCAACTCACAACTAGTTCGGGCTTGTCGGCAAGCCGCCCAACTACTAGAAGGAGCCTTAAGGATGACCAAAAAGATTGGGAAAGTGACCAAAAAGAATGGAAAAGGAAGACACCAAGATGAAAATAAGGCGAGCCCACAAAAGAAACATACTTGTCGTCATTGTAGTAAGCTGGGACATGTGGCCAAGGAATGTTGGTGAAGCGTTGGTGCATGTCTACGTTGTGGCAGTTGGAGCATCGGATACAAGACTGCCCTCTTCTAAAGGAACCATCCACTAACACCAAAGATCTCAACTCCATGACAATGGAGAATCAGCCAAACGATGATAAGAGAACGATAAAGAAAGATAAGAAGAATGTCATACAATTAGCTCTTCTTCGCAAAGGACGATGCAAGCACTACAATAAGAGAGGTCACATAAGGAAGGAATGTTGGATGTCGTAGGGAAAGAAAGGGGAGCGTGCGGCTCTCCAGATCAGGCTTCGGCGCCTCAGGATGCAACCCAAAATTTGTAATTTCGGATCTAAATTAGCTCGCTCTAAATTCAGATGAACATATTATTTGGGGTCAAAATATGTGATCCAAATCTAATTCAAATTTCGGATCCAAATAGGGTTTTCGGATCCAAAGGATCCATTGACACCCCTACCCTCTAGTATCAAGCCTAGGGTTCAAACATCGACTCACCAAGAACTCAACCTCGTAAGGTCACCACTATGGAACTAAGGCTAAAGTTCAAATCCCGATTCCTGACTTATCAAGCAATTGGTTTCACATAGTCACCCTCTATGCACCAAGAAGAGGGTTCAGACTACATCTCATGAAGAGCTCAGCCTCGCATGCTAACTCACACCAAGCATAGGATTGAAACCTCATCTCACCAAAGAGCCAATCCTCATGAGGACACCCTCTACGCAACCAAGCTAAGGTTCAAATCGTGTCTCATCAATCACCCTCTATGGTACCAAGCCTAGGATTTAGATCTCAACTCACCAAGAGCTTAGTGTTGTGCAAGGTCACCCTTTATGGCATCATTTGATAGGTTCAATCCTCTTTTCACCAAGACCTTGGCCACTCAAGGTCACCCTGCATGGCATCAAGGCTAGGGTTCAGATTTAAGATCACCTAGAGTACAAACTGCAAAGGTCACCCTCTATAACACCAAGTCTAGGGTCAAATCTTGACCTTACTAGGCCACTCACTGTGACACCAAGCCAAATGTTCAAACCTTGGCACACTAAGAGCCTTGTCATGCAAAGTGACCCTTTATGGTATGAAGACCAGTTTGGCCCTCAACTTCACAAGAGCTTGGTCTCAAAGGGTCACCCTTATATGCACTAAGACAAGGGTTTGGACCTCCACACTCCAAAAGCTTAACCATTTATTCTTACCCTCTATGGCAAAAAAATGAAGGTTTGGGGGCTCACTAGAGAGATTGGCATCACGAGTCATCCTTCTATTGCACTAAGGCAAGGGTTTGGACCTCCACTCTCTAAGAGCTCGAATTTACATTGTCACCCCCTATTGTACCAAACTAAGGATTGGGACCTCAACTCACTAAAGAGCTCAGCCTCGTGAGGTCACTCTTCTATTGCATGGAGGCAAGGGTTTAGAGCTCCAATCTACCGCACAACCCTACATTATCACTCTCTATGGCATAAAACCAAGGATTGGGACCTCGACTCATCAGAGAGGTTAATATCACAAGGTCACTCTTCTAATACATTAAGCAAGGTTTCGAATATCAACTAAGCAAAGAGCTTGGCTTTGCAAGGTCACCCTTTATGCAACCAAACATAGGGTTCAAACCTCAGGTCACCAACAAGCACAACCTCACAGGGCCACCCTCTAACACATGGACTAGGGTTCTACCTTGGCCTACCAAGAGCTTGGATGTGGTGACTCGAGTTCCCCAGATCCTAGTTAGAGGGTCAAAGTTGTGGGCCTAGTGCCTGCCAAGGCCTAGGGTAGAGGTGAAACCTGTGACGGACCACGTCGTTCAAACCCGTTAACCCGATAACGAGCTTGACCTAACTCCGCCTCCCGCGAACAAGCCGAAGCCTCGCAAGGGATATCACACGCATGTCCGTGAAAACATAAAGGATATATATGATTCAACATCCCACACATATTTACAATGGATTTACATAGCCAAATTTCAACAAAAGTCAAACTCAAGTACAAAAGCCTGGGCATATCCCGAGGCATAACAAAAGAAAATTACACTGCTAGAGGCATGAACCCAACACCGCTACGATGCAGCTCCGGACTAGAAGACGGGCGAGAAACCTCCTGCTCTCCCTCACCTGAAAGTAATAAGGGGTGAGCCTCACAAGTCACTGGCTCAGTAGGGAAATTCCCTCAAAAGCCGCAAACCACAAAACATAAGAGCAGCAGGAGTAAAGCACAGCTATTTATAACTAACAACACAACCTGAGCATGGAACTATAGCCAAAATGCTTAAATAAAATTAAGCTAATAACAGGTTTCAACTTCCATAAATAAACAGCAAACTATGCTCAGAAGTACGAGCTAAAGAAGGGTAACGCCAAACACGAGTCACGAAGACTGGTTTGCAATACTAGCTACAAATCCGGACAAACAACACAGGTCTACCTCTCAGCCTCGTAGCTAAGGAAGAAAGGTCCAGCTACCGCTCCACCACAACAGAACCAACAAACTGTGGAGGCCAACTCACACCACAACTGCAGCTCATACGGCTACAGCTTCATACCTGGCACCTTTAAGGTTTCTGTCCTGAGCACCCTAAAGTGAGGAACTAGAAATAAGGACTAGCTGGGGAATAGTACGTCTACCGGTGTTCGTCCCCCAACCAAGAGCGCGCTACAAGCGACTAAGTACACCCACAACATACAAGTCGTTGTCCCATTGTCGTCTTTCCCTCAGCCGGACGTACTACTCAAACTACGGAGTGAGGGTGTCCAAGAAGAAGACACAAACCCTAGTGGTACACAAGTACCGGGACAAGACCCCGAGCACAACGTGCCTGGCTCACAGAGAACTTGGGGTACCCGACTCAAGAGGTAACCACGGGTGGCGTCGTTTACCCGACTTGCCTCGCATGCACAACCACGCAAACTCAAAAATGCCACTTACCACAAGTGCCAATGCACCACTTAACAACCACTGCACGCAAACCAACATTCATAGAGACCCATATGTGTAAACAGTTCATAATACCATGAAGGCAAACCAGGGCTCCGGTAGCAGTCATTTGAATTGCGTCAGACACAGAGGTCACAATTCAATGACTGAAACGCGACGGACCAAACGGTCGCGTTACAGACTGAAACGCAACGTCTGGATCCGTCGCGTTTCAACTGCGAAAACCCTACCCAAAAACCCCTCCGGAAGAAGCTCAAACCACCCTATATAGCCCATTTGCATGCTAATTTGCAGTAAAATAAGATCCTACACATGCTTTCTACCTTCCTTACACTATTAAACCTATTTAAATCCCTGCACATGGATTCTTTTAATAAAAAAGGAGAAGAATTCCCCTACCACACGAAGAACACGAAGAATGCATAAAACGGTGCTGCCCTGGCATTTCCCGCGCTCCACACATCGTCCTTGAGCCGGAAACTCGCCAACCCGCACGCCGGAATCTCCAAAATGCCGAAAAAATCCCCACGCACACCTCCCCCACAGCCGAGCAGTGTGTTCCTACACTGCTTGGCCTGGGTCGGTCAGCCACGATACACAGATAAAATCGCGACGGGTCACGACGTCGCGATTTAATCACAATGGGTAAAGCCATCATAATTAAACACGATGCCTCTGCATGCGCCACGTGGCGCGCATGCAGACGCGCCCCCCGAGGAAACGGCAATTGAAACGCGACGACCAGGGCAGTCGCGATTCCCAAAATCGTGACGCCTGGTTTGGTCGCGTTTCAAATAACCACACTAGAGGCTAGTTGGGCCTGGGTTCCAAGCCTCCAACCCACACAATCTATACACAACCTGCCAAATACATTTCATACATACCATTTTGGGCCACACACGGGCCACCAAACCCACTAAGTAAGGATCCAAAAAATTGCGATGTTACAAAACCTATTTTCAAAGTTGTGCATAGTGGTTTCTTAAACACGTCCACATGACTTGAAGCATCTTGAATGTGTCTGCCTAGGGTGACACTGTATTTTGTTTGGTTGTGGAGCCAAGGTTTCAAGATGTCCTGCCAGCATGTTAAGTCTCTTTTGGGTAGAGGCATTTGGGAGCATGATGTATATCCATAGTGCGTTGGTCAACAATTAGGCCTTTGACTGTAGGCACTGGGTGGCAGCCCACATGACTGATAAGGAATCTATTCAAATGAACATGTCTTCTAGTGTATCGGTCAGTCTACTAGGTGTCAACCCAGTGCATCAGGTGTTAGGTAGGTCTATCAGGTTGAGGCATTAATGTAGCATGATGCATTTAGAATGTGTCTGCCTATAAGGACATGTTTCTAGGTAATTCACTCCATAGAACATTGGTGTGTTTCCTATAGGGCCTTTATATAGGGACCCACCAAGCTTCACCCCTTGCCTCCTCACTTTTCCTCTTTGAGTTCCCACTCCTCTCCCTCTCCCTTCAATGCCCGACAACTATTGGTGGACAAGGACGATAGTAGCGTGGTATTTGACATTGAGCGGTGGTGTTGGTGAATGTAGTCATGACTTTCCCCCATTCTCCATTGCACGATTTTTCTTGGGTTCTCAATGTTAGAAGCATGATAGTACGAGCATATCGATTTTCTTTCATGCAATGAGGGGTTTTCGTGACAATGGAGAGAGTGAGTCCCGTTCTTTCTACAATTTCTCATGGTTCTCGACAATTACATGCTTTTGAATGTGTGGATTAGGTTTCCCTTCCTCTACCCCCTTTCTCTCTTGGCTTTCCCCTTCACATTTAGGTGATTTGGGGTGGTGAATAGAGCTCTAGAAGTGGGTAGGGATCTATTGGAACCCCTATATGCTGATGCATCAGTCCCTTCTAACTTGTTTTGAATGCGTCAACTTGATAGGATGCATCTATAGTCTAACTTTTTGAGAGGTCTTTTGTGTCGAGCTGAGAGGCATGATACCTTGGTGATACATCCTAAATATGTCACTAAAACTAATGCATCTCCAATCTGTCCTTATGGGGGTTTTTCTGTGAAGAGTCTGGAGGAGCATTGTATTAAGGTGTCAACGACGCCTAACGCATTCTAAGATAATGACCCGATAAGCTTAGCTTCGTGTTTTCCTAAGCTTCTAGGGTAACCTATTCTTTAAAAGTTTAGGTGGTTTCTTGAGCATGTGTCAATCTAGGCAGATGCGTACACACATTTAGAAGGCATCTACAAAGACTAACACATCTCTGCCTTAAAGCATCAGATACCATTGGTGTGTCCTTAGTCGACTTTAAATGAACAATTCTTACTAGTTTCATGTGCACTATGCTACATTCTTAGAGTGATGCCCCATTTGTCGGTACCTCAGTGTCTTAAGTAGATTGCAACCGAGGAAGAGGTTGGGGGTTTTGTCCTTGTACCCTTGAGCACAATCAATTACAGTTGTTTCCCGAGGACCCCCTTATTGAGCGTACATCATAGCTAGGGGGGGAAATGGTTGAGGGCAATGATTGGTATAGTCTATTTGTGTGCACACATGGTTAGGGGAGAGGACACATTGATGGGTTGTGGAGCCATAGTCCCCAAATAGTCTCGCTTCTCTCACTTGCCTCACTCTATGAAGTTTTAGAGCCTAGTAGAGGTGGTTAGGCGTAGGGCCACATCTTGGTCAAGCTATGGTTGTGTTGGTTTCTGTTGTGCCCTCACTTACCTCACTCCGTGTTTGTGGAGGTGGTTAGGCATGGAGGAGCAACTTGGTCAAACTGCAGTTAAGCTAGTTTCTATTGCACGATCACTTGTCTCACTCCATGTGTGTGGAGGTGGTCAGGCATGGGGTGATAAAGGTGACACATTGTTGGCACACCTAACTATGAGACTAGTTGGGCCTACTTTTGGCTTGTGCAAGTTGGCTAGCCTAAGTTAGTTCATTGTTGGCTCCATTCATGTGTGCCTTGTGTTCACTGTATGTAAACCGGTCTTGGTTTATTATGCCTTTGCTACCGGTTCAGTTGTGTAGTTAATTTATCTAGTTCCCTTCTTATATTACATCATGTTGTTTCTTGTTTTTTTGGTTGAGTGTCGAGATCAAATGATCCTTATTCAGCTGATGACTTGTGAGACTCATTCCCTACTTTATCAAATGATGGCTTACATCCACAATATTCGCCTCATTCAAAGAGTAGCTCGTGGAGAGCAACTTCCTTTGTGCCAATGGTGTTTAGTTGTGAGGTCCTCGGGGTATGCCTCATATGGGATATGTAGTATTTTTTTTACTTGTACTTGCATTTATGATACTATACACCATATAAATAATGTAATTTACTTTCTATTATAGTTATTTTAGTTTCTTCTACACTTCTATAGACCAATCACTTGGCCCTTTTAGGTCTTCGAACTCGTGGACAACATGCTAAGGTTCATGCCGCTTAAGGTCCTTAGAGGGCTACAAATGTTCGGTTGCTATAGGTGGTATTAGAGGGAGGCCGACTGAAGTCTATAAGGAACTAAATTAATTGTAACCATCTTAAGGGCTAGTGTGTTGCTAGCTTGGTCCAAGGTATAACTCGCATTTTCTATAGTATGTTGTTTTGTAGGTCTAGTTCATGGCTCCTAGGAGGCATCATGAGTGAAGTAGGGAGGATTCACCAGAGGATCCCCCTCAGGAGATTCAAGAAAGCCATAAGACACGCTTCTTCGACCACATGTGGCAAATCTATGCCCATTTCTAGACTCATGAAGTCAACAATAGTAAGGGTTCATCATCGCAAGGAGATTACATAGCAATTTTGTGCCTACACCCACCTACTTTTGTAGTAGAGCTCAACCCAAGCAGAGTAGAGCATTAGATTCATGAGATAGAGAGAGTTTTTGAGGCTATAGAGTGCAGAGAAGAAGAGAAGGTGCTACTAACCGACTACCAATTGAAGGAGTATGCCCATGAGTGGTGGAGACTAACCACTTTTGCAAGGAAGGCACCAAGGGAGATCACATGGAAGGATTTTCTTCATACTAATAACAGTCACTGTACTAACAAGAACAATATGAAAAACCCTCGACAATAGTGACTCACTTGAACGCATTTCTTGGGCACGTTGTCATGCGGTCAGCCTCCTAATTGCGTTCAACCATAGAGCTCATAACATGTATGAAACAAGAAAATAGGAAACACATGCATTCAGGACTAAAACACCTCTAAGTAGGAAATTACCTAAACGCGGGTGCCTTCCTGGGCGTGTCTTTCACACGGTTTACCTCCTCGCCACGTTCTCCCACAGAGCTTAAAACATCTTTGAATAAAATGGGAAAATAGGAAAGCCAAGCTCTAGAGATGAGGAAAGTCAATAAACAAGCAAGCAAACAGAGAATTGCAAAATGGGCACTAAGTGTCCCACCGTGATCGCCAAAAGGTGCAATCACAAAATTTACCCCCACAAATAAAAATATAAAAAATATATATGTATGAAGGAAAGATGATTGTGATCACTACTGAAGTAATTAGCAGAAATAAATAAGGAAAGAATAGGCCTAATTACTTGAGAACATGATGAAAACGTTCCAAAAAACTCACTATGTGTAAAGGCAGTCAGCCTGGTGAGCGCCTCTTAGACACGGGCTGGACCTAGTGTGTGTTTTGAAAGTGAGCAATCCTCTGGGCACATTTTATGATAGCATGATGAAATTGTGGTTTATGCTTCCTTTCTCCTCAGTTGGCTAAGAAGCAAGGGCCTCATGCTAAAATTCATATCGGTGCTCGACTTAATGCGTTTGAGAGACTTTAGGAGATAAGGACAAGTGGTTTGGGTCGTAACCCAAGTAAAAAGTCCTTTAGATAAAGTCCATAATCGAAGGAGAGCCTATTTGAAACTGAAAGATGTGGTACGTGAATGCTGCATGAAAACTGTGTAAAAGTGGTCAACATATTGACCGCCTTTAGGACATGGTCGCACGATATAGTGTGTTCTGAAACTTAAGTTCTAGAAGGCACCGGGGGACCCGACCACGTTTAGACAATCTAAAAAATATTGATAATATGGATGAACTTTGACCTTTAAATGAGAATTGGACATGTCTTTAAGGATAAATAAGCTCTTAACAAGCCAAGGAAATCTTTCAAGGGATGGACGACTTGGGGCATCAATGATATGAACAAGAACATGATCCGACTTATGAGTTGAAAATGGATGTCTACACCATGTAAATAATGTAATTTGCTTTCTGTTATAATTATTGCAATTTCTTGTACACTTCGCTAGACCAGTCACTTGGCCTTTCTGAGTCTTCAAACTCATGGGCAACAGGTCGGGGTTGATGCAACTTTAGGTCCTTAGTGAACCGCGGATCCCAGGTCACTACGTTGGCCTCACAAGGTCCCTCTTTGGCACGGTTGGCACCAAACCTATTGTAATATCCTGAATGTTCGGATAGAGGTTTACCGGGTTTGGGGCCTAGTGTGTGGCCCATTAGTTGAGTTTGTGTATGTATATGTGTTTGTACATGTTGGTGTGGCTTGGTGGCAGGCTGGAGGGTTGGAAATTCCAGCCCAAACAGACCTCCATCGGGTTCATCAAGAACGCAACCAACACAGACATCAAGTTTCTTGTATGAACGCGACCACCAAGTCCGTCGCGATTTAGGGCCGCCTTCAGAGCGCGCATCTCCATGCGCGCCGCGTGTCATATGCAGGGGCGCTGGAGGTTTAATCGCAACGGTGGGGTACGTTGCATTTCAAAACGCGAAGACCCGATATGTGGCGATTTAGTCTCTGTGTATTTTGGGCCTCTGCCCTAGGCGAACAGTGTTGTTGCACTGTTCAGCCGACGGGGAGAGCTGTGAGGGTTTTTGCTGAGGTTCTTAAGGCGATTTCGGTGTTTTGGCTGTCCGTTCGGCGTGGTTCTGGCGTGAGGAGGTACTTTGGAGCGCGAGGAGAACCGAGGCGGCGTTGGTTTTACGTTTCACCTATTGGTAGGGGAACTTTCCTACGTTTTAGCTTGTAGGGCATGTATGGATTAAGGTTTGTGAGATTTGGTTTAGGAATCAAGTGAGCATGATAGGGAGCATGCTTAGGGTTTTATTTACATACTTTTATCCTGCTTTAATAGCATGTGTAGCTATTTAGTATGATTTCCAGAATGGTTTGGGGTCTTGGTTCTGTCGTCTGAAAGGAGATGGAACCAGACATCGCGATTCAGGTCTAAAGACGATGGTTTAGTCCGTCGCAATTCAAATTGTGAATAGCGACCACTGTGTCGGATGTATTTTAAAATATGGCCACCCAAGCTCTGGGGCTCTGGGGCTAGTCTGTCTGTCTTGTGTTGCGCATTGCTTGAGTAGTAATGGTTATGCAATATAAAGGTTGTATGGGGTGTATCGGCTTACATCGTGATTGGAAACGATGGTTTTTGGCTTGGTAATGTGTGCACGGCGAGTTGGGTTGTTCACGCCTTCCGAGGTTACCTCTCTAGTCGGGTCCCCAGCACCGGGTGCTCGGGGTTTGTCCCGGTACAGTGAGTACCATCAAGGTCTGAGTCATCTTCCTGGACACCCTCACTCCTGAGTTTGAGTTGTACGTCCGGTTGAGGAAAAGATGGCAAGGGGCAGCGACTCGTGTTTGTGGGTGTGCGGTCGCTTGTAGCGCGCTCGTGGTTAGGGGACAGACACCAGTAGACATACTGGTCCCCAACTAGTCCTCTTTTTAGTGCCTCACTTTAAGGAGCTGGGGCCGGAGTCCCTAAAGGTGTCAGGCTTGGGCCTGCATCTGTGTAGTCTGCGTGAGTGGTGTTAGTTGTCTCCACAGTTCTTGGCTTGTTGAGGTGGAGCGGCAACTGGACTTTTCGTCTGTGGCTGCGAGACTGAGAGGTGGACTTGTGTTGTTTGTCCAAGTCTGTGGCTGGTGTCGCAAATCAGTTCTCGTGACTCGTGTGCGGCGTGCCCTTCTGTAGCTTGTACACGGGTTTGTGATTTGCCATTTACTTAATTTACAGCTGTAGTATTAGGCTTAGCGAGAGTTACATTGTAAATGCTTATTAGCCATGTTCATATTATTTGTTGTACATTGTTCTCTCAGCTTTGGGGGAGTTACTCTACTGAGCCAGTGACTTGTGAGGCTCACCCCTTCTTCTTCCAGGTGAAGGAGAGCAGGAGGGTTTCTGTCCCTCTTCTAGTTCTGGTCAGCACCGTAGTGGAGTCGGGCCTTCGTCACCAGCAGAGTAATACTTTTACTTGTGGAGCCACGGGGGTTTGTTCCTGGCTGTTGTACTTTGTTTAATGACTATGATATGGAACTAAATATGTACATTTCATGTGAATATATGTGAGAAATGGAATCTTATATATGCTCAGCGTGTTTTCTTTATATTTTCACATATATGTGTGGTTGATATCCCTTGCAAGGCTTTGGCCTGATCGCGAGAGGCGGAGTCGTGTCAGGCACGTTATTGGGTTAACGGGCCTGAACGGCGAGGACCGTCATAGTTGGTATCAGAGCAAGGTCCGTGTAAATATGAAGAAACAGGAAATGTACATGGTATGTTCCTTACTATAGTCTACTGCCGGTAGTTGGCCCTGTTTTTGTAATGATATGCATGTGTGTTGTGTGGATTTGGAATGTTGTGTGTGCAGGTTTATAAATGGCTGATAAAAGAGATTAGGGAGGTGGTGGTGATGAACCCGAGAAGACCACACATCATATGGTAGAGAGGTTATGGGATAGTATCACCCAGATTCGGACACGAATAGACTAGCAGCCACGGGTTCAGCCAACAGGTATGGTACCACTAGTACAGAAGGAGGTAGTGTCAGCACCACTAGCACCACCGTTTGGAGCAGAGGTACCACATGTAGTACCTGTGCCTCCAGTTGCACCAGTGCGGTCAGCTAGTGTGGAGGAGTCCACGGTGTTAGTGGAGAGGTTCTTGCGGCTGTAGCCACCTACATACTCGGGAGGTCCGAATCTGGATACAGCTGAACATTGGGTACATGAGATAGAAAGGGCATTTGCTACAATGAGATGTCCACAGGCGGATAGAGTCATCTTGGCTACTTACCAGTTGAGAAGATTTGCACAAGAGTGGTGGAGACTCAAGATGCAAACCGTGTTCACCGGAAGAGCAGAAGATACAATCACATGGCCCGAGTTCCTTGAAGTATTCAACAACACCTTTCCGGTGCAAATTCAGAAAGCCAAAAGGGAGCAATTCAGAACACTTCAACAAGGGAATTTGTCGGTGCTGGAATATCAAATGAGGATCATGGCCTTGAGCAGGTATGCACCTTATGTGGTGACTAATAATGCAATGATGGTTGAGTATTTTATTCGGGGGTTGAGGCCGGAGTTGCAAGATACAGTGATTCTTTTTATGTGTGGGACAGTGGAAGAGGCATCCCAAAGAGCAGAAATATTAGAAAGAACAGTGCAAGCCAGGCAGTCCAACGGATCGAGATCAAGTGGTGGTAGTTTTCGACTTCCACAGTAGTCTTCGGGTGTTAGCAAAGACAAGGCACCTTCGGGAGGAGCTTCTACATCGGGCTTTGGCAAGTGGGGAAACAAGCTGAAGAAGATGTTTAAAGGCCGAGGAGGCAGCAAGCAGCAAGGATTTCAGAAAGGTAGAGGCTATAAGCCGGAGGTGGAGGAATCTCAGCAAAGAACAGCTAGGCAGCCCGCAGAATTCAGATGTTATAATTGTGATCAGCCGGGGCATTTGGTAAGGAATTGTCCATATCCAATAAGAGGTAGCTATGGTAGAGGGGTACCACAGCAGTAGCAGCCGCAGCAACAGCCACCAGCTGAGCGAGGTAGAGGCACGCCTTACCAGAGAGGACGAGTGATGGCGATCACAAGGGCTCAAGCGGTGGCATCGAATCTGATTGAAGGTATTATACCAATTCTTGAATTCTCTGCTAGAATGTTAATTGATCCAGGTGCATCACATTCTTTCATTTCTGAAGACTTTATTGATAGTATGGTACATCCATTGAGGAGAGGCAGTGTGAGCTTGTGGTTGAGGTCCCTTCCGGAGATTTCATGCTTACTACATGCTATTTAGATGAGGTTCCTGTTATGATCCAAGGTAATCAATTCCCAGCAAGATTATATGCACTATAGTTAAAAGAATATGATGTGATATTGGGCATGGATTGGCTGGAAGCATATGGGGTAGTGATAGATTGCAGAAAGAAAAGAGTAAGGTTTATCCATCCAGGAGGCAATATGTTTGAATTTCAATGTATGTCATTCTATACCCCTAAATTTATCATTTCTGCTCTTAAGGCTAGGAAGTTGATTAATGCAGGGTGTGTAGCCTATTTGGCATCAGTTAGCTTGGTTGAGGCAGGTAAGATAGTAGATATGGTACCTGTTGTTAGAGAATTTGTAGATGTATTCCCGGATGAGTTACCAGGTTTGGAACCACATAGAGAGGTGGATTTTATAGTAGAGTTGCAGCCGGGCAACATGCCAATCTCCAAGACACCCTACAGGATGGCACCTGCAGAATTGAAAGAATTGAAGAAGCAGTTGCAAGAATTACTTGATAAAGGTTTCATTCGGCCTAGTCACTCACCGTGGGGAGCACCGGTTTTGTTTGTTAGAAAGAAGGATGGTAGCTTAAGAATGTGCATTGATTACCGCCAATTAGGGCTGTTCATAATATGGTCCAAACCGTAAAACCGAACCGAACTGGCCAATTCGGTTCAGTTCGGTGGTCCCACGGTTCAGTTCGATTTCCCACTAGAAAATCGAATGAACCAAATATATATTAAATATATTAAATATATAATATATATCAAAGAGAAGCGCGTAGCCTAGTGGGCTAGCACCTCCCATTTCCCTGGGCAGACCTGAGTTCGATACTCAGGTCCGCCATCTAGGCTTTTTTTTTTTATATTTTTCGGTTAAAACCGAACCGATTCGGTTCGGTTCGAACTTAATTTCGGTTCGGTTTCGGTTCACCCAAAAAGTGGGGTGAACCGAACCGAACCATGTTCACCCCTACCGCCAATTGAATCAGGTTACAATGAAGAACATGTATCCACTTCCCCAGATAGATGATTTGTTTGACCAATTGCAGTCAGCCAAGGTGTTCTCCAAGATAGATTTGAGGTTGAGGTACCATCAGTTGAGGATCCGAGAAGAAGACATTGATAAGACAGCATTCAGGACCATGTATGGGCACTATGAGTTTGTGGTTATGCCATTTGGGCTAACCAATGTACCTGCGGCTTTTATGAATTTGATGAACAGGATCTTTCACCCATATCTAGATCGATTTATTGTGGTATTTATTGATGATATCTTAGTATATTCAGCCTCCGAAGAAGAACATGCAGCTCATTTGAAGATTACCTTGCAGACATTGAGGGACCACCAGCTTTATGCAAAATTTAGTAAGTGTGAGTTTTGGCTTAAAGAGATACAGTTTTTGGGGCATGTCATTTCAGGTGAAGGTGTTGCAGTGGATCTAACTAAGATGGAAGCGGTTATGAAATGGGAGGAATCAAAGTCAGTGCCAGAGATTATGAGTTTTCTTGGCTTGGCAGGTTACTACAGGCGATTTATTCAGGATTTCTCCAAGATTGCAGCACCTATGACGAAGCTTACCAGGAAAGGGGTACCTTTTGTGTGGTCATCTGATTGCAAGCGCAGTTTTATGGAATTGAAGAAGCGGCTCACTTCAGCTCCGATATTGGAAATACCGTCAGGTTGAGGTGGTTTTGTATTGTACACAGATGCATCCAGGAGAGGACTTGGGGCAGTGTTAATGTAGCATGGAAAGATTGTGGCATATGCATCCAGGCAATTAAAGCGGCATGAAGAGAACTACCCAACACATGACTTAGAGCTGGCAACAGTGGTATTTGCATTGAAGATTTGGAGGCATTACTTGTATGGTGAAAGATTTGAGATTTTCACATATCACAAGAGTTTGAAGTATATCTTCTCACAAAAGATTTGAATTTGAGGCAGCGTAGATGGATGGAATATTTGAAAGACTGTGATTTCAGCTTAGCATATCAACCGGGAAGGGATAATGTGGTTGCAGATGCATTGAGCAGAAAAGCAGTGATGAGTCATATGATGATAAGAGAATGGAAGCTGTATGAAGATGTGACAGAAAACTCCCTATTTGTTCCAAGTAACCAGCGGCGAGCAGTGTTAGCCAGCAGTACGGTGGAACCTTCCCTATATTGGCAGATAGTAGAAGCCCAGAAAACAGATGAGAATTTGGCTGAAATTATGAAAATGGAAGATGTTACTATTGATGATAATTGTGTGGTCTGATTCATACACAGATTGTGTAGCAGCCCTCGTCGTCTAGACCCATTAACCTAATAACGTGCCTGATCCGACTCCGCCTCCCGCGAACGAGCCGAAGCCTCACAAGGGATATCATTCACACAAGTCTGTAGAAATATAAAGGAAACTTCTGAAATATATTATAAGATTGTCATCTCACAAATATTTACAAGGAATTTACATAGCCATTTCTCAAATAAAACCGTACACAACTACAACAGCAACCTGGGGCATACCCCGAGGTGTACAAAGAAAGAAAATTATACTGCTGGAGGTACAGACCCTGCTCCGCTACGATGTGGCTCAGAACTAGACGACAGGTGCGAAGTCTCCTGCTTTCCCTCACCTGAAAGGGGTAGGGGTGAGCCTCACGAGTCACTGGCTCAGTAGAGAAACTCCCCTAGAAACCGAGCAAACCAACACAAGTAGTAAAGCAGGAGGCTACGCTAACAACTTATAGAACTATCTAAAAGGATATAAAGCTGAAAATATTATTTACCGCTTGCCGCTTAACAGAAAACAACAATATTAAATAAGCGGCAAACCACAGCCAGGTGTACATGCTAAAGTAGGAAAACGCCACACTCGAGCCACGAAGACTGGTTCGCGACACCAGCTACTAACCCGGACAAACCACACAGGACTACCTCTCAGTCTCGCAGCCACAGACGTAAGGTCCAGTTGCCGCTCCACCAAACACAAGCCAAGAAACTGTGGAGACCAACCAACACCACTCCTGTAGACCACACTGCCGCAGGCCCATACTTGGCACCTTAAGGACTCTGGCCCGAGCTCCCTAAAGTGAGGCACTGGAAAACATGACTAGCTGGGGCCCAGTACATCTACTAGTGTCTGTAACCCCCAACCACGAGCGCGCTACAAGCGACAAAACACAGACTCTCACAAGTCGATGTCCCACTGCCGTCTTTCCCTCAGTCGGACGTACAACTCTACACAAGAGTGAGGGTGTCCAGGAAGACGACAAGACCTCATCGGTACCCAGTACCGAGACAAGCCCCGTGCACACACACGTGCCTGGCTCACACAAAACCTGGGGCTCCCAACTGAAGAGGTATCCATGGTAGGCGTCGAACTACTCGCCACGCACACACAAACCACGTGCACACCGCACAAGCCACGTGAAACCTCACGATAATCACGTAAACACTACGCAAACTGCACATACAACACGCTCCCCGAGCGCTACAGGTGCTCACGCACCGCTTACCCTTGCCATGTAACACAGTTCACGATAATCAGATAAACCTACTCTCATATGCATGCACAAACAAACCCTCGGTTGTGAACGTGACGGGGTCTCATGTCACCTTCAGAATGCGACAGCCCGATATGTCGCATTCAAGAACATGAACGCGATGGGTCGGCCTCTCGTGACCTGGTCGCAATGGGAGGGTATGTCGCCTTCACAAGCGAGAACCCTAATCTGGGGACCCCTCGCTAGATCTCCCCTTTAAACCCTACAAACCAGTGTTTTCATCCATTTTTCATGCTTTAATGTGCATCCTAGCATGGTATCTACGGTTTGTAAAGCCGATAACACATTGAACACAGCACACACACAATCCACATGACAAAACAGGCAGAATCTCCCTACCTCCGCGAAGAACAAGACCCACGCGGCGTTTCCCCCATTCCACGTAGCGTCCTTGCGGCGAGAACATGCCCACACGTCAACTAACAGCTCGGATCGCCCGAGAATCCCGCAGCAAAACCCTCCTGGCCGAGCAGAGCTTGTGAGAGTTCTGCTGGGCCAAACTCTCTTGAAAACGCACAGCGGTTGGGAATGCGACGTAGCACTACGTCGCGACCTGAACGCAACGTAGAAGGTCGTCGCCTTCCTACTGCTGATGTCAGCATGGCTGCCTAGCGTGCGACACGCGGCGTGCATGCAAACGTCGACCCTAAACAGTGTTTCCATGAACGCGACACCCAGGGCCGTCGCGTTTAGAACGCGACGCTCCTCACTGTCGCGTTCACAGACAGTGAACTAGTGAGTGCTTTGGGCCCAAACCACCGACCCACAAAGCCTCACAACCTGCAAAAATACCTGCTACACACGTCATCGGCCACACACTGGCCTCCACAAACACAATGACACAATCCGAATGATCAATACGCTACATTACTATCACCTAAAAGAAATTTTGTCCTTGAAATTTAAAACGAAAACTCGACATCAAATAATTTTTCACTTACACAAGCATAATACTATCACCTAAAAGAATTAAAAACTTACTTAAACAAGTATGGATACACTTTCATCATTTCATCTACTAGTTCCCATGTATCTTCTCCACCCTGTCTATTTTTCCATCTGAGTTTCACTAGTTCAATTTCTTTATTTCTGAGTTTCTGGGTTCTGCGACCTGTAATTTGCACTGGATATTCCGACATTGTCATATCTAGCCTCAAATCATCTCTTTGATAACTAAACACCTGGGTAGGATCCCTAATGTACCTTCTGAGCATTGAAACGTAGAACACGTCATGTGCATCAGTAAAATCTACTGGTAAATCCAATTTGTAAGTTGTTTCACCAACTCTTTCTTTTATCTGAAATGGGCCAACATACCTCGGACTCAATTTGCCTCTTTTTTGAACCTGAGCACACCTTTAGTGGGAGAAACTTTCAAAAAGACATAATCTCCAACCTCAAATTGCAAAGGCCTACGTCTAGTATCTGCATAACTTTTCTGGCGACTCTGCGATGTCTGAAGCTTTCTTTAATAAACTTTACTGTCTCTGCACATTGCTGAATCAACTCTGGTCCCATAACTTGTCTTTCACCCACTTCATGCCAATTTAATGGTGTCCTGCATGGTTTACCATATAATGCTTCATAAGGTGTCATTCCAATACTTGCATGATGGTTGTTATTATAGGCAAACTCTACCATGCCTAAATGATGCTCACATACACTTCTCCAAACTAAGCAGCAATCCCTCAACATATCTTCTATTGTTCGGATTGTTCTTACTGTTTGCCCATCTATCTGTGGATGATAAGCCGAACTATATCTCAATTCTGTGCCAACCACTCTTTGCAAACTCCTCCAAAAGCCTGATGTGAACCTGGGATCTCGATCTGAAACAATGGTAACTGGAATCCCATGCAAAGGTACTATTCTTTGTACATATAATTTGGCTAATCTATCCACTGACCAAGACATACTTACTGGTAATAATCTGCAAACTTTGGTCAATCTGTCCACAAAAACCCAAATACCATTATGACATGTCGATGACCTGGGCAAACCAACAATGAAATCCATAGCAATATCATCCCATTTCCACTGTGGAATGGGTAACGGCTGTAATAGTCCTCCTGGTCTCTGGTACTCCGCCTTTACTTGCTGACATACTGCACATCTTGCTATAAATTCTGCAATTTCTTTCTTCATATTGGGCCACCAGAAATGTTTCTTCATATCTTGATACATTTTGGTACTGCCTGGATGAATGGTGTATCTTGATCTATGAGCTTCCTCCAATACTTTCTGTCTGACCTCAGCATCTGTTGGCACATATAATCGACCCTTGAGTCTGACCACACTGTCATCTCCAAGAGTCACTTCTTCCATTCTTACAATATTTGCTAAATTGTCATCTGTCCTCTGCGCTTCCACCATCTGCCAGTATAGGGAAGGTTCCACTGCACTGCTTGCTAATATTGCTCGCCGCTGGTTATTTAGCACATATAATGAATTTTTTGTCACATCTTCATACAATTTCCATTCTCTGATCATAAGTTGATTCATAACTGCCTTTCTGCTTAGTGCATCCGCCACCACATTAGCTTTACCTGGATGATATGTTAAACTGAAGTCATAATCTTTCAAATACTCCATCCACTTGCGCTGTCTTAAATTCAAATCTTTTTTAGAAAAGATATACTTTAAACTCTTATGATCAGTAAATATCTCGAACCTTTCACCATATAAGTAATGTCGCCATATCTTTAATGCAAAAACAACTGTTGCTAACTCCAAATCATGTGTCGGATAATTTTCTTCATGTTTCTTTAGCTATTTAGATGCATAAGCTACCACCTTGTCATGCTGCATCAATACTGCTCCCAAACCTCTCCTTGATACATCAGTGTATAAAACAAATCCACCACTACCTGACGGAATCTCCAATATTGGTGCTAAAGTCAATCTCTTCTTTAATTCTGCAAAACTGCGTCTGCATTCTGAAGACCATACAAAAGGTATTCCTTTCCTTGTCAATCTTGTCATTGGAGCTGCTATCTTCGAGAAATCTTGGATGAACCATCTATAGTATCCTGCAAGGCCCAAAAAGCTTCTAATTTCTAACATCGTCTTTGGTTCTTCCCATTTCATTACTGCTTCAACCTTAGCTGGATCAACTGCAACACCCTCTGCTGAAATGACATGACCCAGAAACTGAATTTCTTTTAACTAGAACTCACATTTACTGAACTTACCATACAATTGGTGATCTCTTAAAGTCTGCAATGTGATCCTTAAGTGTGCTGCATGCTCCTCCTCTGATGCTGAATAAGCCAAAATATCATCGATAAAGACCATAATGAACTTATACAAATACGGGTGAAAATCATGTTCATTAAATTCATGAAGGCTGTTGGTGCATTTGTCAAACCAAATGGCATTACCACAAACTCGTAATGCCCATATCTGGTCCTGAAAACTATCTTATCAATGTCTTCTTCCTTTATCTGCAACTGATGATATCCTGATCTCAAATCTCTCTTGGAAAACACCTTGGCTGATTGAAGCTGATCAAACAAATCATCTATTCTGGGAAGTGGATACTTATTCTTGATGGTGACTTTGTTCAATTGCCTATAGTCAATACACATTCTCAAACTGCCATCTTTCTTTCTGACAAATAATACTGGCGCTCCCCATAGCGAATGACTGGGTCTAATGAAACTCTTCTCTAATTACTCCTGCAATTGCTTCTTCAATTCTTTCAATTCTGTCGGTGTCATTTTGTATGGTGCTTTTGATATCGACATACTGTCTGGCTGCAATTCAACAGTAAAGTCCACCTCTACCTTGCTCTGCTGGTGGTTAGTATGATTGTTGCTGCTGCTAAGTCCCTTTGCCAAAAACCATAACCCAGGGACTGTGGACAATTTCTGGCTAAGTGCCCTGGCTGACCACAGGTGTAACACCTAAAACCTGGAAAAGCTGTGGGTTGCCATGCTGTACTCTGCTGTGACTCCTCTGGAACTTGTGGTCTATAACCACGACCCTGCTGGAAACCACCCTGCTGAAAACCCTGTTGTCTGCCTCCACTTCGACCTCCTCCTCGGAAGAACTTCTTTATTTGTTTGCCCCACTTTGCAAATCCAGACGATGATGAAGCTCCTGATGGTGCCTTACCCTTGCTGATGCCAGTAGACTGCTGGGGAAGCTAGAAACTAGCTGATCCACCTATCTGTGACTGTCCCTGTCTGGCCCGAACAGTCCTTTCTAATATTGCTGCTCTCTGCGCCGCCTCCTCCACCGTCTTGCACATAAGGGGAATCACTGCATCCTGCAACTTAGCTCGCAAGCCTCTAATAAAGTACTCCACCATCATAGTATTATCAGTCACCACATATGGAGCGTATCTGCTCAGAGCCATAAATCTCATTTGATATTCTAATACCGACAAATTCCCCTGCTGTAAGGTCCGAAAATGCTCTCTCTTCGCCTACTGTATCTGGACTGGAAAGAAAGTATCATTAAAAATCGTCAAAAACTCATGCCAGGTGATACTATCATTTGGTCTTCCTGCAAACACCGTCTGCATCTTCAATCTCCACCATTCATGTGCAAAACCTTGCAACTGATAGGTGACAAGAATCACCCTATCTGTCTATGAACATATCATTGTCACGAATACCCTCTCTATCTCATGCACCCAGTGCTCCGTTGTGTCGGGGTTAGGGCCTCCTGAAAACGTAGGGGGCTGCAACCTCAAAAATCTCTCTACTAGTGTCGTAGGCTCCTCTGCACTAACTGGCTGTGCTGATACTACTGGGGGTATGGGTACAAAAGATGGTACCCCAACTCCTGGTGGTGGAACTGGTGCTACTGGCCCTGCCTCCTCTACAACTGGTGGTCCTGCAACTGCTGGCTGTACCGGTGCCTGCTGATCCAACCTCATCCGAATATCTGTAAGACATTCCCATATCCTTTCTATCATCCGCTGCGTAGCATCCTCTCTTGACTCATCTCCACCTCCTCCCCAATCCCTTCTATCTGCCATTTCTAATCCTGCACAAACAATATTCCAACCACACGCATACAATTATTAATACAAAAACTATGGTCAACTACCAGCAGTGGGCTAAAGTAGAGAATAGGCTATGCAAATTTCTGATTCCTTTATATCCACACGGACCTTGCTCTGATACCAACTGTAGCGGCCCTCGTTGTCCAGACTCGTTAACCTAATAACGTGCCTGATCCGACTCCGCCTTCTATGAACGAGCCGAAGCTTGATAAGAGATATCATTCACACAAGTCCGTAGAAATATAAAGGAAACTGTTGAAATATATTATAAGATTGCCATCTCACAAATATTTACAAGGAATTTACATAGCCATTTCTCAACTAAAACCGTACACAACTACAATAGCAACCTGGGCATATCCCGAGGTGTACAAAGAAAGAAAATTACACTGGTGGAGATGCAGACCCTGCTCCGCTACGGTGCGGCTCAGAACTAGACGACGGGTGCGAAGTCTCCTGCTCTCCCTCACCTGAAAGGGGTAGGGGTGAGCCTCACGAGTCACTGGCTCAGTAGGGAAACTCCCCTAGAAACCGAGCAAACCAACACAAGTAGTAAAGCAGGAGGCTACGCTAACAATTTATAGAACTAGCTAACATGATATAAAGCTGTAAATATTACTTACCGCTTGCCGCTTAACAGAAAACAACAATATTAAATAAACGGCAAACCACAACCAGGTGTACGTGCTAAAGTAGGAAAACGCCACACTCGAGCCACGAAGACTGGTTTGCGACACCAGCTACTGACCCGGACAAACCACACAGGACTACATCTCAATCTCGTAGCCACAAAAGTAAGGTCTAGCTGCCGCTCCACCAAACACAAGCCAAGAAACTGTGGAGACCAACCAACACCACTCCTGCGGACCACACTGCCGTAGGCCCATACCTGGCACCTTAGGGACTCTGGCCCGAGCTCCCTAAAGTGAGGCACTGGAAAACAGGACTAGCTGGGGACCAATATATCTACTAGTGTCCGTAACCCCCAACCACGAGCACGCTACAAGCGACAAAACATAGACTCTCACAAGTCGTTGTCCCACTGTCGTCTTTCCCTCAGTCGGACGTACAACTCTACACAAGAGTGAGGGTGTCCAGGAAGACGACAAGACCTCATCGGTACCCAGTACCGGGACAAGCCTCGAGCACACACACGTGCCTGGCTCACACAAAACCTTGGGCTCCCAACTGAAGAGGTATCCACGGTAGGCGTCGAACTACTCGCCACGCACACACAAATCACGTGCACACCGCACAAGCCAAGTGAAACCTCACGACAATCACGTGAACACTACGCAAACTGCACACACAACACGCTCCCCGAGCGCTACAGGTGCTCATGCACCGCTTACCCTTGCCATGTAACACACTTCACGATAATCGGATAAACCTACTCTCATATGCATACACAAACAAACCCTCGGCTGTGAACGTGACGAGGTCTCATGTCGCCTTCAGAACACGACAGCCCGATATGTTGCGTTCAAGAACATGAACACGATGGGTCAGCCTGTCGCGACCTGGTCGCAACGGGAGGGTCTGTCGCTTTCACAAGCGAGAACCCTAATCCAGGGACCCCTCGCTAGATCTCCCCTTTAAACCCTACAAACCAGTGGTTTCATCCATTTTTCATGCTTTAATGTGCATCGTAGCATGGTATCTACGGTTTGTAAATCCGATAACACATTGAACACAGCACACACACGATCCACGTGACAAAACAGGCAGAATCTCCCTACCTCCGCAAAGAATGCGAAGAACAAGACCCACGCGGCGTTTCCTCAGCTCCATGTAGCGTCCTTGCGGCGAGAACACGCCCACACGTCAACTAACAGCTCGGATTGCCCGAGAATCCCGCAACAAAACCCTCCTGGCCGAGCAGAGCTTGTGAGAGTTCTACTGGGCCAAACTCTCTTAAAAACGCACAGTGGTTGGGAACGCAACGTAGCACTACGTCGCGACCTAAACGCGACGTAGGAGGCCGTCGTCTTCCTACTGCCGACGTCAGCATGGCTGCCCAGCGTGCGACACGTGGCGCGCATGCAAATGTCGACCCTAAACAGCGGTTCAATGAACGCGACACCTAGGGCCGTCGTGTTTAGAACGCAATGCTCATCACTGTCGCATTCACAGACAGCGAACCAGTGAGTGCTTTGGGCCCAAACCACTGGCCCACAAAGCCTCACAACCTGCGGAAACACCTGCTACACATGTCATCGGCCACACACTGGCCTCCACAAACACAATGACACGATCCGAACGATCAATGCGCTACAGATTGTATGTCCTAAGTGAAGCTGGGGTGAAGCAAAAAGTGCTAGAGGAAGCACACCGATCCAGGTATACCATTCACCCAAGAAGCACGAAGATGTACCAAGATTTGAAGAAATATTTTTGGTGGCCGAGTATGAAGAAGGAAATAGCAGAGTTCATAGCAAGATGTTTGATATGCCAGCAGGTTAAAGCTGAACACCAAAGGCCAGGTGGTTTGTTGCAGCCCTTACCAATACCACAGTGGAAATGGGATGATATAGCAATGGACTTTGTTGCAGGTTTGCTCAAGACAGTGTCAAGACACAATGGTATATGGGTTTTTGTTGACAGGTTGACAAAGGTGTGCAGGTTATTAGCGGTAAGCATGTCATGGGCAGTGGACAGATTGGCTAGACTATATGTGGACAGAATTGTGCCATTGCATGGCATTCCAGTCACTATTGTTTCTGACCGAGATCCCAGGTTTACCTTAGGTTTTTGGAGGAGTTTGCAGAGGGTTGTTGGCACTCAGTTGAGGTACAGTTCGGCATACCATCCCCAAATAGATGGACAGACGGAGAGGACGATCCAGACCATTGAAGATATGTTGCGAACTTGTTGTTTAATTTGGGGAGGCGGATGGGAGCAGTATTTAGGTATGGTTGAATTTGCCTACAACAACAGCTATCACGCAAGTATCGGCATGGCACCGTATGAAGCACTTTATGGAAGACCTTGCAGAACACCGTTGAATTGGCATGAAGTAGGTGAAAGGCGGGTGATGGGACCGGAAATGGTGCAGCAATGTGCAGAAATGGTCAAGTTCATCAAGGAGAAGCTTCAGACGACACAAAGTAGGCAAAAGAGTTATGCGGATACACGGCGCAGGCCCCTATAGTTTGAAGTAGGCGACTATGTGTTTTTGAGGGTATCTCCAACCAAGGGTGTATTGAGGTTCAACAAGAAGGGCAAGTTGAGTCCTAGGTATGTGGGTTCGTTTCAGTTTTTGGAAAGGATTGGTGAAACGACATACAGGTTGGAGCTTCCAGCGGACTTCACATATGCACATGATGTGTTTCATGTCTCAATGCTAAGGAGGTACATCAGAGATCCTTCCCAGATATTCAACTATCGAAGAGATGATTTAAAATCGGATATGTCTATGCCATAGTATCCAGTGTTGATTACAGGCCGCCGAACACAGAAGTTAAGAAATAAGGACATTGAGTTGATAAAGATCAGATGGGAGAACAGGCAGGGTGGTGAAGATACTTGGGAATTGGCTGATGAGATGTACATGACGTATCCATACTTGTTTGAGTAAGCGTTAAATCATTTTTTTAGGTGATAGTTCTATATACGTTGAACTGTTGATTGTGTTATTCCTTTAATTTCGAGGACGAAATTTCTTTTATGTGATAGTAATGTAATATCCTAAATGTTCGGATCGAGATTTACTGGGTTTGGGGGACAGTGTGTAGCCCATTAGTTGAGTTTGTGTATGTATATGTGTTTGTACATATTGGTGTGGCTTGGTGGTAGGCTGGAGGGTTGGAAATTCCAGCCCAAACAGACCTCTGCCAGGTTCATCAAGAACACGACCAACACAGACGCCGCGTTTCTTGTATGAACGTGACCATCAAGTCCGCGTGTCGCATGCAGGGGCGCTGGAGGTTTAATCGCGACGACGTATTTTGGGCCTCTGCCCTAGCCGAACAGTGTTGTTGCACTGTTCAGCCGAGGGGGGGAGCTGTGAGGGTTTTTGCTGAGGTTCTTGAGGTGATTTCGGTGTGTCGGCTGTCCGTTCGGCGTGGTTCCCACGCAAGGAGGTGCTTCGACGCGCGAGGAACACTGGGGCGGCGTTGGTTTTACGTTTCACCTATTGGTAGGGGAACTTTCCTACGTTTTAGCTTGTAGGGCATGTATGGATTAAGGTTTGTGGGATTTGGTTTAGGAATCATGTAAGCATGATAGGGAGCATGCTTAGGGTTTTATTTACATGCTTTTATCCTGCTTTAATAGCATGTGTAGCTATTTAGTATGATTTCTGGAATGGTTTGGGGTCTTGGTTCTGTCGTTTGAAAGGCGACGGAACCAAACGTCGCGATTCAAGTCTAAAGGCGACGGTTTAGCCCGTCGCGATTCAAATTGTGAATGGCGACCACTGTGTCGGACGCATTTTAAAATATGGCCACCCAAGCTCTGGGGCTCTGTGGCCAGTCTGTCTGTCTTGTGTTGTGCATTGCTTGAGCAGTAATGGTTATGCAATATAAAGGTTGTATGGGGTGTATCGGCTTACACCATGATTGGAAACGATGGTTTTTGGCTCGGTAATGTGTGCATAGCGAGTTGGGTTGTTCACGCCTTCCGAGGTTACCTCTCTAGTCGGGTCTCCAGCACTGGGTGCTCGGGATTTGTCCCAGTACAGTGAGTACCGTCAAGGTCTGAGTCGTCTTCCTGGACACCCTCACTCCTGAGTTTGAGTTGTACGTCCAGCTGAGGGAAAGACGGCAAGGGGCAGCGACTCGTGTTTGTGGGTGTGCGGTCACTTGTAGCGCGCTCGTGGTTGGGGGACGAACACCAGTAGACGTACTGGTCTTCAGTTAGTCCTATTTTCAGTGACTCACTTTAGGGAGCGGGGGCCGGAGTCCCTAAAGGTGTCAGGCTTGGGCCTGCAACTGTATAGTCTGTAGGAGTGGTGTTAGTTGTCTCCACAATTCTTGACTTGTTGAGGTGGAGCGGCAGCTGGACCTTTCGTCCGTGGCTGCGAGACTGAGAGGTGGACTTGTGTTGTTTGTCTGGGTCTGTGGCTGGTGTCGCGAACCAGTTCTCGTGACTCGTGTGCGACATGTCCTTCTGTAGCTTGTACACGTGTTTGTGATTTACCATTTACTTAATTTACAACTGTAGTATCAGGCTTAACGAGAGTTACATTGTAAATGCTTATTAGCCATGTTCATATTATTTGTTGTACATTGTTCTCTCGTCTTTGGGGGAGTTACCCTACTGAGTCAGTGACTTGTGAGGCTCACCCCTTCTTCTTCCAGGTGAAGGAGAGCAGGAGGGTTCCCGTCTCTCTTCTAGTTTTGGCCAGCACCGTAGTAGAGTCGAGCCTTCGTCACCAGCAGAGTAATACTTTTACTTGTGGAGCCACGGGGGTTTGTCCCTAGTTGTTATACTTTATTTAATGACTATGATATGAAACTAAATATGAACATTTCATGTGAATATATGTGAGAAATTGAATCTTATATATGCTCCGCATGTTTTCTTTATATTTTTATAGATATGTATGGTTGATATCCCTTGCGATGCTTCAGCTCGATCACGGGAGGCGCAGTCGTGTCGGACACGTTATTGGATTAACGGGCTGAACAGCGAGGACCGTCACACCTATGGTTCATGCGTTGGCTCACCAAAGATCTCAGTCATGCAAATTCACCTCTGGCACATGGCCTAGCGCTTAGACATAAACTTACCAGGCATAGGCCTTGAAAGGTCACTTTCTATAGCACTAAGCCTAGGGTTCATATATCCGCTCATTAAACCCCAACCTCACAAGGTGGTCTCTATGGTACCAAGATTCAAATTCAGACCTCAACACACCAAGAACCCGACCACAGAAGGTTGCCCACCCTCTACAACCCCAAGTCTCGGACCTTGGCTCACCAAGTCCAACCTAAAAGGTCACTGTCTATGGCACCAGGCCTCAAGTTCAAACCTTGACTGACTAAGAGCTCAACCTTGCAATGCCACCCTCTTCGAAGCATAGCTCATGTTTAAAACCTTGGCTTACTAAGAGCTCAACCTCACAAGGTCACTAGCTAATTAAGACCTCAACATCTCAATGTCACATAGACCAAGACTAAATGGTTAAGACATCGTGGCATGCCCCTGCCCTAATCCAGCTCAAAGACGACCTACTACCAAGATGGAGATTGTTCGAAAAAAAGGAAGTAGAGCAACATATGAAATTAAAGTAGAAGGGCATTCACTAGGATCAACAAATAAACCTTACCAAAATTGAGAAAATTACATTTATGATGCTTGTTCTCTAAACTTTGGCATTCTCTAGGTTTAGCAAGACATGCTCTAATTTTTTACATTGCTGACTTTTCAAAATTGTTAAGAGTATGTGTGAATCTTAAGACCCAATATGTATAATCAGAAATTAATCACATTCTTAATCTATAATAATTCACATGATAATTATGAACTAACATGATTCTTTGCATATTTTAAACATATAACACCAATCAAGAAAATATATCTAACATAGACACAAATTGTTAACACATTTATATTTATCAAATTCATTATTGTAAATATTTATCAGATAATTTTTAGAAGTCATAATTAGCCAGATAATAAGAACATATCAAATCTTATTCATAAGAACTTAACAGATGGAAGAATATTCTAAATCAGATCATATCATATATTCACATACAAATTCAAATGTCTAGACTAACTAACCTTATTAATCATATCAAATTAAAATTAATTTCATATACACATATATCAAGCATGCATCAAAACTATAACATAAGAGGCCAAAATAGATGGCAAGACAAATAACACCGAAGTCTTACTCAATTGCACAAGAGCGGTGATAAATACTCCATCGTAACCACCATACTAAAATCTCACTCCCAAATTTCATAGAAGATTGTCATCCTCAAACAAAATGATATCTCATAACAGACGCTAATAACAAGGTAGCCTATAAATTCTCTCACGATGGCACTGTTCAAACATTTGATTTTCTTTTAAATCACATAATTTATAAATCAAGGACGGATAAATGTCAAAGAGATGCAAATACAAATTAGAAGTGCATCCGAATAAAATTTAGATCCATTTGCAGCCTTAATTACGGGGTTGCTGATCTCTGGATAGAGGCCAACCTCTTCAGATCCGCTCATGTAAACAGGACAACCTTCTTTAATGCTAACCTAAGATACTTAAGGTGTTTTTGACGAGCGAGTGGAGTGCAAACTGGAGATCGAGCTCAATTACGTATGTACACCATTGTTGAACGAGCACTGCTAGGCACCCCGGGCGGACTATTACGTCTCAGACGCCGCCATGTCAACTTGGAAAATGGGAAGAACATTTTTTTCGAAAAGATTCACACTGAAAAAAGAAAATCTGCAACGATGGTATGACTTCTTCATGGATCACATCAACCATCGAGAACAGAGGCATTAATAAAAAGTCATCAAAAATACGATGACATATAAATACCCAGTCAAAAGCTGCTGGAAACCTAGAGACAGTCCACCTAATATATAACATCTCACAAGATATTAATCACTGTTCCTTGTAGGTTGCCAAGTGTGGCGATTCACTTTGTCGGTCGAAGCAGTACCTTGCCCTACTATACAAGTTACTCTACTTTCAAGAAACTGCCGTCTTCCGATGTCCTTCCTTGTGCTACGTCAAATCATATGTTTTTTGGGTAATTGTGTTAATCATAAGTTGGGGGCACATTCTTTTATCATAGCATGGATTGAAGAAACTTCAAAAGCGGAACAATAAAAAAAAAAAGAGAGAGAGAGAGAAATACCCAAGAGATTCACTGTTCCGTGAAGGTTCATTGTCTATCTTCAATCTAACCTGTGACGGCTAGCGTTCAAAGATCGATTTGTGAAAGAGATAAATATGTCAAAGGGTCAATTAAGGGCAGAACCAGAACCTAATAATGGGATCAACCTTCCCCTACCATCAGAATCCCTTTCCATGGAAAGATCGGGGCCAAAAAAAAATTTAATAATAAAACAAAAATCTGAGGGTAAAAAACACAGAAGAATGCCCCGTCATCTTGAACGACACATGCTCCCGCTACTGACTACTGTGCGATGGCAAATTTTGAAAGGAAAAAAAAGTGAAATATGCTGCAGAAACAATTAAAAGCTGGAACTAGAACCTAATAATAGAAGCAACCTCCCCCCCCCCCACCCCACCACCACCAAAACACACTCCCTTCCCCTGAAAAGATGAGGGGGGAAAAATTAAAAAAAAAACAATAAAACAAAAATGGAGAGAAGGGGAGGAGGGAAATAATAAAAAAAAAATGCCACGTCATCTTGAATGATACTTGCTGCTGCTACTGTCATCACTGTCAGCTTCATCGCCAGAAAACTGTAGTATTGAAGTGCCGTAGCTTTAGAAACAAATGCGGCAGCCTTACCTCCGCACGGTACATGCTTCCATCCCAAATAAATCAAGCATGGCAGCTTGAAATTATAAATGTCATTGGACATGAATTAGTGAAAATATTTGCAAAATATTCACCAGGTGTTCCTTACTGCCTAAAGGTGGTGAGGCCTATTTAGAAGCTTGCGTTATAGGAAATAATCCGGTGTTCTGCGAGTAACATCAGGCTCTCCTCTTCTGGGAGCGGGTTCAAACTGCAACCAATAAAAATAACATGAGATGCCGCCTCCATGTTTACATGTCAGGGACGAAAAGCCACAATTCTACAGACAAATGCAGATCAGGTGGGCACAGCTTAGTGTGATCCCAAAAAGAAACAAAGTTGTCGAAATCAAGTGATTGGTAGTCAGTTCAATTTCTTATATCACTAGTTGATGACAAGACAATGAATGCAACCAAACAATAATACATCTCCAAGATGTTGGCATCATACAAAATAGTATCCAGTTAAAGATACAAAAATAATTTTCATTTTTTCTGAGGCACAGGCCTCTAAAGATTAAATTTAGACATCTGGCAAGCAAGAGTAAGAAGTTAAGATTAATTTTCGACAGATAAAAAAAAAGAAATCCTATATATACCAGAAGCATTCCTTGGACGAAAATGCCAAAAATGTTTCAAGTTTAAAGGTGAGGAAAATAAAACAAGCACCATTCGGAACTCAAGCCAACATTAAAGACCCGCAGCCATTAATATGGCACAATCTGAACCTTTTCAACTAATATTGCACAAAAGTTTAGACAATGAAACCAAATGTTATGTGAACCATAAAACTAACATCAAACTCATGGCTGTAGATATAGCACCATGTACAATTGAACCTGACATGGCACAATGCAAGTTTAGATTGTACATATTGTGGGCAGAGAGAGAGAAAGATGGACAGACCTGGATGAATGTATGACCTTTGCAGTCGTCAACTTCCAAGATGGATGCCATGTTTCCACAACGATAACAATAATTTGGTGCACTAAAAATAGTTACCACCTTTTGTTCCTGAGATGTGCACACAATACAAGTCCATAAACTTGACAGTCCAAATTCAAAGGTTTAAGTGAAATGCCTTCAGAAGGAAGGAGAGATTACATGGCCCCAGTTGTACCCATCCATCACCAGTTGATGTGCTCTCGCAATCAGCTTCAGATTGTTAGTACGGTTGAATTGCTCTGATATATCCTGAAATCAATGGCTGATGCATCAATACCTGGGAAGAAAAACATTTGAAATTTTGAAAAGATGAAAATAAATTACTTGGCCAAATGTATATCCAGCACCACGGGGTGAAATACCCCAACCACAGCGGTCATCAGGATCTGACCATAATAAATCGCACATAGGTCCCTCATGTGGAACTTCTTGAACACGATCAAAGTTTCTGATGTTATCAAGGGTTTCAATCGATGGAGACAAACCACCATGCAAACAAAATATTTCCGATTCAACCTTTACAAAGTTGAGCAATGGTTAGGGCAAAAAAAAAGGATAAAATTCGTACGACTGTGTAGGCACAAAATGAGATTTAGTTATTTCCCAAAAAGGAGACAACAGTTCAAGAAGACAGACCCCAATTCACTGCAGCAAATCACACAACTTGAACAAGAAGCAACATAAATAAGCACCATAGCTCATAATCAAGCAAAGTTCCATCCAGATACCACACATCGTTGGATAATGACAAATAGGCATAACACCAACAATATCCCAAAGCTATAGGAAAGAGGTAAAGCCTCGTAACATAGAAGTCAGGGACAAAAGAAAATGCCACATCTGCTGAAACAACAGTTCTGGAACATGATGAAACTGATTCCCATTATGTTAAGAGATTAAGTGTATTCAACTTGGATATTCTGTCTGTCCACGCACACCCTTCCAGCAGCTCAGGAATATTTCTTCAAATACACTAAATCAAATCCAAGATTAACAGTAAATGAAGGTGACATGCCAGTAAATCTTGCTCATTAACCAATCATTTTTTCACATTATAAACTAATGAATATTTCAGCTCTCCAGGAAGAAATTATCCATTATTGGTTTATAAATAAATATAAATATCAGCAGCACCATTTTTTCAGCTTGTGTAAATAGTGTTTCATGCAGGAAATTATTTGTCAAATAGAATGCCCTTAGAACCAGATAACAGATAGAAGATGCTCAGGTATCCAAACAAACTACTCAAAGTTGGAATCATAATCAAATGAACTTTTAAGCCAATCCAAAAGTACCAAAAACTGCTCACAGATATTGCCTTTAATTACTTTCTAAATGGTTAGCTAGCACATACCAATTGTTGCAGAGTCCTACCTGTGAAATATCTTAATATTATTCTTTCATAAAAACCTAGGTGCCTCGGAACAATATTTTCTATAAAAACCTAGGTGCCTCAGACAAGTGGCTATTTAAATCAGAAGCAGGTTTCATTAAGGCTGCAGGAAACAAGAGCCAACATCTAAGCAACATCTATGTACGCTTTGGAATAAGATTCACCTGCATACCTGCTGTTGGCCAAGCATATTCATCCAATGTGAGCAACATCAAGCAATGGCATAATACATTTATAACCAGATCCTAATTCCATGAAATATCATATCTCACCTACAGAAAAGGCAAGACATAATGTGACCTCACATCAGTTTTTGGATGTTTGTACAGTGATATTATCTCTTAAGTTAAGCGTACTTGTCAAAGCGCCCACTTAGGCAGGTAGGTGCATTTCCATGGCCAAGGCGCTGGGCCAAAAAAGGCGCTGCCTTGGGTCCTCCTGGACCTGATTAACACCCAAAAACTCAATCTGTCAGATCCAATTAAATAAACCGCAACACCACTCCTGACTCCCAAGTGAGGAACTCCAACCCCTCCCTCTCTCACACACACAAGTGCATTGTGGAACTTTTGGATCAGCTTATAACTGATGGTCATTATTATAACCATCAGCGATAACTAGATATCTTAGTCTACCCTTAAGTCACTGAAACTGCATTACATCTGACATGGTCTAACTAAGCCCAACTAATCCCCTTTTTCTCTTCAAAGATGTTCAATAAACTTGTGGGCCTTTTGAGGATGATATGCATAAATCAAGAAACCCAATCAGCCGATTCCATATCAAACCAGCTATTCCGGGTGATAGTCCCCTAGATTGTATAAATTCTGGCCGTATAGGCCAGAATCAGTCAGGATCAGCCTATCCGGCTTAAAATTTTTGAAATGTGAAAAGGCCAACCAGATTGGCCCATATTGGGCTGATCGGCTGCATATCGATCCGGATTGACTGATACTGGCCGATCCAAATCTGACAAAGGCCAATCCAGCCCATATGTGCTTAAAGCACCCTTGGCCAACCGCGACCAACACCCGAGCTGGCGGTGATCGACCTATGTTGGCCCACCAGAGCTCTTCCTCTTCTTCCCCCATCACCCCCGACAAGGATCTCCTCACCACTGTCTTCTTCTTCTTCTTCTTCTTCTTCTTCTTCTTCTTTGCACGAGGCTCTTTAAAGGTATGGTTTTAATTTTCCAAATTAAAAATTTATATATATATATATGTTTGATTTTGCTTGAATCTTTGTAGTATTAATTGTAAATAGGAGATTGAGTTGCATGTAGGCATTAGAATATTTAGGGTTTGTAGATAAAACAAAACCCCAAAATTTCACCTTAATTAGGGCTTAAAAATTGGGACTTTATCCAATTAGTGCAATTGGAAGTCAATTAAGTGTGTCAATCACTTATTGACCCAACTATGTCATGATGTGAAAATGGGGGTGCTTAATTCGGGATTTTGGTGAAAAAGTCAACAACATTGAAACTAATTATGATTGTACATGTTTGTCTTTACGTTCTAACAGGATTATGGCTGAGGAGAGAAAGGGAACCCCACAGCCACAGGGAGACATTGGGTAGTGCCATAGATTTTTGATTGATGTTGTAAGCAAGAGAGTACAATGTAATCACTAGGGAAAACAAATGAAGGAAGGAGTCTTTCATCTCAAGCAACATATGGCAGACATTGATGGAAATGTCCAAAAACATCATTCATGTCCCTAGGCCCTGGCGGATGAGATGAGGGCCTATATGACTGGAAGAGAGGAGCAAAGGGAATTTGTCTCAACAATAGCAAAATATGTATGAAGAGAATTTTGCAGGCAACCAACTGGGCAAAGCAGGAACAAGGGCCTAATGAGGGAAAGGTCAATTGCCCTTGATGATTCGGATGATGATGATGATGACGAAAGGGAGAGAATCTGCCACAACATAAGAGAGACTTCAACAAAACACTAGTCAGAGTTGACGTAGTGCTAGGGAGAAAGACAAGCTGAGCATGAGCATGGGAGAGGGATTATCAGGAACAAATCCAGAAAGGGCAGGTGGGAGATCCACCTCAGTTAGGAGAGGCTACTCGATTTTGGGATGTGGAGGATCTTCACAATTGCATGATGTCATCAATCTTGCACAAAGGCCTACGGATGGGTACTTACATAGAAAACCATCAGTAAAGAAACCAACAACCAAGTAAACAATGGAAGGGGTGAAAGCCACAGTTGCTGCAGCAAAACATGCAATGGAGAATATTGTGACATGGTTTTTGCATGCAATGGTCTCAGCACATACAGCATCCAGCCCATACTTCCAAATCATGTTGGATTCTACTGGAGAGGCAGGTCCAGGATTGAAAGCACCAAACCCTTAAGATATTTATGGAAAATATCTTGAAGAAGTGAAAGAGCTAAAAGATTGGGTGGACTCTTTTAAGGCAGTGTGGATGGCTAAGAGTTGTACCCTTACATGTTATGGATGAACAAGAACAAAGAAGTCCATGATAAACATCCTTGTATATTGCACCAAGAGTATAGTTTTCATGAAGTTCTAGGATGCAAGTGGACAAATCAAGAATGCAAAGAATCTTTTCAGGCTTAAGGATGACATGGTTGAAGAGATTGGAGAGGAAAATATTGTACAAGTTGTGACAAACAATGAAGCTAGCCATAAGGTAACTGGTAAAAAACTGATGAAAAAAAGAGAACATTTATACTAGGCTCCTTGTGCAGCACATTTTATGGATTTGATGATGGAGGATATTGGGAAGGACAAACATGTTGCTGAGTTGATGTCCAATGCTCAGATGATTACTAGTTTTCTTTGTGAACAGAAAAATTCTTCAAATGATGCGAGAATGCAATGATGGACATAATATCCTTCGTCCTAACCCAATGAGATTGGCCTCCAACTTTGTTGCGTTGGAAAGTTTATATAAGTTTAGACATAAGTTGGGCACTCTCATCCACAGTTCTGAGTACTTGGCACCATGGTTTGGCGTGCCGGATCGGATCGGGCCGATTCGGGCGAATCGGTGCGGATCAGGGGAAATCCGATTCGCGATTCGCTTGATTCGGTCCGATTCGCCTAGTTCTGTTCAAGCAGGGTTCTTTGGACTCAGGATCCTGTTCAGGCAGGGTTGTCAGGATCCCCTTATTTACCTGAATATCATTTAAGTAAATGTTATAATTTGTTGTTTCATTTACTTAAGATATTACATGTAAATAAAGAAGTACCCCCCATTTGAATCCAATAAAAATATCAAAAAAATCATATCTCTTACCAATAAAAAGTCAACTCTCCCATCGAAGAACAAAATCGTGATTTTGGTGATTTTAGCGAAATGCTAACTTTTTAATCTCTCATAATTTGGTCTATCTAAAAATTTGATAATTCAAATAAACCATATGGAATACTAAAAATCTAAAGTCCGGTAAAAAAAGTCAAACGTGCATGTGACTTCTCCAAGGGAGCCGCTCTCCTACTGACAGCACTTAGTCTGCTCGAGGCATCTCAAGATTTGGTCAAACTTAACTTATCATCATTCAAACTCATAAGAATTGTCACTTTCTAGTTTTTTTCAATTAGAAAGTGAAAATTCTCATGAGTTTAGGTGATGATAACTTAAGTTTGACCAAATCCTGAGATGCCTCGAGCAAACTAAGTGTTGTCAGTAGGAGAGCGGCTCCTTGGAGAAGTCACATGCACGTTTGACTTTGTTACCGGACTTTAGATTTTTAGTGTTCCATATGGTTTATTTGAATTATCAAATTTTTAGATAGACCAAATTATGAGAGATTAAAAAGTTAGCATTTCGCTAAAATCACCAAAATCGCGATTTTGTTCTTCGATGGGAGAGTTGACTTTTTATTGGTAAGAGATATGATTTTTTTGATATTTTTATTGGATTCAAATGGGGGGTACTTCCTTATTTACATGTAATATCTTAAGTAAATGAAACAACAAATTATAACATTTACTTAAATAATATTCAGGTAAATAAGGGGATCCTGATAACCCTGCCTGAACAAGATCTTGAGTCCAGTGAACCCTGCCTGAACAGGACCAAGTTCTGGCCGAATCCAAGCGGATCGAACCGAATCAGTTCGATCCGCCCGAATCGGATCGGATCAGGATAATCCCGATCCAGTCCGAATCGGCGATGCGCCAAACCTTGCTTGGCACATGTTGCTACCCTGAGAGAGGAATCCAAAAAACTCATGAGATATCTCTAACTTGATTGGTGACCACTATTTCTGCGACAAAATCTCCTATTATTTGAAGTTAATAGAACCTCTTATACAAGTACTGATGATGGCTGATAAAGAGGGTAAAAATGAGATGGGTTACTTGTATAAGGCTGTGAATAAAACTAAGGCTAAAGGCAAAGCATCCCAATAGATTCCAGAAATGGTGGAGAATCATTGATAGGAGATGAAAGTCCACCCTCCACTATGATTTACATGCAGTAGATAAATGCATTAACTTCCAAATTTCATCTACTTATATGTTTGATCATTATTGAACTCTTTACTTACGCATGTGCATATTATACTGTAATGTATGCAGGATATTTCTTTAATCCCCAACATCAATATAGTGAATCAGTTCGCAATGAAGGTGAAGTGCTCCAAGGGACAATGAATGTTATCACTAGATTGTCTAGACTCTAGAAGCATTGAAGATAGGATCGATGCTAGAACGGAGGTACAACTGACTTCAAGTCTTCAATTGCCATTGGTAATGTTAATCCCTCTTCAAAAGGAGAGAGGTCTAATGATATCAAATATTTTGTGTCAGATGGACAAGTTTAAAATAAAACTTGATATCTATAGGAAGACTTTAGAGAAGCAGCAATAAGTCATGGTTAGTATCTAAATAGATATTCTTAAGTTATCATTATAACCCAACGGTACTAAGCACTAATAGTTTCTTTTTCTATAGCTAAGTGGTGGATTATGCTTAATTATAAGACTGGCCAAACAAATCCACTCACAAGAATTGTCATCAGGGTGCTGGTGCTCAGTTAGACCACTTCATCTAATCAGTGTGCGAGGAACTTGAACATTTTCTCACTTATCCACACAAAAGTGAGAAACAGAATGACTGCATTTTAAGCTAGAGCCATTAGGCACTGCCACTACAACATGTCTCTAAAGGCCAAGTGGACAGCTCATCCCAATATGGACAGGATGGTCCCACATTTTAAGCAACTGTCTGAAGGACAGTTGAGAGGAAGAGTTCAAACAGATTGATTAGGAAAATTTCAAGCAATCTGGAACCAGATAAAGGACAAGACATATAAGAAATGGAAGGCACCAACAAAGTGTACCATGACAAAAGATGAGGCATTCAAGTTGAAATGGCTAAACAGAACAGAGGATATTGCATGGTATAAATGAGAATAAGGACGGTGAGAGAATACAAGGGGATCAGCATATCAAATACAGGACTACTGTCAGCATATCGAATTAGTGTTGTTTTACCTTCAAACACTCTCTAACAATAATTTTAGAGGACTGAGGTCATATATTCACATGGCAGAGACTTATGGAGAAAAGCAAAATAATAGCAAGATAGGCATTAGACCCTGTTACAATTGTATCAAATATGAATGAATTTTTGCACTTCGAATTTACAATGACACAAATCACAACAAATCAAAAGACTTGAAACAAAATTATGCAAAATGATAGATAATGGTGTGAGTTAATTCAGATAACTAACCAGTGCAGTCAAGGGAAAATAATCAAATAAATCAGTAAAAGTCTTCCAAACATTTGCATTGCCATACCTGAAAGAGAGATGTTAAGGTCAGTCTAGCATAAAAGAATGCTATAAAAATCAAGCACCTATATGCAGTTAAAACCATAGGCATCAAACTACAGACATGTTGGCAGCAAATAAATATATATTTTAAAACATATACTATTGTGCCTATTCATCTTCTGACTTCTGTTTCCATTGCTATCTTGACCTAAAGCCAACTCTCCAGGTCTTCCAATTCCTGCGTCAGCTATTTCTTTCCACATATCTTATCTTGCTCATCCCCATTTGCCAAATCTAGCCTTCTCTATCAGGATTCATACCATTCTTCTCTCAAGTCTACTTCCATTCAGCCAATTGCATCAACATCAAGACATCTTCTGCCTACACACTCGCTTATCTCTGAATATGCATTCATGAATCTCATGGCCTGCTTGGCTGTTTTGAGATTCCAATTGATAATGCAGACACTCTCTCCACAACTTTCCATCCCTTTCTAGCAACCTCGCATCTTCTGATCCAACTCAATAACATGCTTTTTTGAAGGCAACCAGAATATGGTCACATTTCATTGAAAAAGAGAAACAGTACATGAAAAGACCAGTCCTCAGGCATTGGTCAAAAAGCAGGAAAACACAGAAGAAGGAACAAGAAAAGTAAGAGAAAGAAAAGAAGGAACCAAAAATGAAAGGACTTCAGATACTGCTTGTTATATATAATTGAATATTCTTTGTAGCTTCAACACTTTTCTTGCACCCAGATGCACTCATTTGTATACAATTCAGTACCCTCACTTGCTGAGTGGTAAGAAAAAATAATGAGAAGTTCTATGCACTTCTGCAAACTCAAGACTTTGGTCTTGATACACTCTTAGGCTGCATTTGGGATCTCTTCTCAAGGTACATCTCGTGAAGTAACTCCAAACAAAAGTGCATTTAGATGGAAGCACTTTTATTTTTGGAAGTAAAAGTAGTTTGGGATCATAAACTAGATACAGCAGTGAGAAGAACTCCAAAAAGGAAAAAGTATAGAAGGCAAAATTACTCTAAGTAACCATCTGAAAAAAATGCATCCATAGTGATTTGTAACTTCCAATAAGCATAAAATAAACTAAGCTAACAAGAAAAGAATTATAAACCCTTTGGCACCATGGAAGGCCAAAACGCCAGGATCAGCCCAGGATCGCTCGATCCTGGATCGAATCGACAGCTAGGGATCCAACTCTGAGAGGTAGTCCCCCAAAATCCAAGTTTTTAATGTGGATCGGCCGAACTCGAGTGGAATCGAGTTGGATCGAATGGATCGACCAGGGATCAATCGATCCACAGTCGATCACGTCGATCCGGCCTGTTAAAATTCAAATTTTAAGTTTGTCCGCCAGATCGAGCCCTTATTGGACATAGTCGATCGATCGCTAGTCGATCCGGCCCGATGAGGCCTCGATCCGCCTGATAAGGGTCGATCCCTAGCGGATACCCCTTAAAACACAGACGATCTAGAGATCGGTTGTGTTTTCTCTAGTCCACAATCCCCCTCCTCCCTCTTTTCGCCCTTCCAGGGAGAACACAAGGGGGAAGGGCTTCTCCCCGCAGCCCCCCCCCCCACCCCAACCATCGCCCACCAACCTCCTCTTCTTCTTCTTCTTCTTCTTCTTCTACTAAGACACCGTTCGAGTTTGGAGGGTTGTTCACTTGTTCTCTTTGAAAGAGGTTAGAGAGGAGCTCAAAGAAGGCCAAAAGAGATCCTCTTGAGTAGATCTCAAAAGATCTTATTCAAGCAAAGAAGAAGCTCTTCTTAGCAAGGTATATTTTTTATTTTCATAAATTAGATAAAAAATTTAAAAAAATTAAAAATCATGCATATATGTTTGATCTTGTTCTATCTTCATATTCATATATTATAGAAAGGATATGGGAACTTTAAGAACCTAGAGTTTGTAAATTATACAAAACCCCCAAATTTCACCTTAATTAGGGTTTAAAATTTGGGGTTTTTGTTCTATTAGCACAATTGGAGATCAATTAAGTGTTCCAACACTTAATTGACCTAATTGTGTCTTTGTATGATAATGTTGGTGGTTAATTTTGAGAAATTCGATAACCCCCCCCCCCAATTTCACCTTAATTAGGGTTTGAAATTTGAGACTTTTGTTCTATTAGCACAATTGTAAGATCAATTAAGTGTTCCAATCACTTAATTGACCTAATTGTGTCTTTGTATACTAATGTTTGTGGTTAATTTCGAGAAATTAGATAAAACTCCCAAATTTCACCCTAATTAGGGTTTGAAATTTGGGACTTTTGTTCTATTAGCACAGTTGAAGATCAATTAAGTGTTTCAATCACTTAATTGACCTAATTGTATGATAATGTTGGTGGTTAATTTTGGAAAATTAGTTAAAATTCATCGTTATTGGATGTAATCATGGTTATAAGTTTATACTTACACATGAATATCTTTGTATTGTTATAGGATTAACAATTATGGTTGAGGAGGGCCACAGGGAAGGGGTCCAAGGGGAAGACCAGTCATCAGGCCCACAATTGGACATTGGGTGGAGGCATAGTGTTCTTCTCGATGCTGCCTCTAAGAGAGTGCAATGTAACTACTGTGGGAAGCAAATTAATGGAGGCATATACTGCCTAAAACAACATATTGCAGGTATTGGTGGGAATATATCAAAATGTAAGCAATGTCCACGAGAGCTAGTGATGGAGATGAAAGAGTATATGGCTAGAAGACAACAATAAAAAGGTATACGTATTCAGCAACAACAAGAATTGCATGAAGAGTTTTCTGGGCAGGGGAAGAGTAAGGGTGTAATGAAAGAAAGATCAATTGTTGTTGATGAGTAAGAAGATGAGGAGGAGGATCTCTCACCTAATGAGAGAGAATGGCGAGAAGCACTATGGCAGAGTCGGCACACTACAACTACTAGGTGCAACTAGGCTAGAAAAGTCGGTCTATTGCCACTACAAAATGCGGTTGAAAGTCAAGTGCATTAGACAAAGACAAAAGAAGAGCGAGGCAAGGCCAATGACTTGTGCAGATAGTCATTGGGAGCAACGTTTAGTAGAGAGAGAAGCAGTATCACCTCATATTGAGGTTGATGAGTTGCTTGATGAGGAACACCCACTAAATGCATGGGTGGAAACACGACAAGAAATGGATGTTTCAGAGTTTGACCCTCGCAATTGCTCATGGGCAAAAGAAGAATTGGATGAAGTTGAGGCTCGAGATCCAGAGCGTAGGGTAAGTGAGGACCCACCTCTCTTGCCTCAACCAATTACTTCTACTGCTAGAGAGAGATCACGACACTCAGCTACCTTGCCAGAGACATCTAGAGTGGCTACCACCCAGCCTGCATTAAGAAGAGCCGCAACACAAAAAGAGAGGAGTTCAACGGCCATAAAGCAAGAAAAAATAATGTGTACCAAGCAAAAAAGGAGGAGAGTGCAGCAACAAGTTCGTAGTGATGACACCACACAAAATCCCAATGATGATGACGACGATGGGGTTGCCACTAGAGCCACAGGAGCTTGTCAGGGAGATGCAAGATATACTGGGCCAAGATTTTCACTGGGTATGGGGCTTACTACAAGTTGTGCACCATAAACAAAACATCAGGGAGGTGGAGGAGAAGGACAAGGGTATGGACAAGGGGGGTATGAAGGATAACAACGTCATGCAACCTATGAGTGGCCACTTTGGGAGCCAAGCTATAGTTCAGGGTCTACTCATATACCTGTATTCTACCTCCCATTTTACCATACTCAGATATTAGCACCTCACCTCTTGGAGTACAAGAAGAATGGGGGCATTGGCCTTTACAAGAATAAGAGCATAGTGAAGCAACAAGCACATACAAACCGTTTGACATATGGTTTCCAGCTCCATCACAATCTGGAGAAAGCTCAAGTCAACAATTTACACCAAGAGGGATGCAAATGGGTATGCATGATTTGGCAAATTCTCTCTTTGGTTATGGCTATCAAAACCCACATGATGGTGAGCTACCATTAAATGTAAGTTACATTTAATATTTTATGATTTTCTTGTATTATTATAGTAGTATTAATACATTGTCTTTAATTTCATGTTTCATATACTATGAATGCATGTATGATTGATTTTTATTATTTTTGATGCAAATGTTAGTTCTTTCAACTTATCAGATTTTCCCTGATTTTTTCAAAGAAAAAACCATTTTGTAGACTGGCCGATCCAAGATCGGCCAGACTTCCCTTGGATCTGTGGGATCTTGCGATCCAATCCCGATCCAGATCAGATCGGTGCCTGGCGATCCCAGTCCGATTTCGATCCTGCCTTCCATGTTTGGCACTTGACAAAACAATTTTATCTAACGTAAAATATCATATATTCAAGGGACAAAGTATTCAAGTTAGAAACTAGTTGAGAATCAAAGTGTGCAACCAATGCACCTCTTTATCCTTGCAGTATGATTCAGTTATATATATGACATCCATAATAGAGGAAATATGCTAATGACAATTGTGGCACAAAAACTGGGAAATTCCTGTATGCTTATGTTGGCAAGCTCTTTGATGCAATACAACTTTTGCAGCGAAGGGCAACTTACGTTCATCTAAGCAGCTGACAGACAACTTCAACGGTTCAACCATAGAAGTAGACATGAATCTATTGCTTAAAGCAAGACAAACTTAGCTTCATGTATGACATTATGCAAATATGCTTACTAGGCATGGTTTTGCAACAAAGAGGAAAGTTGAGGAGTAAATTACATTTTGACAACAACACTGAACACTCTGAGACACTCATGGAGGGAATGGAAAATAACAAATGCAGTCCTTCAGCTATTTCTATCATGGAGAAAATATAGGCTGCAAAAGGGAAGTGTGTGTCCACACTCCACAGGGAAGGATGTACATGATGAGAGGTTTGAAAACCCTTAAGTTGTCTCTCTAGGGTCACAAGGTGAGATCACCAGTGAAACCAAAAATGAAGAAGGATGAGGAAATGATGCTCAGGTTCTCGAAGGACCAACCCACTGGTTCACGTATTCAAGAACGATAGAGAATCATGAACAGAGCCATATGAAAAGAGTTACGATTCCAGTATGCTCAAAGTCATATGAAAAGAGTTATGATTCCAGATGGATGCAAGCAATCTTTCTAAATCATCCAACTCAGTATAAGTTTTTCTTGGGTAGAGTTCATAAGTTGGCTAAAACCCAAAAGGACCTATAACGAACAGAAAGTCATCCTTGATTATTTTTCACTCAGAATAAATTACTGTAAAGAGCCTTTTTCTGAAAAGAAGACTGGGAAAGAGTATCAAAGCCCAAATGAAGTCCTTAAAACAGCTCATATTTCATAATAGCAGAGCAAAAAGCATTAAACAAGAAAATTTTGGCCGAAAATTGTGCATGAACTTACTTCCGTAAGCACTCATCATAGAAACCATAAACTTGAGTAATCTGCAGAGAACAAAGCAACTTTCAGAATTGTGTTAATCAGAATGCGAGTAGTTAGCTGATATATTCATATTTTAGATAAAACAAATAAGTCTGGAGTTATGGAAATGTCAAAGAACAGACAAAAAATTAACATCAATCCTGCACCTGTACCACTAAAGGAAACCTATAGGGCAACTACCAGTAAAAGGTGAAACAAAGAAGGTTAGACAACCATTTACCTGGCGGCTTTCATGATTTCCCCTGAGAATTGTAATTCGCTGGGGATAACGCACCTTGAGGGCAACCAGAAGCTAAATAAAGATAAAAATAGAGTATATCAATAGGAAAGAAATTTCCACCAAAAGTAAAATCCATCTAAGAGCCCAAAAAAAAAGATTAGGCAATCATCATGACATGATATTCAATATGCAAGAATGTAGTAAATCGAGGAAAACGGATGAAACGTGGGCTGCAAGAGTAGGACACTGCTGTGTCTATTGGTATTTTGCACCTTGATCACTTTGTTGTGAAGTCATATATACACATGAAAAATGGTTACCTACACAAGTAGACTAAAACCAAAAAAGGAACATAATGCATTCATATACTGACACAAAGTAAAAATCTTTGGAGAGTGACAAGAGTCAAACTTGAGTACAACCAGCTGCCCGTGGCAGCTGTACAATTCATCCAAACCCATCTTTCCCACCAAAAAGAAAAAGTAAGGGTGTTTCCCATAGTAAAGATGTACCAATTCTGAAAGGTATGGATAAGAAACATCAACATCATACCAACAGGTCAATTTGGTATTGACACATGAATCTACTCTCAAGTCTCAACTACACAATCCACCTTCCTACTAGAAAAACATTGTGATAACTGCTGCAAAGTCGTAAATATTCCTACTGAATGGGACAGGATGTGGTTTAGACCCATTTCACTGTTTTGCTTGGAAATTACCACTAAACTAATAAAGCTGTTGCCCATGTTAGTATCCCATAAGATAAGCATTTGCTCGACCAAAATCACACTTTGTTTTACAGTTTCACGAAAAAAGAGCATTTAGCAATGTCCTTCATGCTACCAGAAATGGTGTAGCACAAGTAGTGATATTCTCTCAGTTAAGGAATTACAATCCCCCAGCAGAAGCTGAAAACCACAAATAAATAATGTGTCCCCCCCCCCCTCCAAAGACCTTTAAGTGGCTAAAGGACAAACTGAAGCTTCCAAGACTGGATCCATATTTTAACAACATCATAGGGCAAAGATTAACAAACATGTGGCCTAATACAAAGAATTATGGTTTATTGAAAAACTATCAAATATATAAAGTGAAACATGATCCAAACCTTACCGTAACAGTTTCGACTGAGTAGTATCCACGATCCACATAATCTCCCATAAACAAATAATTTGTGTCTGGACACTAGCAGTCAGAAGATAAAACAAACCATGATTTAGAAAAGGTATTCAATTCAGAAAAGCTATTTGTGTTCATCCAAAGTAAATGAGCAAAGAAAATAATAAAGCATGTCACAGACATTTTTTGGGGGAAGGTGTAGCACGTCAGAGACATGAACAGACAAGATCATGGGCAGAGGAGAGACACGATTGTTCAGGTAATTAAAAAAAAACAAGCAACTCTGAGTAAACCTACTTAGTACAAACCAAAAGATGAATTGTTGACAAGGTCTTAGAAATTAGGGTCTTACAGGACGTGACCAGAACAAACAGTCCTAAGATGTGTTTTCAAAGTATTAAAATAAAAACTGAAAAGACAGACTTTTAATTTCAACAGCCATAACCAATCGTATCTGAATATCAACCTCTGTAATTCAGTTTATAAACCCCTATAATTTCACATGTAGTGAACACCCTTTTTAGGGACTTTTTCTCAAAAATTGAAGAGATTTGAAAGTCCTATTCCTAATATTCTTGGGTGTTCAGCAAATAAATGTGTAATCCTGGAGTTTATAAAAAAAATATCTGGATTGCATGGGCTAATCTATAAATACAACAGATTCTGGGGTTTAAAACTTAAATCCCTATAATAATATAATGTATAAAGTTGATCAGAATCTGCCACATTGGAGACCAAATTCAAGGTATTCATATAGTGAAATAGTACTAGCAGTTTCAGAATAGAGTCCAGTCAGCCCAAATGCCTACATTGGATATGGAACAATGGATTCATCAAGAATGACCCCAAACATGGGTAAGTCCTTAAAACCAAACCTTGTTTGTTGGAATTGTCAGTAAACAGTAAAGAAATAACAAATGGGCAATTTTCACATGCAACTCTATTTTTACTGCAACTGCTCTATTAAGATTTTAGGAACATGAAATTCCAGAAGCTGAAATGGGAGATAAATGATATCTAGACAAAGCTGCAAAACTTGGAGGAAAAAACAACATTCCTGACAGCAAGTGGTGCTGGGAGGAGGAAAAGTAAAATGAAGAAAAATAGGATTCTTCTACACATTATCCAGAAGTTAGACAGTTATATCCGTAGTTGTTAAGGCGGTCACCTAAGTGGAGCCTAGGTGCCAACTAGACGCAAAGGCGCTTTCCTTGCACTTAGAAACTGGCAGCATTTCAGGAGATCAAAAAAGTGCTCCAAGGCGTCGCTTTGGCAGCCAAGGCGTGCGCCTAGCCAGGTTGGGCACCTTGGAATGCTAGACCTATCAAGGGTCTAAGACCATCCAATCCGACTCGGATCCTCTTTAAAAAGAACCACCCCCTTCGCCTGAATCACGATTCTAACCTCGTCGAATGCTGCAGCTAGAGTTCACATGCTCCAGCTCCAGCCGCCGCCTCCAACCGCCATTGCTGCCAGCTCCAACCACTGCGAGACCTCTTGTTTGAGGTACTTCGACACACAAGCTCCCTATCTCGGTCTCTCCCTCTTTCTCAGTCCGGAATCCTCCTCCGCTCTCTCAGACTTATAAGATGTTTGGTTACACTTTTTTAAAAAAAATTGTTTCTATCTAAAAAATTATACTGTGTCAGATTTTGACTGAAATTTTAAAATTGAGGAAAACTACTACTATCTGTTTGGCAGAACTGACATAATTTTTAAAATTTATATGGACCTGTTTGGAAGACTCTTTTTTACTTTATTTTTTTATAGTAAAAGTAACAAGTATATTTTAAAAAGAGATTATCACCAACCATACATCAAATAAATATCACTATGTTTCCACAGCAAGAAGTGTTATGCACAAGTTTCAAAAGTTCATGTTGAGTAAAAGTTTTAGCAGTTGAGGAGGGGAGGAGGGGAGGGTGAGGCTGTTACATAAAAGGGGTTAAAAAACACAAGTTTTAGCAGGGGAAGAGGGGGCGGCAGGGAGGAGGGGGTGGCGCAGTGGGCTGCGCAGTGGAGAAGGGGAGGCAGGGAGGGGGGTGCAGTGCAGGGGAGGAGGCGGGAAGGGGGGGGCTGTGCAGGGGAGGATGGGGCGGCGGGGAGGAGGGGGCGGCGCAGTGGGCTGCGCAGTGCAGGGGAGGAGGCGGGGAGGGGGGGGGGGGCAGTGCAGGGGAGGAGGGGGCGGCAGGAAGGAGGGGGAGGCGAGGAGGGGGGCTGTGCAGGGGAGGATGGGGCGGCGGGAAGGAGGGGGCGGCGCAGTGGGCTGCGTAGTGCAGGGGAGGAGGCGGGGAGGGGGGGCAGTGCAGGCGAGGAGGGGGCGGCAGGGAGGAGGGGGTGGCGCAGTGGGCTGCGCAGTGGAGAAGGGGAGGCAGGGAGGGGGGTGCAGTGCAGGGGAGGAGGCGGGAAGGGGGGGGCTGTGCAGGGGAGGATGGGGCGGCGGGGAGGAGGGGGCGGCGCAGTGGGCTGCGCAGTGCAGGGGAGGAGGCGGGGAGGGGGGGGCAGTGCAGGGGAGGAGGGGGCGGCAGGAAGGAGGGGGAGGCGAGGAGGGGGGCTGTGCAGGGGAGGATGGGGCGGCGGGAAGGAGGGGGCGGCGCAGTGGGCTGCGTAGTGCAGGGGAGGAGGGGGGGAGGGGGGGCAGTGCAGGCGAGGAGGGGGCGGCAGGGAGGAGGGGGAGGCGGGGAGGGGGGGGCTGTGCAGGGGAGGATGGGGCGGCGGGGAGGAGGGGGCTGTCGAAGGTTCGCCGAGGACGTGCGAAGATGCTGCAGTTCCAGCCGAGGATGGGGCGGCGGGGAACCGGAATTCTCTTTTTTAAAAAAAACAAGTCGGCACTTGTTTTTTTTCCGGAAGAGATATAGATAGTGTGGGATTCTCTCCAAAAAAAATAGAAACGGTCTACCAAACGTTACCTCATTTGCTTCCCTTCTCTTTTTTAAAAAAGATAGAAAAAAGAGGTGAAAATTTGTAACCAAACACCCGCTTAGCCTCCCTTCACACCCCCTCCTGCTGACCCCAGCCACCTGGCCGTGAGGTCCCCTTCCCACTTCCCCTCCCCCCCCCGACCCCAGCCATCCAATGGTGAGGTCCCCTCGCATCCCCCCCCCCCACACCACCCCAACCATCCAACGGTGAGGTCCCCTCGCACCCCCCCCCACACCGACCCCAACCATCCAACGGTGACGCCCCCACGCACCCCCTACCCCGGCCATCCGGCAGTGTGGTCCCCTTCCCACTTCGCTCCCCCCGACCGCCATCCAATGGTGAAGTCCCCTCGCAACCCCCCCCCCCCCAAGCCTGGCCATCGAAGGTTGAGGTCCCCTCACCCCCCCCCACCCCAGCCATCTAAGGGTGAGATCCCCTCCCGCTTCACCCCTCCCTCAAAAAAAGCCCGGGCCCTCCCCCTTTCCCCCTGCCACCCCAACCCATGTGACTGTGGCACTGTGCAGTGTGCACAGCACCACAGCAAACTGGGGAGGACCTAACACAGTCTAATGACTCTGTGAATCATGGAAGGCAGAATCAGCCGATCCGGATCGGTCGATCCAAGTCTAGGGGTAACCCCTTAAATTTAATAGACAGTCTAATGACTCTGTGAATCATGGAAGGTAGAATTTAATAGAATCCTGACCGGATAGGCCAGAATCAGTCCGAATCGGCCAGGATCATTTGGAATTGGCACGGATCCGCTGATTCGAATCGAGATCGGCCGATTCAGCAGCCAGATGTATGCTTATTTACCTAAACATCATTTAATTAAATGTTTATCATTATTTAAGATATTACATTTAAATAAGGAAGTACTCCCCATTTGAATATAATAAAAATATCAAAAAAATTATATCTCTTACCAATAAAAAGTCAACTCTCCCATCTGAGAAGAAAATCGTGATTTTGGTGATTCATCAAAATGCCGACTTTCTAACCTTAAGTCAAACGTATACTTGAAATTACAAATTATAACATTTACTTAAGATATTACAGTGGACTAAGTATTGTGAGAGTGAGTCCCTTAGAGAAGTCACGTGTGTTTGATTTATTTCACCGGACTTTAAATTTTTAGTATTCCATATGATATATTTAAATTATGAAATTTTTAATTAAACCAAATTATGAAGGATTAGAAAGTCGACATTTTGATGGGATCATCAAAATCGTGATTTTCTTCAATGATGAGAGAGTTGACCTTTTATTAATAAAAGATATAATTTTTTTAATATTTTTTATTGAATTCAAAAGGGGGTACTTTCCTTATTTACATGTCATATCTTAAGTAAATGAAACTACAAATATAAATATTTACTTAAATGATGTTCAGGTAAATAAAGTATCATCATTGATATTGCTCCGTATTTTAATAGATAAATAAAGTATCATAATTATCATTGCTCGGTATTGTAATGTTACTTGTATGTGATTTTTACATATTTGTGAAGTTCTTGCATTTACTGATTTTTCCTTATTTTTCCTGATTTTTTCAACAGTTTCTAAAAATAATAATTAATTTTTTAATCTCACCAATCCAGGATCGGCCACAATTCCTAAGGATCGGCCGATCAGCCGATCAGATTCAAGAGGCCGATCCGATCCTACCTCCTATGGTGTGAATGCAGTCATGTATCATTAGGGTCATTAGACTATCTAATGACTGTGTTCATACAGTCATACACTGTACACATTGATGTATTGACGAGTTCATGCATTGATGTGTTATAGAATTTAATATTTGTCATTTCACATTGCCCCATAATAATTTGTACTATTATTAGTTGCAGTTTAGAAAAAACAACTTTGTAAATTATGAGGTATGTAACTTTACATTTGTAGTTCATTTCAAGGTTCGCCACATCGGGGAATCAGGACGAATCGAGTTTTTCCTGATCCGCCACGATTCGCTCGAATCGGGCCGATTCGCATGGGAATCGGACGAATCGGGTTTCTCCTGATTCAATCCGACTCCACCGAATTGGACCGATTCGATCCGCCACAGCAAACCCTGGTTCATTTATGTATAATAATTGTAATGTTTCCCTCTTCAATTTTGTGATATGTTATTGCAATAACGTCAGTCACATTATGATTTTTTATTTAATTTTTATGAGAATTTATATATTTTTAGAAAAATAAATACTATATAGGGGGATACTCTTGAAATAACCCAGATTGGCAGTCATCCTTGGTGCCTAAGCGCCGCGTAGGCGGCCGCCTAAGCGCTTAGGTGCCCAAGGAGCCCAAGCACGTCTTGGCCGCTTTGACGCCTTGACAACTATGGTTTTATCATAGAGAAAACTCGGTAACTTGGGTCTATCTACCTACCACACCAATACAGAGCCATACATTTCATTTACAAACAGAAGTAACAAGATACGAGAGAAAATACCTTGCCACCAATTCGAAATAGTTCTGCAAGGTCGTGAAATGACCATGGATATCACCACATATTGTGACAGGACTCTTGACAGGCTGCACGATAAGCAAAAATTAATTACTGCCATGTCCTTAGGACAATTGCAATGATTTCAAAAAAAGCTTCATCTTTCTGCTCCTTTGTGAAAAGATGAGTAAAGTAAAACCGATAGCAACCTTAACTATATTGCCCTTACTGGGTTAGGGCTGCTCATAATATTCTGTGAAATGAGAAGTAGAAGAGGGCAACCATCCACTTTCACAATCATGTAATCTATTATCTTTACAGATGATATTTTTTCTTTTATTCACGTCATATCATTCTCTTTTCTTGATCATGTTAATTGCTAAGTCAGTTTACAACTTACAACACCCCAAAATCTTGAAGGGAAAAGGCATACAATTTCCACAACCTTTCTGGTGACCCATTCAACATCATATGTAACTAGGCCACTGTTGTTAGCAAGCATTTGAAGGTTAAAATCAAGCACAGAGTGAACCGAAGAAACATGAACTCTCCTGCTGATCAAGGCTTACTAGCCATTGCACCCAATTCCTTAAACTAGGAACCTGGCGTTCGGACAGAAATGATGAAATATCAATATCTGTTCCACACCTTCATAAGGCAGACCTGTGAGATAGTATCATCATGCTCAGATGAGGTGGACAAGTCCATGCACATCACGAAATTGAATACAGTTGATATCCAATACGTGCTTTACTCCAATGGTTGACTCTATGGGATGAATTTTTTGTGCTAATGCGACAATAGAACCATCAAACAGCCACAAAATTTAAGAAGGTTGGAATAGAGAGTGGTAACTACAATCAAATGGAACAAGTTTGATGGTGACGGGATGTCTAGATTCAGAGGAACAATTTATAGAGACTTTCAAGCGATGTGCATAATTGCATATATATAGGGAAAAGGACATCACTGTTCTCATGGACCATCTTTTTGTCAAACTCCTATGGTGGTGTATAGTCTCTCAGGAGGCCATAGTGGCACACTGTAAAGAGGATGCATTGATGTGCTAAAAACACCTCATTTACATAGCTTGAATAAGATAAGTGATTGTCATTATTTATGAATAGTTTGGCGGTATCCTGCAACATGTCAAGGACTAGATATGAGAAAATATCCAAGAGAAAATGTATCTTAAAGAAGTCAAGAGAAGGTGCCACATATGCATAAATCTTGAGCAAGAAGCTAGAGAAATTTCGTCATACAAGCATAGGTTCTTAGATTTCCATATTTACGGTAAACAAAGCATTTTCTAGATAACATTGAATGAGGACATGCTGTGATCACCAAAACGAAGTTCCTATTCTATTTTTTTTTCTAACCTCCCACAAAGCATTTTCTAGGGAAAATTGAATAGAAACTTGTAGTAACACCAGAACAAAGGTTTCTCAGTTTTATTTTCTTGTCTAACCTCCCACAGGTTGCCCATGACATCTGGTTGAACTTACTTCTCTTCAACTGAAAATACTCCAAATTATTTAACAAGAGCCAAGAGATCAGGACTTTCTCATAACTATGGTCTCCACCAAACTAAATTTCACCAGGAACACTTCCAACTGCTCCTTTCACCTAGGTTGCAGTTATGACGGTACAGTGAAACCACAAGTATTTTTTGAAACAAAGATTATGAGTTGAATGGAGATGAAAGATAAAACAGAACTGCATGGACAAGCTTCAAAATTTGCTAAAAGAACAAGGAAATCAGGCACTAAAAATGACCACAATAAATGAAGATAAAGTTATCCTCATCAATGTCTTGAGCTGGAGAAGTAAAGGGCCTTCAACAGCCTCCCTCTCTTTCTAAAGATAGGTATCCAGTTGCACATAGTGAGAGTCCCAAACCCCTCAATGGCAATGAACATACAGCATGGAAACAGTACAAACCAACAACGCCAAAGCTAAGCGAGAATAAACAGCAACTAGGAGCTAGGCAGCAAGCCCCATCTATTATCAAAAATGATGCAGATGCTTGAGCTTTAATTTTAAAACTTTGCTAAGTCAACAAGAAATACAGGGAGAAAAAGCCTAAATCTTACTGGCTTCAGGCAAACTAATATAACAGAGAGAAATAAAGGCCAAAAGGGTAACGAACCTGAACATTGCTTTCATCCATTAATATCTCCTTTGCCTTGTCACACAACACTCTGACCTGTGAAAAAAAATGAAGGAAGCTTAGAAACATTGGTGAATTCAATGATGCAAGCAGCAATAAAGGTACTTTAGTGTCAAGGAAAATCAAGGGCAAAAAGGATTACGACACTAAATACAGTTTTTTCAGCACCCAGAATTTTCAGAATAAGCAAATGGCAAAACTCTCAACACAGCAACTAAAAAGGGGATTCTGGATGTTGTAGGGGAAGGGAATGGTTGTAGGGTGATTGACACCACTATGTTTAGTGTTGATATGCTTGGTGTCTGCATTGATGCTCATTCTACCTTCTACAAATTATAGTCTTTTTCATAACTTCTCCTGATGGATTGCACAACCAGAAAATGGGCAACCACCTTTGTAGAAGCCACTGATTGCAACTAATGATCTGTTACCGCTTCAGCTGCTGCCATGGTAAGGAACAGAAAGGGAGTGTTGTCCCCTAATTGTTGAAAAGGTAATCATTCTAACTAGGGCTGTTCATTGTTTGGTCCAACCCGAAAAACCGAACCGAACCGACCGTTCGGTTCGGTTCGGTTTGAAGACTTCATGAGTTCAGTTCGGTTTGGTGTTAAGAAACCGAAATGAACCGAATATATATATATAATTAACTAATACCACATATTTTCACAAAGCGCTTTGTACCCCAGTTGGTTTCGTTGGGGGCGCGACCTCTGCCATCCGTTGGATGACGCGGGTTCGAAACCTGCAACCAGATGTTTCTTTGTTTTTTTGAAATTTCAGTTCAAACTTCAAACAGAATATATATATATATAAAATAATACTTCATATTATCGTAAAAGTCTTTGCAGCCCAGTTGGTTGGCGCGGGAGGCGTGACGTCCATTGGTGCGGGTTCAAAACCTGCAGGCTGCAGCGCGCACGTTTCCTGATTTTTTTTTTAATTCGGTTCAAACCGAACCGGTTCGGTTAGGTTCGGTTTGCTACAGTATTCGGTTCGGTTCGGTTCCTTAAAAAATAAGGGGTAAACCGGACCGTGTTCACCCCTAATTCTAACTCCATTCAACAAAGAAAGAAATATTCAAAACTACCCCACAATATGGAACAGCAGCTACCTGAAGAGGTATAACTGCTTCTATTATTTGCTTCTCATGGATATGGGTGCAAAATCAGATGATATTGAAGGATAGAGACCAATGCATTACACTGCAGAATGCAGAGGCATATAATATCTTAAGAATGTGGTAACATGCATAATTTGGCTAAAGCAGATGAGCTAGCAACAAAAGACAGCAGTTTGACAAGGAAATATCTAGAGTGCAGTATGTATATAAATATACATACACATATGTATATATATAATACAAAAAAGTACACCAAGATCAAGTCTGAATCACAGTAGCCCAAGGCATGAGATTAAACCTCACTCAGGCAATGGCCCCTCCGACCTGGGAAAATCTGTGAGTTTACAACCCACGTGAACCCTGGGTTAATACACATCCTGCATCGCAGGTGGGAGCTGATTGTGCAACCTCACTGCATCCCCACCCTATCCAACTGTTCCACCCTGATAATGATAGTATATTCTCAAGTTGATGGTATGCTACTTGACCAACTAGGGTCCAATTCTAATTTTATCTTGCCTGTAAAATTTCTACTGACGGAAGAATGTTTGGCCATTCACCCAAGAAAGATCAATTCTCTGCTTCTATTCCCCATTAGTGCATAATCTGAATAGGCATTCCCTATCTAAAATGCATGGTGAATTGTATAAGGAAGATGATGACATATTTATATTTGGTGATGCCAACTGCCAAATGAAAAAAACATAAACAACAATAATAGAACATGATCAGTTATAGTAACATAACACACCACCACCTACTGTTAACTTCCAGAAAGAATGAAGCTTCAAAACTTTAACTGTCCGAAAAAGGGAAAAACACAAGGACCAGGGATCAGGCTGCCAAGTGAAGGGCCAATCCAAGTTTTATGAACGTGACCATAAGGCCACAATTCATGATAGAAAAAAGAAGTATAAAGACAAAAACCCACTCCCAGGACAAATAAGGCTTTACCAGTAAAGGCTAATAATGGCAAAGTCCCTAATTCTACTCAGAGGCAAAGTATACAATTCAAGTTCGCTTATCTAATCCAATCCCTCCCTGATCTATACAGTACATCCTTCGCCAACATCAGCCCTCTTTTTGCAAATAACAAAATTAAATTTTATATTTTCAGGAGAAAAAAAAACGGAATACCTTAATCATTGAAAATCACCAACATCGATCTTCATGGCAAAGTAATCAAAACCGTCTCGATACAGATTGCTCCTGGTCCTAGAAATTTTCTAATTGCAAACATGAGTCATGAAACCTGGAAGGGATCCAGTTCCTCAGAGATAAACATCTCGTTAGAGAGTGAGAGCGCAAGAATAGAAAAGGAGGTTCTTTAAGGGAAGGAAAACGGTTAGAGAATGAGAGAAAATGTGAAGATTACAAAATGCGTGAAGGATTGAGGACGAGAATGATAATGAGCGATAATAGGGGCTATGTATACACCCGAAGGTTCTAAAGGACGACTATCACACGGACAATGGACGATAGCATGATCCTAATAATCTGAGATGCAGTTTATTTAAATGAATCCCGGGTTCCCAGTTTATACTCCACACCTTTCTCGTGAAGATGGGGGCTTCAAGCATCTGACCACATCGCAGCAGACTAAAATCCAGACATAATGAAACCTCGATGCTTCCAGGGAAGCAGTTCGCATCAACATGAAAAATGAGCCATCACCTAATCCGATCCCACTAATACAAGCGTGCAGATTCCCCCCGAAAGTGGAAAAAAGGCTAACATGGATCCCAGGCACACCACAGGAGAGATAAACAGGGAGACTGGCACCGCCACAACAACCCCACACCGTTCGCAGCAGAAACCCTAAGAGATCCAGAAACTCGCTTCTCACCGGCGGAGGAGCAAACAGCGGTAACAGAAAGCTCACTACAGGCAATACAATATACAGCCACGAATAGGCACTGATCCGCCTATAAACCCCTCGATCCGCAAAGCCGTCACTTCAATCGACAAGCAAATATTGAACCTGAGAACGTGCGCCTACGGATACGACGACCGGCTAGATCACCGTGAAATGAGAAACGAACGGGGAGAAAAAAGAAAAGAGAGAGACAACGAACAAACCTCTTGCTCGGACAGGGGCTTGCACTGCATGAGCTGCAAAATCTGCTCCTCCAGGTTGCCGGGGGAGTTGGACGACACCGGATCCACCAAGCTCATCTTCACCAGCTTCGAAAGGACGATCCAGGTAGACGCAGGCCGCTACCCACGCGCCGAGCGAACCCTAACTCGGGGGCCCCTCGTCGTCCTCTCCTCTCCTCTCCTCTCTCTCTCTCTCTCTCTCTCTCTCTCTCCTCTCTCTCTCGCGCGCGCGCGCGCGCGTCCGTCGAGCACTCTCTCGCTGTTCCCGTCCTCCCCTCTCTTTTGTCGCGGTACTCGTGAAAGGGGAAACGGGAAGCAGAGGGCGGAAATAAAAAGGGCCGAGACGCCGGGCGCTAACAGGCAGGGAGATTGGCGAAGAGGAAAACCGAGAAAGATGGCCGTTTTATAATTTACTCCCTAAACCCTCGTGTTAATTTTACTATTACCCTCCAACATGCATATCTATGTAGATACACAATACAATCTCTAGTCTATATACGAGCTCGACCGATATTGGTAAATAAAAAAGAAAGAGCCGCCTTCTAATGTTTTTAACAATCTATGCCATGTATATTATATATTTATGGATATGTACAAATTTTGTACGACGGAGGCGGGCTCGCTCTTCCTTTCTCTTTTGAATGAGCCCAACGGGAGTCGTGGGAATCGCCGTCCGTGGATCTCGAGGATCTCGCCGGGAATCCATATAAGAGGTGGTTGGTGGGAGAGCAATCCCATGCGCAGCAGCTTCACATCTCTCTCTCTCTCTCTCTCTCTCTCTCCTCTCTCTCTCTCTCTCGATCGATCGAACGTGAGATTATCGTGAGACTCTGACCTGGATGAGGATTCTTCATATGGCAACAAAACCAGAGGCTCTCGGTCTCGGATTCCCCGGACTTGGGCAGCGTTTGAATTGACTTTGTAAAAAATAAAAATCGTAAAAAGTGATTTCGCACATAGCCTGGTCGCGTGTGCGACTTCTCACTGCGGCTCTCTTCGTCGCCCATGTTGGCAAGCGAACAGGCCAAAATGGGTTAAAAATTTTAAAAAAATGTCCCGCCTCGTTCGCGAGCAAGACACAAAAAACGTCTTCACCTGATCGTCTGTGCCAAAAATCGACAAAAGCGGCCTTCAACCCACTTCCGCCAGAATGCAAAGAAAGAAATATTTCTCTCTAACTCTCTCTTCTTTTCAAAAGCCGATACACACAGAAGCCAATAATGGCTAGGAATGTTTGGTGTTGCATTGGTGTTGTTAGAGATTTGTCAGGACCAAAATCGGCCCCAACCATATTTTCAAACGATATTTTAGTGTATTTTCATATTCCACTTAAGTGCAATATGAATATGTAACAAGTTCATGTGATATCTAACAATTGAGTTGTCACTTTATCACTCTCCATGTGAGGGGTGTCACATGGACTATTATCTAGTCATATTACACTTAATATGAAAGTGTACTAAATCTTTCTCTTCCGGTATTAAATATTGGGTTGTGTTTGAGTTCACCTTTCGTTGTCTTAAATTTGTAGCCTTTGAGTGCCTTTTCAAGGGGTTTGTATTGATCACGGAAATGGTTTATAACTTTATATCATTAAGGTTGTGGCTTCAAAAGTGATGCCAAGTACTTTTAGTTTAGAGAAATTCTTTTTTTATATAATAATTGTTGTATATATTAAGGAACGTCAATATGAGAGAGAGAAGAGACTTAACTAATCTTCGTCAACTCAAACGGCATAACCACAAACTCATAATGATCATATATCGTCTTGAAAGTTGTTTTATCAATGTTCTCTTCTCTAATTCTCGACTAGTGATATTTCGATCTCAAATCAATCTTCGAGAATATTTTAGCTGACTGCAATTGATCGAATAAATCATCTATTTTTGGAAGCATATACTTATTCTTAATAGTAACATTGTTCAACTGGTGATAATATATACACATTCTGAAATTGTCATCTTTTTTTCTAACAAACAACACTGGAGCACCCCACGACGAATGACTAGGCCTAATAAAACTTTTTTCTGAGAATTCTTGCAACAGCCTCTTCAATTCTTTTAACTTACTTGGTGACATTTTGTATGGTGCATTTGAAATCGGCATAATACTCGATTGCAACTCTACAGTAAAATCAACCTCTCTGTGTGGAGCTAACCCTGGCCAATCTTCTAAAAATACATCCGCAAATTCTTTGACCACTGGAGTCTACTCTATAGACCTATTTGAGCCAACTAAACTCACGAAACTAAATATGCTACACATCTCGTATTAATTAACCTTCTAGCTCCATGTGTAAAATAATAAATTTGGGAGTGTAAAACGACATATCTTGAAATTCAAATAGTACTCCACTGAGATGACAAAATTTGACTCTCTTCTTCCTACAATTCACTATTGCCCCATAGGCCTCTAACAATCCATTCACAAAATCATATCATACTCTTTCAATTGCAATACATACAATCTGACCGAAAACTAATTTTCCTGAATCATTATTGGAAACTTCATCTAAATAACTAGAGGTAAGCATATAGCCACCTAAAGGGACTTCCACAATCAACTCACACAGCTTATCTTCTAAAGGATGAACCTACTATCTATAAAATCTTCAGAAATAAAAGAATGTGATACACCTGGATCTATCAACACTCTTACAGAAAATTCAAATATAGGTAATATACTTTCAATTAAGTTAGATGCCTCTGCCTGCACTCTGGTGATGACCATAACTTGTCCTCGACCCTTTTGGAAAGGCGAACCCCTACCTCGATCTGCCGACAACTACTGGGGTTGTTGTTGTTGCTGCTGTGGTGCTACTCTACCATAACTATACTCGTAGAGATGTGGACAATTTATGATCAAATGCCCTGATAGACCACAATTATACACTTGTAATCTGGAGGAACTGTTGGCTGCCTAGTTGTACTCTGTTGGGACTCCTCTGACTCTGGCTTGAATCCTCGACCTTACTAGAATGTATATTGTCTTCCACTTCCTCGACCTCTAAATATCTTCTTTAACTTGGAACCCCACTTAGTAAACCTGATGAAGATGCTCCTGATGGCGCTTTGCCCTTACTAACACCTGGGGAACGCTGTGGAAGCCGAAAACTACCTGACTCCCCTGATTGGCTGGCCTGCATGGTCCTCTCCAAGATAGTTGCTCGTTGAACTGCTTCTTTCACTGTTATGCACATGAGGGGAATCACTACATCCTACAACTCAGGTCGCAAACCTCGAATGAAGTACTCCACCATCATTGCATTATTTGTAACCACATACCTACTACTCAATGCCATAAAATGAACCTGGTACTCCAATATTGACAAATTTCCTTGCTGCAATGTTATGAATTGCTCCCTCTTTGCTTACTGGATCTAGATTGGGAAGAATGTATCATTGAATACCCCCCAACTCTAACCAAGTGATGGAATCTTCAGTTCTTTCCGCAAAAACCGTATGTTCTTCAATCTCTACCATTCCTGTGCAAAGCCGTGCAACTAGTATGTAGCCAAAATCACCCTATCCATCGACGAACACCTCATGGTAATGAAAACCCTCTCAATCTCATGCACCAATGTTCGACCGTATCTGGATCGAACCTCCTGAATAAGTAGGTGGTTGTAATCTCAAAAACCTCTCCACTAATGTCGTAGGCTCCTCTGTTACTAATTGGACGTGGCAGTACTACTGGAGGTATAGGCTCAACGGGTGGTACCTCAACTCCTGGTAGTGGTGGGGGTGGTGTTACTAGTACTGCCTCCTCTACAACCTGAGGTGGTATCACTGCTAGCTAAACTGGTACTTGTTGATCCAACCTTGTCTGAATCTAAGTAATACTTTCCCATATCTTTCAATCAACTTATGAGTAGACTCGTCCAATTCCTCTACTCCACCTCTCCAATCTCTTATATCAGCAATTTCAAGTCTTACACATACATCATTCCAAACCACATAACACAATAACAAGTCAATACAAAACCAGAGCCAGCTACCAGCGGTGGACTGAAGTAGAGATCAAGGCAATGTAAATCTCATCGTTCCTTTATATTCACACGGACCTTGCTCTGATACCAACTATAGCGGTCTTCGTCGTTCAGACCCGTTAACTTAATAACAAGTCCGACCCGACTCCGCCTCCCACGAACAGTGTAACGGCCTTAGATATTTATACTCAATAAGGGTCCATATCCAGATCCGTCTCCCGCGAACGAACCGAAGTCTCGCAAGAGATATCACTAACACATGTCCAGTAAGAATATAAAAGACCACAATTACAGTATATAACACAGGAAAGTACAAGTGAGTATAACTGTAAACCACAATGTACAAAAGTCCTATTACAATTTTACATGTCCAATTAAAGAGTGTACAACTACATGGGGCATACCCCGAGGAAGCACAAGCTCAGACGACTCAACTACTCTACCGCTAGTGGTACAAGTCTGTACTACTCCTGAGTAAACCACGCTAACGTCGGCCAACTCCTACCAAAGTCGGCCCACACCTGAAACACACTGTAAGGGAGTGAGCCTCAACAAGTCACTGGCTCAGTAGGGACCTCCCACAACGAAACCACAACAACACAAAGAGACCTCAACCCCCAAAGGGTCTCATTGGCAACACTGGTAGCCGAAGCATAACATGCACACACAAGCATGTTAAATGACAACTAATCACAAGCACATTGGTTAAACCCGATCCTCGGAAAATAAAGGGAAACACAGGACTAGATTAACACCACTAGTCCTCCCTACAACCAAACCACCTCGACCATAAGCCTCACCGACAAACCACTGCCTAGGCTACAGTCTTACTGGAAAACCACACGCACGGAGTAACGGGATTGACGTCAACCAGCCAACACCCGTAAACCAAATCATAATCAAAAACCAATCTATTTAACACGTGGAGAGTCACACCACAAGATCTCCACAGTACGCACGGTCTCACCTCATCACCAGCTGAGGATGAGACGCACGTACCACAACACAACTCTATCCATGAGGGGTACATGTACCTACTACCACGAGGTACAACACTAAACCACATAACCGTGCCACCTTTAGGGCACACCACAACGGTTACAACATTAACCAGCGAGTTACACACAAACCACAACCAGTGGCCAAACACGAGTTGGAACGGAAACGACGCCACTACACGGGAACGGACTACTAGTTCATGACGCCAGTATCCAACCTGGACAACAAAGTACAAGAACTACCTCTTAGTCTCGCAGTCATAGACGGAAGGTCCAACTACCGCACCACTACAACAAACCAAGAACAGTGGAGTCCAACTAACATCACACCTGTAAACCATACAACTGCAGGTCCATGCCTGGCACCTTTAGGGGCTCCGGCCCGAGCTCCCTAAACTGAGGCACTGGAACACAGGACTAGCTGGGGACTAGTGACATCTACTGGTGTTCGTCCCCCAGCCACGAGCGTGCTACAAGCAACTGCACACCCACAAACACAAGTCACTGCCCCTCAGTCGTCTTTCCCTTAGTCGGACGTACAACTCAAACTCTGGAGTGAGGGTGTCCAGGAAGACGACTCAGACCTCTAAGGTACACACGTACCGGGACACGCCCCGAGCACAACACACGTGCCTGGCTCTCCTAGGAACCTGGGGTACCCGACTGAAAAGGTATTCCAGAATAGGCGTCGGATCACCAGACTCGGTAAGCACACAAACCACGATATACATACTTATATGACCTTTATGTACAACCCACGGTACACAAGTGTAAGGAATGGCTTATCATCGGTCACCCTGTGACCCTCAAGCCATCCTATACACAACCATTCATTAATCACGGGTCATCACATGACCACCAAGACCACACATCACACTTATACTCATTATCCACTATTCACGTATCTTAATATATAAGCATGCTTAATATAAATCATAAGCACACAAACAATATACATAACCTTATCAAATTAACTGTCTTAAACCATACTTAACAACAACCACAAGGCTTGGGCTAAGTTCACACTAGAACCTCACCGCCCAGCCACCACAACTCAGCCACGGAACCTGAAACGCATCCAACACAGACGCCGCGCTTAGAATCGCATCGACCATCCCCGACGAGACTCCATCTTAACACGATAGGGCACACTTGCGCGACAAAGTCACGTCGGCCCGACTCGACGCCTTTAAACCAGGCGGTCAACATTGACCGTCAATGGTTAAACCGCGTCCGCCACATACGACGCTATTAACAAAACATTAAACAATGCTCTAAATAGCGTCCGACCATGTCACTGCGTTGTAACCATAACGCGACAGACCACATGGTCCCGACCAAGCAACCGACTTAACAGAAACGTCGGAAAGCAGAACGCATCGACGCGGTGCAACGCGTTCAACCGAATCGCGGCGGGTACACCTGACGCGATTCCAGCTCGTCTGTGAGCCCAACTCACAGGCCGAACCCACACTCCCACACAAGAGAAACATCACACTCATCAAACCATAAACATCCAACGAAAGCTGTAAACAGAAGATATGATATTCATCAAACCACCCACATATGCATATCCCTCAAAACCCAAACCATCATGCTTTAAAATTGAAACCATGGTAGGAAGTCTCCCTACCATAAGAAGACATCAAAGAACGCCCCAAACCTCCTCGCCGATGGCACGCCCACGCTCCGAGCATCGTCCTCGCGTAGTTACCACGCCGCACAAGCCATCCGAAGTCAAAAGCCGCCAAAAATCGCCAGAGAAGCCCGCAGCAGCTCCCCTCCCCCTTCGCCGGACAACAGCAGCTTCTGCTCTATCTGGGCAAAACAATACACTTAAAACACTTCTCAAAATCGTGTCCAGGGCAGACGCCGCGTTTAAACTCTTTAAACACGTCCACCCAAGCCGACGCCACATGCAATCCGAGCGACACGCGTCACAAGGGCGGTTAGTTGAATCGCGTCGGGCAAGGCCGACGCGTTCAAATCGCGTCGCCTGGCTCTGTCACGTTTCAAAATAGTGAACCAGCAGTGCAAATGGGCTGGCATATCCGGCCCACACTGCTCACCATGTGCACAGAAACCACACAAATAGCCCATTGACAATCTCTTGGTCAAGAGCACCACACATAGACCCGATAAACCTGAATCCGAACCGCCGTACTGTTACATTACTATCACCTAAAAAGGAATGTCATCCTTGACATTCAGAGCAAAGCCACAGTAAATCCGACTATCACCTAAAAAGAATTTAAACCTTATACAAAGCAAGTATGTGACGGCCCTCATTATACCGGTACGGTTATACCAACCCACATCGGTACAGCGAGAGTCCTCACAGTGGGACATTTACCCAAACGATACATACAGCTAAGATACACGCGAATATACAACAGAGTAGCGGAAGTAAAAGACAACTGTCTTCATTCATTCATCCATCATCCACATTTAACATACATGAAGTTTGCAATTAACCATAAGGAACTAAAAGTTCACATAATTTAAATTGCTGAAATAGAAATACATAATGTCCACACTTATACATTCTTTTCATGATACTCTAATACAACGTTCAAATTACATACTATGAAATGCACAAGTCACAAAGAAACTCAAAGACTAATCTCCGCGCTCGGAGTCCGTCTCCACTGTCTCCTCCAACGGGCCACGTCACCAACACACCTGTACGCCGAAGCAAGGAGTGAGTCTAAAGACTCAGCAAGCAACACTACTCATAACGTACGCGTATAAGTCATAGCGGTTTCTACATACACATTCAAAATTTTCAACACATGGCATGAACGTTTTACAAATTAATACATGGATCATGCTTTCAGATTTCTAAGAATAAAACTTTACCTATCACATGCTCTCTATTCAATTACTCATGAAAATTGTCTTTAAAGAACCAAGACATGAGAGCTACCAACATGAACATTGTGCATATATGAAAGGAAACACACTAGCATGAGTTTTACGGTTCTTAAGCATATACATAGACATTTTCACATGCTTTAAGTTGCTGGTTTCACATGGTTTAATGGCTGTAAACCTACGCATGAGAGCTACATGTGCTTAAAACATATCATGTGAACAACCAATCAGGTTATTTTGTACCTGCTCATCAATTATCCCTAACATGGATTCTAGACATTTTTGCACATATAAACATGATGATAACAACATAAAATTTCTGATTTCACATGGTTTCAGATTTGTCTCACATGGATTTCATATCATCTCCTCACATTTAGAATTTCACATTTTCGTTACACAAGTTTCCTCTTTCACATGGTTACACTTTGCACATACACATTCACATTGTTCACTTACACATTTACACATGAACAATACACATTACACATTTCACATTACACATTTTAGGTGTCGTGACACATAGTCCAAACCACCAAAGAAGGACATATACACATCACATTACACATAGACGCCATCTAGGCATTCCAATGGCGACTCTTGGACTGCGCAGACCGGGAGAACAAGTCTCCACCCTAACCAGTGGTACTTGTCCACCTCCAGGATTTCCCCCTAATGCCCTTAGGGTCACTTACACATTGAACTTTCTCAGGGGGACTTTTCCCTGATACAGTTCCACTGCCCTCTACGGAAGCAGTGTCACATTGGCACAGTTACACATTACACATTTTACCGATTTACACATGGTTTTACACATATCACTTTTCATCTCATTCACTTTCTCACTCACATGCATTCTCTGTTTTTCCTGACATGGCACTATAGATTTCAGGAGTTTAACACACAGTAAATGCACTAATCAGGTTGGGTTAAACATATAACCACATTACGATAACGTACATAGATTATTACATTTCACATGAAAAATACATAACTCCTTATATACTGGTCCAAATGACCTGAAATTTTAACCACATGCTGTTTTCGGGTTCAAGGTCATACATTCAATTTTCAGATTTTTATGAGCTAAATAGAATTTACAGAAAATCAAATACCTATTTCGCATGCCATTCACAATTTAGGTTGTCATGGAGTTTAACACATCGTGCATTTTTACCACTTACTGTTTGAACAAAGATTACTGTTATATACATGATATGAGAATACAGAATTTACCCTAAACCATACAACTATAGATCGATCACCACAAATCATTCTTACATGCCTTTCTATTTACCGAACCGAATTTATTAGCAATTTATACAAGCATGGACAATTTATCAAAAACTGAGTACATGTATACTGATCCACTAATCTTCATGATCTAATAAACTGAGGCATTCAGATGATCCTAATCATAAAGCATAAATGACAAGATCATCAACAAGTCATGCTTACAAATTCATGGAATACAATCTTCTAACATCCACCACCACACATCACACTCATCCACACACCACATTTAAAATATACATAGTGTATAGGGTTACCATATATCCTCATCACGGAAACCATACCGAAAATAGTTGTATAGGAAGGGCAGAACAGGTCATTGTTCTGTCCAGAGGAACTTGGCGGCGGTCTCTAGCCGCTGACTCAGTGTCAGCGGCATGGTCGATGGACGCCAAGCATGATCTCAGCGCCCATTGACCTTGCCGTCAATGCAGGTCTGTGCAGAAACACAAACCCGAGCTCTCAAGTTTGGGTGAATGTGAGGGTCTAGGACTCGAGGGAAAATTCATAAAAATAGTAGAAACGACCTAGACACATACGGGGACATTATGGTTAGGTCACTTGCCTTTTAGAAAATGCTCCAATGGATCAAAGGTGCTCAGAGAAGCCCTCCTTGGGCAGTCCCAAGAAGGTGCAACTGTCCTCCTAGATCTTCTTCCTCCGGGCTCCTGGATGGTCTCCACACCAAGGGGATGTCGGGGAAGCCTCCTCCTTTGCTCCAGCTATCCTCTTGTCATGGGAAGATGGCCGGATCTAGCTCCAGGAAGTCGGATCTTTGGGTGCAAAGAGTGGGGTTTCTCAGTTTTTCTTCTAGGGTTTTCTTCTCTCTTTTCTCCTCTTGCAAAGGTGAAGAGAGGGGTGGGAGAAGGCAGATCCGGGTTTAACATGTGGAAGACCTCTCTCCCACTCCCAGGGTGACAAGACAGCTCTCAGAGCCGTTGGGGATAGCTCCCCAATGGGTGAGCTCCCTTGTTCCCGGAATTTCTGGCTCTGCAACGCATGCAGGCCAGAGAAATAGGCGTCCATATCGTTAGACGCCAGGATTAGTGTTGGCGTCCATGTCTGGATGCTGACACCACCTCAACGGCTAGGGGTTGACGCCAAGATGGCCTTCGGCCAGAAGTCTAAAATATGCAGAAAACCATGCATACCATGCTTATATACATGCAATATGTATATGGTAGTGTATCCATACTATCACCATTCAATACATGCATTATTTACATATAGTATAAACACATGCACACGTAATTGTACTAAGTAATACGTACGTAAGTATGTATATACATACACAAGCACAAGTATACACTCACACAAATACAAATAATGCGATGGAAATTCGAGGGCCTTACAAAGTAGGATACATTCTTGCTGCTCTTGCCTTTCAAATCACTGCACACGAACTACCTTGATCTGCTCATTCTCATACCTTTCCTGCTTTACCGTTCTCTTTCATCCTCTTCATATTTGCTCTGCTCTTTATGTCATTTTGCCATTCTCCACTTTTCAATGGTAGCCATTCTAACTTGTCGTTGGCGCTTTATCTCCTTTGACTCAACCTATTTCCACACTTTCCTGATTGTGCCTGCACTATTCCTTTCTAGGCCGCTTTACTTCCTCAAATTGTTTACTAAACACTGCTCACACTGTGATGCTTTACCATGTCATAACCTCTTTCAATTCTCAAATTTTCCAGTGCCATTTCATTTCCATTTATCATTGCCTGCTGTTATTCTGCCTCATCTGTATTTATATCTCATCTGTCATTTAAAATCATCTTGTTTTCTTGCTCTCTGTAGTGTCATATCTTTCTCTACTCATAGCTGCAACTGTTTTCTACTTTATCTTTCTTTATGCTTCTTTATACTCTTAACTACCACATTTCCAAAGAGAAACTCTTTATCATTTCTGAGTTTTCTGCCTTTTTCATGCTGTTCTGCTTCACATTTCTTTAACTTATAATTTTTAAATAGCTCAGTCTCTTGCCCATTTGTGCCAAAATCTGCAATTCCCTTTTCAAATAAATGAACATGTGAGGTATAGCCCCCACCATGCTTCGGCTCAATCTATTCCGCACAGATTCCACATTCCTCTTTACTAAACTCTTTTTCCATCGTGTGCCAAAATATGCAAATCTCTGTCAAAATAAGCAAACTTGTGGGTTATGAGCTCCCCACACTTCCGCTGCACTACTCTGAATATACTGACCACTTTCACTATTTCTCAAATCCTAGCTGGATTCAATTCTCTTTTCACGTATTTTTCTATTTATTCTGCAAACCAACTGCCATTGGCTTGAAACACTGAAGTTTACTGATCTGCTTTTCTTTTTATATCATATATATTTATGCTTCATCTTTAAATTCTGCATTCTGCCGCGTGACTGTTGGGACATCTTGCTTGCTTTGTACCTTTCTTATCTTTAAATCATCTTCTCTAGCTGATTTTTCACATTGCCTCTTCATTATTTCCAAAATTTGTCCTCATCACTTTGACTCTGCAATTTCTTATCTCATATAATACTGCGCTGACTATTCTGCACAAATTCCATATTTCTCTTGACTAACTCTTTTGCACACAAGTGCCACATTTTCTCAATCTTTTTCCTTACTCAACTGATCATCATTTTCTTTCCGTGCTTATTCATTCCAATTATCAGCATCACATTTCTCTCTTTCAGTTTTATTCTGCTATACTGGGCCATATTCACTATTCCTAAACTGATCTGCCCTTTTTCTTCTTACATTACCTCAGAAATGTTTTCCACAAATACCTATACTCAATTTAAAATTCCATAATCTGCTCTGCTTGATTCTGTAATGGAGCATAGCTTCTAAACATTACTAATTCTGCAGTCTTCAATAAAGTCTTCTACAAAACCTTCACAAACAATTATTGCCACGCAGATATCTTTCTCATCTGAAACCCTATCGTACACTGATCCTTATTTGCTCTTTCTTTGCTCAACTCCGGAACTTTCTTATACAAATCTCTATTATCACAATTTCTTGACACCATCACTATTCAGTACACTCTCTATTCCCGAACTCATGGATGCAACCAATGCTAATTACACACTGATGTGATATGGATGCCACAATTCTTGTACCTCTGCTATCATTTTCTCATCTGGGCTGATCCACTTTATACATTTATCCCAAATTTTTCCTTACCACTCTAATCACATTGTTCTCCAAACTGTTCCTTAATATCAACTGGCACAAATCTCAACACAATGATCACCTCTGCTAAGGTTCTCAACCACTAATGCACACTTAATCATCTTTATCACATACGGCTCTATTCCTCATTCCAACTCTGTTTCCTCCGCTATTCCATCATATATTACTTTATACCTGTCTTTGCCAATTCTATATCTCATTAAAACATTCTTCCTGGATTTCATAGCTGAAATCACTAATCCCACCGGTTTCATGGCTGTGGATTCCTTAAACAACTTAACTGACCTTTGACACACTGAATTTCCTTCTCTAATCTTACCATTTTTCTGCCATATCTAACATCTGCTAGGTTTACACACAACCTTTTTCATAATCTTTCACCTTCCACAAACTGCATTTCTTACTAATCATCTTTGTTCCTGCTACTACCAACAGCTACCTAACCAACATATATAATTCACATAACAAAAACTTACATGAAAACCATTTTAAATTACGTAAAACTGTAGACTTACTACCAGCAGTGGACATTAATCCATGTATTGGGACATTGTACCTTCAATGTATTTTCATATTCTAACTAGATTATTGCTCTGATACCAACTGTAACGGCCTTAGATATTTATACCTAATAAGGGTCCATATCCAGATCCGTCTCCCGCGAACGAACCGAAGTCTCGCAAGGGATATCACTAACATGTGTCCAGTAAGAATATAAAAGACCACAATTACAGTATATAACATAGGAAAGTACAAGTGTGTATAACTGTAAACCACAATGTACAAAAGTCCCATTACAATTTTACATGTCCAATTAAAGAGTGTACAACTACTTGAGGCATACCCCGAGGAAGCACAAGCTCAGACGACTCAACTACTCTACCGCTGGTGGTACAAGTCTGTACTACTCCTGCATAAACCATGCTAACGTCTACCAACTCCTACCAAAGTCGACCCACACCTGAAACACACTGTAAGGGAGTGAGCCTCAACAAGTCACCGGCTCAGTAGGGACCTCCCACAAAGAAACCACAACAACACAAAGAGACCTCAACCCCCATAGGGTATCACTGGAAACACCAGTAGCCGAAGCATAACATGCACACACAAGCATGTTAAATGACAACTAATCACAAGCACACCGGTTAAACCCGATCCTCAAAAAATAAAGGGAAACACAGGACTAGCTTAACACCGCTAGTCCTCCCTACAACCAAACCACCTCGACCATAAGCCTCACCGGCAAACCACTGCCTAGGCTACAGTCTTACTGGCAAACCACACACACGAAGTAACGGGATTGACCTCAACCAGCCAACACTCGTAAACCAAACCACAATCGGAAACCAATCTATTTAATACGTGAAGAGTCACACCACAAGATCTCCACAGTACGCATTGTCTCACCTCATCACCAGCTGAGGACGAGACACACATACCACAACACAACTCTATCCACGAGGGGTACATGTACCCACTATCACGAGGTACAACACTAAACCACAGAACCGTGCCACCTCCAGGGACAACCACAACGGTTACAACCTTAACCAGCGAGTTACACACAAACCACAACCAGAGGCCAAACACGAGTCGGAACAGAAACGGTGCCACTACATAGGAACGGACTACTGGTTCATGACACCAGTATCCAACCTAGACAACAAAGCACAAGAACTACCTCTTAGTCTCGCAGTCATGGACGGAAGGTCTAACTGCCGCTCCACTACAACAAACCAAGAACAATGGAGTCCAACTAACACCACATCTGCAGACCACACAGCTGCAGGTCCATGCCTGGCACCTTTAGGGACTTCGGCCCGAGCTCCCTAAAGTGAGGCATTGGAACACAGGACTAGCTGGGGACCAGTGATGTCTACTGGTGTCCGTCCCCCAGCCACGAGCGCGCTACAAGCGACTGCACACCCACAAACACAAGTCGCTGCCCCTCAGTCACCGTTCCCTCAGTCGGACGTACAACTCAAACTCTAGAGTGAGGGTGTCTAGGAAGACGACTCTGACCTCTGAGGTACACACGTACCGAAACACGTCCCGAGCACAACACACGTGCCTGGCTCTCTTAGGAACCTGGGGTACCCGACTGAAGAGGTATTCCGGAATAGGCGCCGGACCACAAAACTCGGTAAGCACACAAACCACAATATACATACTTATATGACCTTTATGTACAACCCACGGTACACAAGTGTAAGGAATGACTTATCATCAGTCACCCTGTGACCCTCAAGCCATCCTACACACAACCATTCATTAATCACGGGTCATCACATGACCACTAAGACCACACATCACACTTATACCCATTATCCACTATTCACGTATCTTAATATATAAGCATGCTTAATATAAATCATAAGCACACAAACACATACATAACCTTATCAGATTAACTACCTTAAACCATACTTAACAACAACCATAAGGCTTGGGCTAAGTTCACACTAGAACCTTACCGCCCAGCCACCACAACTCAGCCACGGAACCTGAAATGCGTCCAACATAGACGTCGCGCTTAGAATCACGTCGACCATCCCTGACGCGACTCCAGCTTAACGCGACAGGGCACACTGGCATGACAAAGTCGCGTCGGCCCGACTCGACACCTTTAAACCAGGTGGTCAACATTGACCATCAACAATTAAACCGTGTCCGCCACATACGACACTATTAACAAAACATTAAACAATGCTCTAAATAGCGTCCGACCATGTCGCCGCGTTGTAACCATAACGCGACAGACCACATGGTCGCGACCAAGCAACCGACTTAACAGAAATGTCGGAAATCAGAACGCGTCGACGTGGTGCAACGCGTTCAACCGAATCATGACGGGTACACCCGATGTGATTCCAGCTCGAGCCCAACTCACAGATCGAACCCACACTCCCACACAAGAGAAACATCACACTCATCAAATCATAAACATCCAACGAAAGCTGTAAACAGGAGATATGCTATTCATCAAACCACCCACACATGCATATCCCTCAAAACCCAAACCATCATGCTTTAAAACTGAAACCATGGTAGGAAGTCTCCCTACCAAAAGAAGACACCGAAGAACGCCCCAAAACCTCCTCGCCGACGGCACGCCCACGCTCCGAGCATCGTCCTCGTGTGGTTCCCTCGCCGCATGAGCCATCCGAAGTCAAAAGCCGCCAGAAATCACCGGAGAAGCCCACAGCAGCTCCCCCCCTTCGCCAGATAGTAGCAGCTTCTGCTCTGTCTGGGCGAAACAATACACTTAAAACACTTCTCAAAATTGCGTCCAGGGCAGACGCCACGTTTAAACTCTTTAAACACGTCCACCCAAGCCGACGCCACATGCAATCCGAGCGACACGCATCACAGGGGCGGTTCGCTGAATCGCATCGGGCAAGGCCAACTCGTTCAAATCGCGTCGCCTGGCTCCGCCGCGTTTCAAAACAGTGAACCAGCAGTGCAAATGGGCAGGCATATCTGGCCCACACTGCTCACCCTGTGCACAAAACCACACAAACAGCCCATTGACCATCTCTTGGTCAAGAGCACCACACATAGACCCGGTAAACCCGAATCCGAACCGCCGTACTGTTACAAACAAATCAAAGTCTCGCAAGGGATACCATTACTCGAGTCCGTGAGAACATAAAAGAGACATTTAAACATATATAATAAGAGTGCACACTTTTATAAATTCCTACGCATATTTACACAAAGTTTACATAGCCATATCTCAACTGGAGTCAAGAGAAAGTGAAGGTACAACATCCTGGGGCATACCCCGAGGTGGGAACAACCATATAAAATTACACAGCAGGTGATGTAGGCCTGCCTCCTCTACGATACGGCTCAGAACTAGAAGAGGGACGGGAAATCTCTTGCTATCCTTCACCTGAAAGGGGGAAGTTGGGGGGTGTGAACTCACAAGTTACTGGCTCAATAGAGAAACTCCCTCAAAATCGGTACTACACAATCTCGCGAGCAGTAGAAGTAATTTAGCTAAAAGCCAAACAATTGATAAAGCTATGCATGTAAGGAACTAAGAGTTGAAATTAAATAAATAATATTATCAACTATACATACTAAGCATTTATAAGTAAACGGTAAACCACGTACAGATGTACGAGCTAAAGAAGGGCAACCTCACACTCGGGTTATGAAGCCTGGTTCGCGACACCAGCTAATGACCCAGACTAACCACACAGGACTATCTCTCACTCTCGTAGCCACGGACGGAAGATCCAACTGCAGCTCCACCTCTACAGTGCCAACAAGCTGTGGAGACCAACCAACACCACACTTGCAACGTCACACACTGCAGACCCATGCTTGACACACCTCTAAGGGTTCCGGAACCCTTAGAGTAAGGCTATGGAACCTCGAACTAGCTGGGGACTAGTACATCTACCGGTGTCTATCCCCCAACCACGAGCGCGCTACAAGCGACCAGACAGAGAACCAACACACCACAAGTCGCTGCTCCACTGCCATCTTTCCCTCAGTCAGACATACAACTCGACAAACGAGTAAAGGTGTCCAGGAAGACGACACAAACTTTGACGATACACATAGTATCGGGACAAATCCGGAGCATTAACGTGTCTGGCTCACAGAGAACCTGGGATACCTGACTCGAGAGGTAACCATGGAAGGCGTCGTATCGCCCAACTCACCACACACGCACAAGCCATGTAAACACGGTGTCCTCTAATCTCAACACGTGCCAAAGCACCTCCATAATACTATAAATACATAAAATGACATTACATTATATTCATACTAAGTAAAATAGGCTTTTAGCCCTCGAAAGCCAGAAGGCGACAGGGTGATATGTTGCTGTCAGAACGCAACGCCTAGATACGATGCGTTCTAAATGTGAACGCAATGGGTCGAGCTGTCGCGTTCAGAATGCGACACCTGGGGCCGTTACCTTCACAGACAGAACCCCAATCTGGAAGTACCACTTCTGGAAACCTCATAAAACCATGCAAACCAACTATAACTAGTCTAGTAGTTACACTAACATGCCATCTAACAATTAGAACTCATTATTCCACACATCAAACACAACAATTACACCATCTGCAATGAGAAAATGAGCAGAATCTCCCTACCTACGCAAATAATGCGAAGAACAACAATAGATCGACGTTTCTCATGCTCCGAGCAACGTCCTCACGCTAAGAGCATGCCAAACCGCACACCACACGACCAAATCGCCACAAACCCAGCTCCAAAACCTTCTCCTGGCCGAATAGAGCTTCCTTTACTCTGTATGGCCGACCTAGAGTTCTTAATTCATCCAAGTTAAGAACGCAACATGACTGACTGTCGTGTCAAGAACGCAACGATTTAGGTCATCGCCTTCTTGACGTTGATACCACGTGGCAGCCATGCATGCGCCACGCGTCGAGCATGCAGTCGAGCACCCAGAAACAATGAGGATGAGAACGTGACACTGGTGTCTGTCACGTTAAGAACGCGACACAGCCGATTTTTTGGCCCACTACACCCACACAATCTGTTAAAACACGAAAAACCACCTATTGGCCACACATTGGCCCACAAACCAGTCAAACCACGATCCGAACGGTCACGATATTACAACATTTCTTTTTCAAGAAAGAATGTGTACCATATCATAAAGATATAAATAAGTAATTGCAAGAAGAAGCTTACAGGTCTACATACACTATACATCTTGGAGCTATTACAATATAAAAATATTTAAAAAGAGTTTTTTATGGCTAAACATTAAAATAGAAATAACAAAGTTTGTAGTCAGATGCTTGCTTGATTTGTCAGAAAATAAAGGTAAAGCACCAAAAGCCAGTAGGAAAATTGAGACCATAAGAAGTACTAGAATATAAATTGCAGGCATGGATTTTATTATTGGACTGCTAATGACAACACGTGGATTTGATGTCATATGGGCCATTGTGGACAGACTGGCTAAATCAGTGCATTTATTACCTATTAAAAGTGGATGGATAGTAAATATTCTGGCTATTGTTTATCTCAAGAAAATAGTCAAATTTCATGAAATTCCATTAGATATTATTTCAGATAGGATGTTAGATTCACTTCACACTTTTGGAAGGAATTACGGTTAGCTTTGGGCACTAGGTTGAAGTTTAACATTGCTTTTCACCCCAAACTAATGAGTAGATAGAAAGAATGAATCAAATAATTGAAGAGATGTGTAGAGCATGTATTTTAGCTTTTGGAGGTGATTGGCATTAGAATTTATCCCTGATGGAATTTTCCTATAATAACAATTATTAATCCACGATCAATATGACACCTTTTAAAGCACTTTATGGCAGAGATCGCAAATCATCTATATGTTGGAATGAGATAGAAGAAAGGAAATTAATTGGATTATTATTAATACTAGCTCTATACCCGTGTGATGCACGGAAATTTATTAGATTTGAATAAATAAAATTTGTAAGTCGTATACATGAGGTTAATAGTATTTATTATTAATATAATAATTTTAATAAAAACAATTATTCAAAAACATGTAATGCCCTTTTATTATTTTTAGAAAGAGAGAGAAGGTGTTTTGATGAAGTGAGTAAAATGGGAAAGGGTTTTGGGTAAGGATGTGAGTTTTTAGAAAATGTGAGATGTTTAATAGAAGCTTTTAATGGGAAAGAAAGAGAGGAGAGAAGTTACATTAGCAAGTTTTTATATTAGCAAACATTGTGGGAAAAAATTCATCATGATGCTGTCACGTGGCAGTACTCAAGACTATGTTTTATTATAATAGTATAGATAGGAAACAATAGAGATCATTTAGATAATCATAGCAAGAATGAAGACAACCCAGAGCTAAGAAAAAAGTTTTGCATATCAACAAAGAAGAGAACTAGAATTTCAAGAAGGAGATCATGTATTTCTAAAAGTCTCACATAGGAAGGGGTCAAAGGGGTTTGGTATTTGAGGAAAATTAAGTCCTCGATTTATTAGACCTTTTGAAGTCTTGAATAGAGTGGGGAGAAGTTTCCTATCAACTAGCTTTGTCACCACAGTTTTCAGACATACATAATGTGTTCTGTGTTTTTATGCTCATAAAATATATATATGATTCATCACATGTTATTCAGTTTGAAGACTTGGAAATATAGAAAGATCTGACATATGAAGAACGACCAGTAAATATATTAGACATGAAAAATCCATCAGTTGAGGAATAAGGTATTCCCATTTTGAAGGTACAATGGCACAAGAAAGATCAAGAAGAAACAACTTGGGAGCTTGAAAAGACAATGAAGACTAAGTATCCAGAGTTATTCACCGGTTAATACTTTATTTTGAGTACTGATAGAGTGAATTTGGAGGATGAAATTCCTTTAAAAGTGGGGGAGGGTGTAATGACCCAAAAATAAAAAAATAGTATGAACATAATATAAAAATTTCAAGGAAGGATATAATTACAAGTCCTTAAAATTAAAGTTAGAAGGATTAATAAAATATGTAAAAGAGGACTAAAAGGCAAACAACCCAACCATCTACCACGTAGTGTAGACACGCTAAATTTGACACCATCGCGGGAAAATTTCGAATTACGCCATAATGCCACAAATGGCTCCCTTTTGTCTTGTGAGAGTATTTTCCCCATTATTCAGGGTCTCCCCCATCTTTGCGCTCATCTTTTGGTGCTTCCCCTTTATTTTCTCAACTTGTTGAAGGTTTGGACAATAATTGTAAATCACGACGGGTACAGTGGTCGCGATTATAGATGGACTGATGGATTTTAATCGATTAATCTTAAACGCGTCGGGTCGGGCCATCGTGATTCTATATCGATTGGTCATTAACGCGCCGTACAAAGCCGTCGCGATTCAGATCGATTATTGACCATCAATCGATTGTTCTGCATCGATTGCCTTAAACGCGTCAGATATTAATGTCGCAATTTTGAACTTCTATATTTCTCAACAATTTCCTTATTTCATTTTTGGAAATACTTGTTGTCTTTTCCGAAACGCGTCAGTTATCTCCGTCGCAATTCAAATTTTCATATTTAACTTTTGGCAAGTTTCCTTAAACAAAATTCATAAATTCATAAATGTGTCGCTCATGTCCGTCGCGATTTAGGGTCATAATCCGATTTTAATTGAAATTCCTTGAACGCGTCCACTTGAGTCATCACGATTCAAATTTAATAGCGACCATTGTATCCGTCGTGATTCACAATTGTTGTCTACCTCATAATTTGAGCCTCCCTCCTATAAATATAACCCATGGACCGATGTCCTGAGGTGAAGAACTTCGAGTTTAGTGAGTTGCGAGATGTCGTTTCAAGGCGAAGCTCTGCCAGACTGTAGCCTCAAGCACGTCAATGCCGCCTTCTCCAACTCCATCATCATCAACCAACAACAGAAGCATCACCAGTGCATCCTCTACATCTCCAAGCCTCCTCTGACATAAGCCTCCTGCGCCATCATCAATTGGGGAAGCACCTCCCTCCTTCCTCCTCCTCTTGTTTATTCATCACCATCATCATCAAACTCCTCCAAGCCCCAACGAGGCTGCCTCCTATTTACTCTTTTTATTCTCTCTTTAATTAATCAATCAATCAACACACACACTTCATGCATACACACACACACACCCTATTGTTTTAGGGGTTTTAAAAGCCACTAAAAAGGTGTGTTCTTCTCCATGTTCTTCATATTTGTTTTGTGTTTTGAGAATTGAATACTACACTTCATTGGCTAATCCATATTTTCTGCTTGTTATCTTGCAAAGATAATCAACTAAAAAAGCATTCTACCACGCCTGGCCGTGCTCGTGGAAGAAGAAGCAAACCTGCTCTCTCCCATACATCTCCCCGCTATAAAAGGTATTCCATGATCATCTCTCTTTTGCACTTGCTGCACTTTTCTCCTTCGGTACCCACAAGTACCTGGCGATCACGATTACAACAAGGAGTTGTGCTCCACTTTTTCTTCCTTTTCCCCATATTTGCTCATTATTTTCTTTGTAGCACTTTCGTAGTTCGCGAGAACGAAAAAGCGGGATCTACAGTAAGCAATGAGTTGTGGTAATAATAATTAACCTAGTTAGGTAACCTATAGTTAACAAATCGACAACTTAAACAATAGTAAAATATTAGATTGCCACCTTGTCATCTAGATATAGATTTCCATCTTGCTAGCTTTGAATAGTGTTATCTCATCATTAGTGTTGCATTGTTGTCGAAACCACTCTTAACTGATTTTAGTGATTTTTAATTGAAAGATCTTATGTGTTTACCCTCGAGCCTTTCCTTTTATTTTATCCCTACATGTTTGGGTGCAACGTTTCTAGCATCTAAAGGAGAAAATAAGATACCTTCTAGCTTCTAGGATTTAAGCAATCTGAGTCAAGGTATGTACCTTCAAACAAGCCAACTTAAGAAACTATCATTGACTAGGAATGAATTTTATTATTGGATTGCCAAGGACAATATGTGGATTTGATGTCATATGGGTCATTGTGGACCGACTAACTAAATCAATGCATTTATTACTATTATAAGTAAATGGACAGTAAATATCTAACTATTGTTTATCTTAAGAAAATAGTCAAATTATACATATATTATTTCAGATAGGGATGCTAGATTCACTTCACACTTTTGGAAGAAATTATAGTTAGCTTTGGGCACTAGGTTGAAGTTTAGCACTGCTTTTCACCCTCAAACTAATGGACAGATAGAAAGAATCAATCAAATAATTGAAGATATGTGTAGAGCATGCATTTTAGATTTTGGAGGTGATTGACATTAGCATTTATCCCTGATGAAATTTTCTTATAATAACAGTTATCAATCCACGATCAATATGACACCTTTTAAAGGGCTTTATGGCAGAGATCACAAATCACCTGTATGTTGGAATGAGATAGGAGAATGTCAATTAATTGGACTAGAATTAATATAGAAAATAATAGAGATCATTTAGATAATTATAGCAAGAATGAAGACAACCTAGAGCTAACAAAAAAGTTATGCATATCAACAAATAAGAGAACTAGAATTTCAAGAAGGAGATCATGCGTTTCTAAACGTCTCACCTAAAAAGGAGTCAAGGGGTTTGGTATTCGAGGAAATTAAGTCCTCAATTTATTAGATCTTTTGAAGTCCCGAATAGAGTGGGGGAAGTTTCCTATCAACTAGTTTTACCACCACAGCTTTCAGACATACATAATGTGTTTTATGTTTCTATGCTAAAAAAAATGTATATAATCAATCACATATTATTCATTTTGAAGACTTGGAAATATAGAAAGATCTGACATATGAAGAAAGACTAGTAATATATTAGACAGGAAAATCCTTTGAGGAATAGGGCATTCCCATTTTGAAGGTATAATGACACAAGAAAGGTCAAGAAGAAATAGCTTGACTGTCGAAAAGACAATGAAGACTAAGTATCCAGAGTTATTCACTGGTTAATACTTCATTTTAAGTAGTGATAGAGTGAATTTGGAGGACCAAATTCCTTTAAAAGTGGGGGAGAGTGTAATGACCCAAAAATAAAAAAAATAGTATGAACATAAATATAAAAGTCTCAAGGAAGGATATAATTGCAAGTCCTTAAAATTAAAGTTAGAAGGCTTAAATAAAAGATGTAAAAGAGGACTAAAAGGTAAACAACTCAACCATCTACCATGTACGCAGTGAGTTGTGGTGGTAATAAATAACCAAGCAAGGTAACCCATAGTTAACAAATTGGCAACTTAAACAATGGTAAAATAATAGATTGCCACCTTGCCATATAAATATAGATTGCCATATTGTCAGCTTAGAATAGTGTTATCTTATCATTAGTGTTGCAATGTCGTCAAAACCACTCTTAATTGATTTTAGTGATTTTTAATTGAAAGATCTTATATGTTTACCGTCGAGCCTTTCTTTTTTTTTTCTCCCTACTTTTCTCCCTATGTGTTAAGGTACAACTTTTCCAGCATCTAAAAGAGAAAAAGAAGAGACCTCTAGCTTATGAGATTTGAGCAATCTGAATCAAGATAGATACCTTTAAATAAGCCAACTTAAGAAACCATCATGTTCTTTGGTTCGTAGTATTTGTATTTTCCATGAGATTGATTATCTTTTGTTAAACATGGCTTTAAATGTTATTTCCATTGAGAATTTGAGTGTATAGCCATGATCTATGTGCTTCTTATCAAATAGTAGTTTAGAGTTTTCCTTGAACTTCAATGCCAAGATTTATATTTGATCTTGTCCATGAATTCATCCTAGAAGATACTTGTGAAATTAGGGTTTCATTTGTGATACTCAACCATACTCTTCACTGTTTGATGGATTCCAAACCCTTCTACCCATAACAAGTTACCCAGAATAATTAGACTGTACCTATTGATGTTATTACCTATTATAGAATTAAAGTTCCATTGTTAGACATTTCATGAAATGGAGTCCCAACATGTTATAGAAATCGAGTTTTATGATTATTAAGTCTCAGAAATTGAGTCTCATGCTAACAAGTTCTATTAAGAATCGAGTCTCATTAAGAATCAAATCATATTAAGAATTGAGTCCCATTAAGAATTAAGTCTCATTGAAAATTGAGTTTCATTGAGAATCGACTCTCTTATAGAATAGATTCTTCCATTAAATCAACTCTCTCACTAAATCGACTATCTTACTAGATTGGCTCTCTCACTAAATCGACTCTTTCATGGAATTGAGTCTCTTGCATAATCAATTATCTCATTGAATAGACTCTTTCACATAATCAAGTCTCTTACATAATCGAGTCTCTCATTCATTTAAGAATTCAACTCTCTCATTGAATCGACTCTTTCACTGAATTGACTCTCTCGCTAAATTGACTTTGACCTATTTGTAAACTATCAAACTTTAGAAATTTTATCCTTTTTATTTATTATTCTAGTTTTTTTTCTAAACACTTTTGGAGCCATTTTTGCAATTCATGCACTACAATTCCCTTGAAATCACTTGCCATAAAACTCTAAACTAATTTCTTGATTTTTTTGTTATTTAAATGCATGAATTGTCAATAAATATATTTGGGGCCATGAACTTCTTTTGGACTTATGTATTGTGTTAGGGGCCCTAATCTAGTCCCAAAAAGAGCACCCGGAAACTCTTAATGGCCAGCTAGAGAGTGCATGATCAGGAGTTTAGGCATGACACCACTATATGCTTGATTTGAATACTCAAATGATAGTTCTATATGAATGAACATTTGTTACTTTATATGACACTCTTGAATATGTTTGTTAATGGCCAGTCTATTTCACGACTTATGTTCATTGAAATTTTCATTTCTTAAAAGAAACCACTTCCTGTCTTATTATTGTTGACATTTTGTTGTGATCATCTCCTAGTAAATCATTTATTTGGCTTGATTTTAGAAGGTAAATCATATTGGACATATTGTGCACACCCTGGATTTTTGATTATTTTTCAGGTGATCTCTAAACAAGTGACTCTCAAGACTAAGAGCCTTCTAGGATTGGGTTGTATGCCGAGAGTCCATCTTGACTTTGTTGTTAGCAGATCCAAGATCTTAGGAAGTCCTTTTGTTTTATTGTTGCTTGTTTTCTCCCCATTGTGCAGGGTATAACTTTGTTAATGATTGTAACTGGCTTAAATATTATGAGTTTGCTTTAAAACTTTGCAAATAAGAGTACATGTGAATTATTTCCTGTAAATATCTATTAGTTTTAACTATTGTTCTTTCTACCATGTCTCGGTGTTTATGCCATTGGCGTGTGACTTCTAATTCCTTCAAAATAATACAAAGATGAGGGATGTTTCTATATCATCATTTAATGTTAGTAAGCTATGAAGTTATAAAGTTTTTTAAACCTACACCGAGGCCCTATCCAATCTTAATGTAGGTAAGAGGTACTACAATATTTTAGATTCTATATCTTAAGTTTTCTAGGGCCTTAATGAAAGTTAGGCGCTGATACCACAACTGACATGTCCTGACGCAGAATATCAGGATACCAATATGGTACATGTATATTATTCAGTCGAGTCGAATAAAGTAAAACTAAATAACATCCATTGGACAATATTCATAATTAAATGCTAAGATATGAAGCAAATACATTTATTAGTCTACAAAATTTAATGTCAATTACAACCACTAATCAAAGCCAATACATAGGGCCCATCACAACATTTATCTTGCAAAAAATGAAGACTCGCCTATAACACTGTAATAATTGGATAATTTGTCACGTCTCGATAGTAGTGAAAATATCGAGACACAATAGATAAGAAGGTAAAAGACTAACTCACTTGTATCATGCACGTAGGCTTAGCTGCTTAACACACTTTCCGTCCACATTATTTTACAGTTGAAAATTTCTTGAAAAAGGTTAAAACATATAATAAGCATAAAATACCCAGTATGTTATCCTCTAATCATTCCAAATTAGAAGCTAGTAGTTAATGATTCCAATTAATTATCAAAGAACAAAAAATATAAATCTAATAGGATCAAGTACTTAATAATCAAAGAGTGCAGCTCACTAGAAACACGAGTGCAAGAATTAATGTAACAAGATTGCATGAGATTGTCACAATATCATGAATAATCAGTGTGAAACTAGATGGCTCTAGAGATTGGCCACTAATCATTTTTTCACGAATAGCACACACGTAATAACACGAGAATGAATTGTGTAGATTTATATAGTTAAAGAAGCTATACACTGAGCACTTTCATGAATGGCATGCACGAAAATGCACGAGGATGAATTTCCAAACAAGAAAATCTAGCACACACATGGTATCACGTACGTGAGGTGTATGCCATACACCAGCCATCACTTACCAGTTGGAACATGAATCAAGTGTTCGAGATCTTCCTGGGACTAGACCAGAGCCCCATAACTGGCATTGGTCAACTTAACATGCTTGTTGACAATCCATTTAAGCACGTAGTTGTTCAAGAGTTTTAGGATAGGTGGGTTGAAAATGCTGAGAATTCAGACTTACAGAATTTCATGTTAGAAGAGTTACAATGGTGAGGATTCAATATGGCAGAGTTTCATCATAGAAGGGTCACAATATCAAGAATTCAAACTGACAAACTTCCGATATAGGATAGGATCTTAAATAAACAAACCGACAGAGTTTTAATATGAAGTAGGATTTCAACTAAACAATCTGGTAGAGTCCCGACATCAAAAAGGGACAAAACCAAATAAACTGATAGAGTCTCATTATAGGAGAGAATCAGACTAAAAGGAGAAATTACTAACTAATGATTCAGAGCTCCAACTAGGGTTAGGTGCTTTCAAGGGCTTCCAAGACGTTCATAGGGTTTCTAGGGTTTTTTAGAGATTTTTTATTTAACCCCTTACATAATTTACTAATTACATTTTAACCCTTAAGTTCTACAATTTGTACTATACTCATTTCATCCCTTGAAAATTAGTAAGTACACAAAATGACATCTTTTTGGAATTCTGATGACACTTCTAGAATGCTCTAGAAATTATAGTTTAAATGTTGAAATTTCATAAATTGTGTGTATGCCCTTCTTTATATTTTAAACCTTAAACTTTTGATAATTGGATATATTCCCTTCCCTAAACTATTTTTATTTACGTATATACTTTATTCATTACCCGAGATATTACATAATCAGGGAGCTTTGTACTTCCTCATCAGATTCACCTAAAAAACTATTAGTAAATAGGGTGAGCATAAAGTTCAGTAAGATTTATATCTATAGTCCAGGCAAACTTTATGTGATTTCCATGTTAACAAGCTGAACATTTTAACTTTATGATAACAACTAACAAGAGCTGATAACAGTGTCTAGAGAACATGAGCATGTAAGGAAAGAGTTGTACAAGTATAATATTAAATCAAGTAAGATTTGTCAAAATAAAACATAACACCCATGAGGCTACAAGCACAAGTCAGGCATTTAACATGTCACACAAGTATTCATGTGGTGATTATCATAGATCAATTAAACAAGTAAAGTATTTGGATGTAATATCAAACACTTTGGTCATTAAAGTCTCGTAGGCAGATGCACTTTTAGGCACTCCTCCCAAGACCAAATTGGGCTCTTATATGCCAAGCATTAGTTGTGGATACAAGATCCCAACAATCACTGAAGCCAAGAGTTCAAAGGAATAATGCATACAAGGACAATGTTGTAGGATATTGTTAGAAATTCTAAGGAAATAGTTCAAAGGTTAGAGTAAGTGAATTCAAGAAATAAGATAGTATATAACTAGCACAAAATAGCTCCAGATGAGCTCTGAAAGGAAAAAAAAAATCATTGAGGATAATTAGTGAAAAGAATAAGATCTAACATAGTGTTAATCATCATGAAATAGGGGATTGGTCGACCTAGAATCACAAATGGGTCGATCAAGGTAGACTCAAGAAATCACATAAGATAAAACCCTAGTAGGTTAATTGAAAATCAAGATCAGGTCGACCAATGGGACACTGGTTGACCGAATATACTATTCAAGTCAACTAATGGAACTCACAGAAATGTTTTGTTGCCCAGCTAGCTAGCACAAAGGGAGGGGGTGAGTAGGTTGCTAAAATGAATTTCTACAACTCAAACATAAACACTTAAATGTGATTGTTAGAGTTAGTCAATAGTTAGTCAATAGCGGAAATAGAGACGAGCAATCACACAAGTGCACAAGAATTTTATCTTGGTTCGGCACTGAGTCCTTCCTCAGTCCTACATCTAGTCTCCAAGCAGCAACTTGAGATTTCACTAACCCAAGGGTACAGTCCCCCTCAAGGACATTTACAACGCCCAACAATGCTGGTCTTCCCTTCTACATGAAGGGGAACACATAGAATAGTCCCTCTACTAGACACATCACCATCAACTAGTCTTCCATTCTACAAAGGGGAAGCCGCGCTCATAAACCCCTTATAAGCCTTCTCTTCACACAGGAGGCACAACCTTAGAGTACAAGGATTTCTAGAGGAGGTCCCTAGACCGAGCACAAAAAGACAAATGGTTATGCTTAATCTAAAACGTTGTCTGAGATGCACAAGGTCTACAATGAAATACTCTCAAACACACTGCTATCTCTCTCAAGAAAATGATCCTATTAAAACATAAAGAGAGATCTAGAAGATCGAAAACTTTAGAGAGTAACTTGAGCACTTAGTAAGTCATGCAAGAATGAAGTAGAATCTATTCAGCTTCACTTCATTGTGTTCATCATCTTTCACTATGTTCCCAGTCTTCTCTTCATATAAACTTCTGGAAGATAGTGGTTGGAGTATCCGTTGAGTTTTTCTTTAACTTGTGCATTTTTCCAAGATCGTCGATAGCAGGTCCAACGTGGTGCTTGTGTGAGTACCGTAAACATGCATATAATAAATGCTATGATAGAAAGAGAGAGAACACATCAGTCAACCCATACCTCACCTGCCTATTGTCTGCATTTTTCGCTGATAGAATTGTCATACTAAGTAGTCCTTTTTTACCTACCATGAAAAGATATAAGGTACATAACATACAAAAGGTAGGATTCGATTTGAGCAAATCTCTTGAAAAATGAAATTGAAAATTTAAGTGCGAGGAAACAATACGTTGAAGCTATAGAGAGAGATTTGAAATATGTCTATCATCATGTGTATTAAAATTATTTTTAATATGATAGAACAATGTTTGAGCAGATATAACACTAATCATTGTAAGGAATTAGTGGGATATAAATAATCTATGCAGTTAAAGAATTTGGAATGATTTGTTTGCTAATCGGTGAAAGATTATAAATAAAACTTTATTAATCGGTATAGACTGCAAATATTGATCATGTTGTTCAATAATCGATATATCTAGAAGCAATTGAAAGATATATTCAGTAATCGATGTCTAGTTATCACTAATCGAAAGGATATTGACTTTGTGTTCAGTAATCGAAATATTTATAGCACCAATCGGAATGATATCGAACTTTCGCTCAGTAATCTGAATAATCATAACATCAATCGAAAGGATAGAATATTTATAACACCAATCGGAATGATATTGAACTTTTGCTCAGTAATCAGAATAATTATAACACTAACGAGAATGATAGAAATATATAAAACCAATCGAAAAATTTATAACACTAATCGGAACAACATAAGTAATTGAAATGATGTTATGTAATTGGAATGCAAGTTGAATATCAATCGATATGAACTTTGCTCTCCAATCAGAATAACATTTGTTCTATAATCGGTGTGCATCTTGAACTATAATCGATATAGAATAACATTTGTTCTATAATCGGTGCAAGAGTTAGTCAGTAATCAATGTGATGAGTGCTCTATAATTGATGTGTACTTAAAACAGTAATCGATATGGACTTAGAACAGTTTTTATGAATTGTATGAGTTTGATGTTTTTAGCATATTTACAGTAGGAATCCTAAAAGCGATGATTTGATCTTTTTGCCATGTTGACAAACTTAATAAAATATTAAATATTAAGCATATATTTTCAGAGTTTTTGTTATCACCAAAATTTAGAAATAATTGGAGATGAGCGGTTCATCAATCTCCCCATTTTTGGTGATGACAAAACTCTAAATACATGAAATAATGATTCTAAATAGTAAACGAAGTTATGCATAAAAACGAATCTAACAAACTTTTCTAACTTAAATGAGATGCATGTATTTCAGAGTATTTCTCCCCCTTTTTGTTGCAAATCAAAAAGGAAGAATTGAAATAGATCAAGATGAAAAAAAAAAGAGGAGAGCAGAAGTAGGATTGGGTGGTTTATTTATAGGGATCAAAAGTTGAGGTCTGGAGATAAGAGGGGTGCAAATTTATTAATGATCTTACATGCCCTAATTTTTTCTAGCTAAAAATGATTCTAGAATAAGTTGGTACTTATCTGATAATTCAGATCCATTTCTTGTCTAAATCTCTTAATGTGCTCGACTTTTTCAATCTTTAGGAACTGTGATAGTTGAAGAGTTTAAATATGCAAATGTATGTGCAATGATCAACCAAGAGGGGAGGGGTGAATTGGTTATTGCCACAATAAAAACTCTTTTACATAATAGACTAAACTTAATTAAGCTAATCTATTAAGCAAGATGCAAAGTGGAATATGACAATAGAAATAGATATGCGTAGAACGTAGGTAGAAGAGATGGATTAAACCATAAATGGCATGCAGGATTTTAGAGTGGTTCGCCTAACACACACATGTGCCCCTACGTCCACTACCTCACACCCCGTGAGGATTTTTCTTCACTTATTTCAAGGTACAAGCAGATAAACCCCTCCACACACACTGTTGTTTTCGGGGACAACAATAACCCCACTGTGTTTTCAGGGACGAGATAACCCGATATGCAGCGCGCGCATGCACCACACACCAACCACACAATTTGTTTCTAGTTCAAAGAAGAATAAATAAAGAACGTGGACAAGAGAGACAACAACCTAAACAAGCAAAGTATAGAGTTCTCTTGTCTTAGAAGTTCAGCCTTTGAAGTCGTCTATATAGGCGGTGTCACAACAAAGAACAGGCTGATGTAGAAAGCTTTAGAATGAAGTCTTGCAAGATGCATCACCAGGTCTGTGCCTTTTTGATAAAAAACACCTTCTTGGAACGTCTGGAAGGCTTATAGGCAAAGTAGACTCGTTCTTCAGGCTTCTACAGGTGAAGAGCTTCTGTTGGATCTATCCAAGCAACACAACCCCTCTCTCAAACTCTAGGGCATGAGAACCAACTCTTGGGGGCGTGTAGAACTCTTCCAAATCACTGAAATATGTTATACTTTAATACCACGAGTTCTCTCAAAGTTTGGAAGGAATCCAAACGTCGTTGGCCTCTTTTTAGGAAAGTCTATGTCGGAATCATCGAAATCAGTCATCCAGAATTCACAAATCGGTCGTTTGATTTGTTTGTCTTGAAATCAATGGTCTTGGGAAAATCGGTCGTCCGATATTGGATTGTGCGTCGACATATGAGTAGGATGCATTGACACACTGTTAGCAGGTAGCCAGAAACTTGTTAGTAGTCGACACACGATTAGTAGTCAGACACTTGACATGTGTCAACACATGAGCAGGGTGTGTCTACACACTCTGGCAGTTTTGCAATTTTTCCAACCAGCCTTCAGTCCTGTTCTATCTAGTCCTTTGCCTTTGTGATTGCCACTCCAAATACGACTTTTGTAATATTTTGCTGCACACTTAACACACAAATTAGACCCTCAAATTAAATATAAATAAAGTAAATATTTAGTCATCAACATAAATTATACTTAGTGTTTTTGTGATTTTCTGAACATGAGTTAAACTTAGTGTTGTTGTGATCATCAAAATCTCCAGAGTACAATAATTTTCCCCTTTTTGATGATGACAAAACACTTGTAAATCTTTCACACAAAACACAACATTTGATTTCTGATTTCAATTTGTTGTTTCATTTTCTTGTTTTTGTTTTTACATATCACATATGCATTAAAGCATTCAACATTCATGTAGATTACTCCCCTCTTAAAAATACTTATAACTCTCTCATTTTCTTTTGAACATAAACTCTCCCCAAAACCAAAATATCAAATCTATATATTCTCTTCCCCTTTTTGACAACATCAAAAATGGGTGGTAATAGGGATAAGAGATGTAATTGGCTCAAGATTAAAGTGAATATATGAAAGTATCACTAAAGAGAGGATGATGGAGTGCATGCACTAAGATTTAGTCATATTATGTATTTAATTAAGTTCTCAAGACACACTCAAAATAAAAAATTTGGAGAAGTGATGTATGAGATATGATTAAAAGAAATCACGATTCACACATGATGATAAATAGAAATTCCAATTAACACTAATGAATATAATCAATATTACCCATGCATGATAGACGATCAATTTTTTATAGCTATCATTCTGCCTTTTTTTTTATTTGAAAGCAATTGATTGCAATTTTTTGTGTGTTTCTTTTACTTTTGAGGGAAGTATTGTCGTTTGACACGAGATTTCTCACTTGTTCAGTGGAAAGACCCGGTTACTAAGCTCAGTTCACTTTTTTCTGGATATGTAGCTTTTTCCTCACAAGTTACTACAAATCAGGTGAATTTTAAGTATTGCAAAAGTGTTAAGAAAAATTTCCACCTATCATCAAAGTGATATCCAATAATCATAATCTTGTGCATAAGTGTGTTAGATTTAATTTCGAATGTATTTTGAGAATCAAGTTAAATGCATAACTATTTAACTCTCCTTTAATGTATGCAAACACCGATGCAAATTGCTCTCCTTTAGTGATTGAAATAATACACACTAAGTTTCAAGCCAACACAGTAAGAATAACAAAGGAGTATTAGGCCATAGAAAGAGTCAAGGAAAGTGTCATTACATATACTTTACAAGCAAGCATACGAGGGATTGACATGCAATAGACACTAAACTCTAAGACCCTTTTTTATTTTTCTTTTTTTGTGTGTTTCTAATAGAAAGAAAACAACACAACCTAATCAAAATCTAAATAGTAATAGGGTGTTTGGTTGTAATTTTTTATCAATTTTATCTCACTTTTGAAAAAAGGGAAGAGACGGTTGTGTGGGTACGTTTGGTAGGCGTATCCTTTTTTTGGGGAAGAAATCCCGCCGCGTCTATATCTCTTCAAAAAAAAAAAGTCTCAAATTATTTTTTTGAAAGACTTCGTGCGACGCTGCAACTTCGTCCTCGCACGTTCGCAGCCACGCCTTGGGCGAACTCCCTAGCCTCTTGCCACCTACAACAAGGTATGCCCTCTCTTCTCTCTCTCTCCCTACAACATCCCCATGGGCATCCTCACAAAAAAGCCCCCCCTCTCCCCCCACAGCATCGAAAAGTTCATGGCTCGCCGGAAGGCTCTCTCTCTCTCTCTCTCTCTCTATATATATATATATATTTATATTTGCAACTCCCCATCGCCTACCCCCCGGAAAGAAACCCCCCCCCCCCCCCCCCCACCCCACTGCAGCAGCAGAAGCCCTCCCCCCACCGAGGTCAGCTGAAGCCCCTCCCCCCATGGCTCAAGAAGAAGATATCCCAAGTACCACTCCAGCTAAGCCCTCTATGCCTGAAGAGTATCATCATGTCTCTCCACCACCACTTGAGACCCGGCCAAGGTCTCAGAGGAAGGCTAGTAAGACCACTGATGATGTATTAAATTTGGTCCTTAAGCAACAAGAAATGCTGACAGTGCTTCAGATGCAGGTACATCAAATTGATGTAAAATTTACTTTATGTCAGAGGAAGTTCAGTAGATGAAGGATTTGCTCCTTCAATTGGTATGCCAACAGGGCAAGGGTAGCTCCCCAGTACCTCCGGTTCCTCAAGAGCAGCAGCCCAACCAGTCAGAGCCACAGCTAGAGAAGCCTGCAGAACAGCCAGCTGAGGAGTCTGTGTTAGTGACAGAGTCAGATGCTGAACAACAGCAACCTCAGAAGGAGCAACCTTCTGAGCAATTTCAGCAGAAATTAGTTAGGCAGGCAGAGCAGTCAATGGAGCAGTAAAAGAAGTCTATGGAAGTGGAAGAGCTCTCCAAGGTCAAGATTTTCAAGAGAAGAGTGAGAAGGAAGCTGATGAAATCTGATTTTGTAGTTTTTCCCTCTTCTGAATCCTCAACCCTTCCTTCAATTCCTTCTCCCTCAAACACTTCTATTACTTCATTTCCTATGATGTACACCTTCAAGCCCCACACTATAAAAACACCTACTCTTCACACCCTAGCTGTAACATCGCGCATTTTTTCGGATCCTCATGGATCGTGTGTTTAACGCTTGTGGTGGCCAATGTGAGGCCAATGTGGCTTGTGTGCCGTGTGTGTGTGTGTTTCTGGGGCTTACTGGGCCGACGTTTTGGGCCTGCAATACCCTATATTGCTCATCCTGTCATCGCGACAGGAAGGTCTGTCGCGTTCTTAACGCGATAGAGGTGGCCGTCGCATTCATATGGCCGCCTTGGTGCATTGAGCGTCTGCATGTGCGCCACGTGTAGCGCCCAGGGCAGCGGGCGTTGGGAAGGCGACGCTCAGGTCCGTCGCGATCTGGTCGCGACACCACGATCCGTCGCGTTCCAAACCACAGCAGGTTTTTAAATAACCCCAGCCAAGCAGAACGCTCAGGGTTTCTGCTCGACCAGGGGGAGGTGCTGTGGCGATTTCAGATGGGATTTGGCGTCTTCGGCGTGTCCTCGCTGCAAGGAGTCCAGGAGAAGCAGGGGAAACGCCGGGAGATCACTGCATAGCGTGTTCTTCACGAAGGTAGGTGAACTCTTCCGGTTTTCAGGGTGTAAATCACATGGGATAAGGGTTCTAATCAGTTTAATGCGTATCTAACAATAGATAGCATGCTTAGGTATTCACAAAAGCATGAAAATGAAGAATTAAGGGTGGTTTGTATTATGGAAATGGGCTATCATGGAGAGAGCCCGGATTAGGGCTCTCGCCTGGTAAGGCGACAGGTCCCTATGTCACGTTTTGAACGTGACACAGCGATGTGTCGCGTTAAGGATCAAGAGGTGACAGGTAAGTAGGTCGCGTTTTGGATATGAAGGCGACATGTCGTGGCGACGCCTTCTAAAGGCGACCCAATGGGCTGTCGTGACTTGGCCCGAGAGGCCCTGTTTGTGCATGGTTTACGCATGTGATTATCCGATTATCGTTATCGGTACGCTCAGTGTTAGTGAGCAGTGCATTGGCACTTGTGGCACTCTGGGAAGCGCGTGGTTTTCGAGGCTAGCTCGCAGGTTACGTAGCTAGCTAGTAGTTTGCCTGTGAACATAGTGTTCACATGAGGCATGTGGTGTTCACGTGTTGTGGACCGTCAGTACATGAGGTTTACGTGAGGTTTCACGTGGTTTGTGTAGTGCGCACGTGGTTTCTATGTGCGTGTCAGGTAGTAGACGCCTACCGAGGTTACCTCTCCAGTTGGGTGCCCCAAGTTCTCTGTGAGCCAGGTTGATAGCTCGGGGCTTTGTCCTGGTACTTGTGCTGTACCGTCGAGGTCTGTGTCGTCTGACCTGGACACCCTCACTCCTTAGTTTGAGTTGTACGTCCGGCTGAGGGAAAGACGACAGTGGGACAGTGACTCTTGAGTTTGTTTTTAATCACTTGTAGCGCGCTCTTAGTTGGGGGTACGGACACCAGTTGTCGACACTGGTCCCCGACTAGTCCTTTTCCAGTGCCTCACTCTAGCGAGCCCAGACTAGGGTCTCTAGAGGTGCCAGGCATGGGCCTGCGACCGTGTGGTCTGCAGGTGGTGGTGTTTAGTTGGTCTCCACAGTTGCTTGTCTTTTTTTTCACGTGGAGCGGCAGCTGGACCTTTCATCCGTGGCTGCGAGACTGAGAGGTAGACCCGTGTTAGTTTGTCTGAGTCTCTGTTGCGGTGTCGCGAACCAGTCTATGTGGCTCGAGTGTGGCGGTCTCTACCGTAGCTCGTACACGTGTTGGAGTTTTCGTTTATTTATTACAGATGTTTTACGCAGTCGGCTAGCGGTGAGTTTGTTTATAGCTTTAATATTCTGTTTAGTTGTGCTATAAATTGCTAGCATAGTTTATTGCTTTCAGTACTTATTTTTGGTTTGCTCGGTGTTGGGGGAGTTCCCTACTGAGCCAGTGACTAGCGAGGCTCACCCCTACCCCCCCACAGGCGAGGGCGAGGAGGAGGTTTCTCTACCGTCGTCCAGTTCGGAGCCGCAACGTAGTGGTGTTGGCCCAGCACCTCCAGCAATGTAGCTTTTCTTTCTTCAGTTGTACCTGTTGTACCTCGGGGTATGCCCCAGGCTTGTGTACTTTCCTTTATTTCTTTTGAATTTGGCTATGTAAAACCTTGTATATTATAAATGCAAAGGTGTGTTCCTTTGTGTTTTCACGGACTAGTGTGTGGTATCCCTTGCGAGGCTTCGGCCCGTTCACGGGAGACGGACTCGGGTCAAGCACGTTACCGGTTTAATGGGCTTGGACGAGGCGTTCCGTCACAGTTGGTATCAGAGCAAGGTCCGTGTGAATATAAAGGAATTAAGAAGTTACATAGCCATATCTTCTTGTAGATACACTGCTGGTAGCTGGCCTAGGTTTTGTAATGACTCGTTGTTTTGCCTATGGTTGGCTTGTTGTGTTGTGTGTGCAGGCAGTTGTAATGGCCGATAGAAGAGACTGGGGTGGTGGAGGAGATGATCCTGAGGAGTCGACTCAGCGGATGATAGAAAGAATTTGGGAGAGCCTCACCGAAATCCGGATGAGGATGGATCAGCAGGCACCGGTACCACCAGTGATTGGAGAGGCGGTACCTGTGGCCCCAGCTCCCCCACCGCCAGGCGTGGAGGTACCTTTTATGGCACCAGTACCACCATCACCACCCGTGATTGCGGCAGAAGATCCAATGGTGCAAGTTGAAAGATTTTTGAGGTTGCAGCCGCCTACTTATTCTGGTGGGCCGAATCCAGATACAGCGGAGCACTGGATTCATGAGATTGAGACGGTCTTTATGACCATGAGGTGTCCGGCAATGGACAGAGTTGTGTTGGCTACTTTTCAGCTGAGGGGATTTGCGCAGGAATGGTGGCGTTTAAAGATGTAGACCACCTTTGCAGGCAGAATAGAGGGTGGTATTACCTGGCCTGAGTTTCTTAAAGTGTTTAATGAAACATTCTTTCCTCTTCAAGTGCAGCAGGCAAAAAGGGAGCAGTTCAGGACCTTGCAGCAAGGTGGGACTTCGGTTCTGGAATATCAGATGCGGTTCATGGCACTGAGCAGGTATGCACCCTATGTTGTCACGGATAATGCTATGATGGTTGAATATTTTATCCTTGGTTTGAGGCCGGAATTACAGACTGCAGTGATACCATTAATGTGTAGAATAGTTGAAGAAGCAGCCCAGAGAGCAGCCACTCTTGAGAGAGTAGTTCGGACTCGTCAGGTGGGCGAGTCAGGTTCGGGTAGTTTCCGGCTACCCCAGCAGTCAGTAGGTGTAAGTAAGGGTAAAGCATCAGCAGGACCTTCCTCATCTGGTTTTGGTAAGTGGGGCCAGAAATTAAAGCAAGCATTTAAAGGTAAAGGAAGAGGATGGGGAGGTCGTCAACAAATTCAACAGGGTCGTGGTAAGCTGGAGGTGGAAGAATCGCAGCAAAGTACCGCCATGCAGCCTATCCTTCCACCAGGCTATAGGTGTTTTAATTGTAATCAGCCGGGGCATTTGATCCGTAATTGTTCCTATCCGAGGGAATATGGTTATGGTAGAGGTGTCCAGCAACCGCAGCAGTCTCAGCAGCCACCGGCAGGTCGTGGCAGAGGAGCATTACCGGAGAGAGGTAGGGGCCGGGTTATGGCTATCACCCGTGCCCAAGCGGAGGCATCGAATATGATAGAAGGTACTATTCCCATTTATGAATATTCAACAAAAGTTCTATTTGATTCAGGTGCCTCGCATTCATTTATTTCTGAAGAATTCATGGATAGTATGGCTCATCCTTAGAAGAAAAATCATGTGAATTAGTAGTGGAGGTTCCCTCTGGTGTTTTATGCTCACCTCGTGTTATATAGATGAGGCTCCAGTTGTGTTGGAAGGGAACCAGATGCCAGTCGGTTATATGCTTTACAGTTGACTGATATGATATTATTTGGGTATGGATTGGCTTGAGACCTATGGAGCTATGCTAGATTGCAGGAAGAAAAGATTAGGTTTTGTCACCCCAATGGCTCTGTATTTGAATATCAAGGTATGCCTTTCTGTGCTTCCAAGTTTATAATTTCTGCAATTAGAGCTAGAAGGTTGATTAATGCGGGGTGTGTTGCTTACTTAGCTTCTGTAAGTTTGATAGAAACTAGTAAGTCAGTTGAGGCAGTTCCCGTGGTTAGGGAATTTGCAGATGTGTTTCCTGATGAGTTGCCTGGTTTAGCTTCACACAGAGAGGTGGACTTTACTGTTGAGTTATTGCCGGGTACCATGCCGATTTCTAAAGCACCCTATCAGGTGGCACCAGCAGAACTCAAAGAGTTGAAGAAGCAATTGGAAGAATTGCTAGAAAAAGGGTTCATTAGGCCAAGTCACTCCCCGTGGGGAGCACCAGTGTTATTTATGAAAAAGAAGGATGGAAGCTTTCGAATGTGCATTGATTATAGAAAGTTGAATGATGTGACCATTAAGAATAAGTACCCGTTGCCAAGAATAGATGATTTGTTTGACCAATTGCAGTCAACCAAGGTGTTTTCTAAAATTGACTTGAGGTCAGGGTACCATCAATTGAGGATCAGAGAGGAAGATATAGATAAAACAGCTTTCAGGACTAGATATGGTCACTATGAGTTTGTGGTTATGCCGTTGGGCTAACCAATGCTCCTGCAGCTTTCATGGATCTGATGAACAGAATTTTTCATCCGTATTTGGACCAATTTATTGTGGTCTTTATAGATGATATTCTGATTTATTCAGCTTCTAAAGAGGAGCATGCTGCTCATTTGAGGTTTACTCTTCAATTATTAAGAGATAACCAGTTATTTGCTAAATTTAGTAAGTGTGAGTTTTGGTTGAAGGAAATTCAGTTTTTGGGTCATGTTATCTCGGCAGATGGAGTGGCAGTTGATCCAAGTAAAGTGGAATCTATAATGAAGTGGGAAGTGCCTAAGACAATTACAGAGATTAGAAGCTTCTTGGGGCTGGCAGGCTATTATAGGCGCTTCATACAAGATTTTTCTAAGATTGCGGCACCCATGACTAGATTGACTAGGAAGGGTGTGCCATTTGTGTGGTCCGGGGAGTGTTAAAGAAGTTTTATGGAATTAAAGAAAATGCTTACTACAACACCGATATTGACACTACCGGCAGGAAGTGGTTGATTTGTTGTGTATACAGATGCATCTAGAAGAGGGCTGGGCGCAGTGTTAATGAAGCATAGCAAAGTGATAGCCTATGCATCCAGGCAATTGAAGCCAGCAGAAGAAAAGTATCTCACCCATGATTTAGAATTGGCAGCAGTTGTGTTTACTTTGAAAATGTGGATGCATTATTTGTATGACGAAAGATTTGAAATTTTTACAGATCATAAAAGTTTAAAGTATATCTTTTCTCAAAAGGATTTAAATCTTTACCAGCGTAGATGGGGGAATATTTGAAGGATTATGATTTTAGTTTGGCTTACCATCCGGTAAGGCCAATGTTGTTGCTGATGCCTTAAGCAGGAAGGCTTATGTAAGTCATATGATGATTAAAGAATGGAAGTTGTATGAGGAGATAGCAGAAAACTCCTTGTACGTGCCAAGTAGTCAGCGACGGGCAGTACTAGCCAGTAGTACTGTAGAGCCGTCTTTGTATTGGTAGATTGTTGAAGCTCAGAAAGCAGATGCAAATTTAGCCGAAATTGTGAAATGGAAGGGGTACCCTTGATGATAAGTGTGGTCAGGCTCAGAGGCAGGTTATTTGTACCAGCAGAAAGAGAGGTGAAGTAGAGAGTGTTAGAAGAGGCTCATAAATCCCAGTACACTATTCATCGAGGCAGTACCAAGATGTACCAGGATCTGAGAAAACATTTCTGTGGCCTCATATGAAAAAGGAATAGCTGAATATGTTTCAAGATGTGCTGTATGTCAGCAAATTAAGGCAGAGCATCAGAAGCCTGGAGGTCTATTGCAACCATTACCCATTCCGCAGTGGAAGTGGGATGATATTGCTATGGACTTCGTGGCAGGCTTACCGAGAACAACATCAGGTCATAATGGAATATGGGTGTTTGTGGATAGACTGACTAAAGTGTGTAGATTAGTGCCAGTAAGTATGTCTTGGCCAATGGATAAATTAGCAAAAGTGTATGCTGATAGAATTATTCCACTTCATGGTGTTCCGAAGTCAATTGTATCTGATAGAGATCCCAGGTTTACTTCAGGTTTTTGGAGGAGCCTGCAGAGAGTTGTAGGCACTGAATTGAGGTATAGCTCAGCTTACTACCCTCAGACGGATGGTCAAACAGAGAGAACTATCCATACAATTGAAGATATGTTGCGAGCTTGTTGTTTAGTTTGGGGTGGTAGCTGGGAGCATCATTTGGGTATGGTGGAATTTGCTTATAATAATAGTTACCATACCAGCCTTGGGATGGCACCGTATGAAGCTTTATATGGAAGACCATGTAGAACACCTTTAAATTGGCATGAAGTGGGAGAGAGGCAGTTAGTGGGCCCTGAGTTAGTTCAGCAAACTACAGAATTGGTAAATTTTATTAAGGAAAAATTGCAAATAGCTCAAAGCAGGCAGAAAAGTTATGCTGATAATCGGAGAAGGCCACTTCAATTTGAAGTTGGAGATTATGTTTTTCTGAAAATTTCTCCTAGCAAAGGTATTGTGAGGTTCAGTAAGAAAGGAAAGCTGAGTCTGAGATATGTAGGTCCTTTCCAGGTGTTGGAGAGAATTGGGGAGATAGCGTATAGACTGGATTTGCCAGTAGATTTTGCAGATGTTCATGATATCTTTCATGTCTCCATGTTAAAGAAGTGTATTGAAGACCCATCGCAGATAATCAGTTATCAAGGAAGTGATTTGAGACCGTACATGTCCATGCCAGAATATCCGGTACAAATTACTGATCGCAAGATGAAAAAGCTGCGAAATAAAGAAATTGAGTTAGTTAAAGTCAGATGGGAGAATAGGCTGGGTGGTGAGGATACCTGGGAGTAGCCGATGAAATGGCTAAAGGATATCCTTATGTTTGAGTAATGTTTTAAATCTTTTTAGATGATAGTATTTGTAAATGTTTGTGTACATTGTGTGGTGAAATTATGTTATGAATTTTGAGGTGAAATTTCTTTTTAGATAGTAATGTAACATCGCGCATTTTTTCGGATCCTCGTGGATCGTGGTTTAACGCTTATGGTGGCCAATGTGAGGCCAATGTGGCTTGTGTGCCGTGTGTGTGTGTGTTTCTGGGGCTTACTGGGCCAACGTTGTGGGCCCGCAGTACCCTAGATTGCTCAGCCTGTCATCGCGACAGGAAGGTTTGTCGCGTTCTTAACGCGACAAAGGTGGCCGTCGCGTTCATGTGGCTGCCTTGGTGCGTTGAGCGTCTGCATGTGCGCCACGTGTAGCGCCCAGGGCAGCGGGCGTTGGGAAGGCGACGCTCAGGTCCGTCGCGACTTGGTCACGACGCCACGATTCGTCGCGTTCCGAACCGCAACAGGTTTTTAAATAACCCCAGCCAAGCAGAACGCTCAGGGTTTCTGCTCGGCCAGGGGGAGGTGCTGTGGCGATTTCAGCTGGGATTTGGCGTCTTCGGCGTGTCCTCGCTGCAAGGAGTCCGGGAGAAGCAGGGGAAACACCGGGAGATCGCTGCATAGCGCGTTCTTCACGAAGGTAGGTGAACACTTCCAGTTTTGAGGGTGTAAATCGCATGGGATAAGGGTTCTAATCAGTTTAATGCGCTTCTAACAATAGATAGCATGCTTAGCTATTCACAAAAGCATGAAAACGAAGAATTAAGGGTGGTTTGTATTGTGGAAATGGGCTGTCATGGAGAGAGCCCGGATTAGGGTTCCCGCCTGGTAAGGCGACAGGTCCCTATGTCGCGTTTTGAACGCGACACAGCGATGTGCCGTGTTAAGGATCAAGAGGTGACAGGTAAGTAGGTCGCGTTCTGGATATGAAGGCAACGTCGTGGCGACGCCTTCTAAAGGCGACCCAATGGGCTGTCGCGACTTGGCTCGAGAGGCCCTGTTTGTGCATGGTTTACGCATGTGATTATCCGATTATCGTTATCGGTACGCTCAGTGTTAGTGAGCAGTGCATTGGCACTTGTGGCGCTCTGGGAAGCACGTGGTTTTCGAGGCTAGCTTGCAGGTTACGTAGCTAGCTAGTAGTTTGCCTGAGAACATAGTGTTCACATGAGGCAGGTGGTGTTCATGTGTTGTGGACCGTCAGTACATGAGGTTTACGTGAGGTTTCACGTGGTTTGTGTGGTGCGCACATGGTTTCTATGTGCGTTACAGGTAGTAGACGCCTACAGAGGTTACCTCTCCAGTTGGGTGCCCCAAGTTCTCTATGAGCCAGGCTGATAGCTCGGGGCTTTGTCCCGGTACTTGTGCTGTACCGTCGAGGTCTGTGGCGTCTGACCTGGACACCCTCACTCCTTAGTTTGAGTTGTAGTCCGGCTGAGGGAAAGACGACAGTGTGGGACAGTGACTCTTGAGTTTGTTTTTAGTCACTTGTAGCGCGCTCTTAGTTGGGGGTACGGACACCAATTGTCGACACTGGTCCCCGACTAGTCCTTTTCCAGTGCCTCACTCTAGCGAGCCCAGGCCAGGGTCTCTAGAGGTGCCAGGCATGGGCCTGCGACCGTGGTGGTAGGTGTGGTGGTGTTTAGTTGGTCTGCATAGTTGCTTGTCTTTTTTTTCACGTGGAGCGGCAGCTGGACCTTTCGTCCGTGGCTGCGAGACTGAGAGGTAGACCTGTGTTAGTTTGTTCGAGTCTGTTGCTGGTGTCGCAAACCAGTCTACGTGGCTCGAGTGTGGCGGTCTCTATCGTAGCTCGTACACGTGTTGGAGTTTTGCGTTTATTTATTTACAGCTGTTTTACGCAGTCAGCTAGCGGTTGAGTTTGTTTATAGCTTTAATATTCTGTTTAGTTGTGCTATAAATTGCTAACATATTTTACTGCTTTCGGATCTATTTTTGGTTTGCTCGGTGTTGGGGAGTTCCCTACTGAGCCAGTGACTAGCGAGGCTCACCCTACCCCCCACAGGCGAGGGCGGGAGGAGGTTTCTCTACCCATCGTCCAGTTCGGAGCCACGATGTAGTGGTGTTGGCCTAACACCTCCAGCAGTGTAGCTTTTCTTTCTTCAGTTGTACCTATTGTACCTCGGGGTATGCCCCAGGCTTGTGTACTTTCCTTTATTTCTTTTGAATTTAGCTATGTAAAACCTTGTATATTATAAATGCAAAGGTGTGTTCCTTTGTGTTTTCACGGACTAGTGTGTGGTATCCCTTGCGAGGCTTCGGCCCGTTCGCGGGAGATGGACTCGAGTCAAGCACGTTACCAGTTAACGGACTTGGACGAGGCGTTCCGACACTAGTCCCTCATTTTTCTCCTTTCTCCCTACATTCTCAACTCCCTCTTCAGCCAAATCTACTCATCCTCTTACTCAAATAGTGCCAAGTTTAGCACTTTCTTCTAAAGTAGGGCCCAAGATGAAACTTAACCCTAGCTTCCTACTTCCTTATTTTTGGTATGTCTTTATCTATCACTTTGAGCACAACATGGTTCTTTTTAGAGAATTTCTTTCTATTAAAGTTTTCCTTGAAGTCCATGGGATGCTAGACTATAAATTTGAAGTCTGGTTACCCACCTTGATAAAAAATTCAGAACTGTCCTGGCTGATCTGAACCTTATCACTCAGAAAAGTCATACCCTTTCTGCTCAAGACTTTCTGTCTCTCTACCCTAGAGAAGCTGCTAAGTTTAGAGAAGCTAAACTCTGGAACCAATTTATGAATCTTTCCTTTCACTTAAATTTTAGGTTCTTTGATCTTTTTAGTGAATTCATAAAGGAGCAACAGATCTGTTACAACTGAATGAAGCAGTTCAATGAAGATAGATTCAAGATAAACTTGTCAGATGTTAATAAGGGGCAGTGGGCTATGCTTGTTAGAGGGCAAAGAGAAATAACTTCCTCTATGACCATTGGTTTGCCCTCAGGACTGCACCCAGTCTAATAGGGGCAATTTCCTATAGAAAGCAGTTTACCCAAGTTGTCAACAGACACATTAAGATAGCAGCTAGGTTCAAGATCAAATACAACATCAAGCTATCCTTCAATCGTTTTGCTATCATGCATGCCCCCAAGAATTCTCAGCATCTACTAGATTTTCAGCACAGTTTTGTCGAATCCGAAAGAATGTTAGATGATCAGGGGACTGTGTCTTACCCTGAAGACAGTGCAGAATGCAAGAAGCAGAAGTTATCTCCTGCTGCTTATCTTTGTAAAGGTTATGAGACACATTGGAAGACTGTCTCTTTGAAGTAGACAGAAGATATACCGTCTACTACAGAGCCAAGGAAGCAGCTCATTCTCTAGGTCTCCATTGGAACATTACAGTTCATGGGTCCTTGCACAAGGCAGCTTGTAGGAAATTCATTCCCCTTAGGAGAACTCTGTCCAGTGACACCTACAATAGGAGACTTAATTGGTATCATCGCCGTCAGCTTAAGTCTTTTAGGAAAATCCCCTTTGTAGGATCATGCTATGACATAGATGGTTCCAAGTCTTCCACGTATCCTGAAAATGAGAAGAAGTTTTGGGATCTTCTTCAACCATTCTTTGATCAGATCCCCACCTTCTCTCTATCTTCCTAGTTCGTCTTCATGAATGTACAATGCTCTTCCTATTATCAATATACAACATTTGCTCTCTATCTGTGTGTATTTTCTCTCTCTCTCTCTCTCTCTCTCTCTCTCTCTCTATCTATATATACTATGTCTATCTTATATATATATATATATATATATATAATTTATCCTTTCTGTTAATGCCACAAATGGGGAGAAAGAAGAAAAGAATAGATATATAGGACAGAGAACAATTGTTTTACAAAACCAATTTGCTTACACTATCTATATACAAGTTTTTGTCATTAACAAAAGGGGGAGAATTGTTGAGCAACTATCTTAAGAAATGTTGTTGTGTAATTATCTTTTCCAAATCTTTGAACATTGTGTTTTTGCTATGATAAAATATTTTAATATCGCCTAAAATAAAATTTTTGAATTATACCACAACTTATTTTGTATAGAAATTAATTGACAAAATAGAGACATACGTGTATTATACTCTGTAAATTTAAATTAGTGCCAACAATGACACACTTGATAAGAAATTTTCTAAGTCCACAAACGTATATGTATAGGCATACTAACTCGACTCCTGGAAAGTCGTAGTGAGCTAACTATGTGTGTGAACTGTTTTCACTCTGACTTCTGAAAATTCGAAAGTAATTGGCTTCACTCCGACTCTTCGAAAGTCGAAGTGTTTTGGATTCACTCTGACTCCTCTAAAGTTGAAGAGATCTAACCTCATCCGACTCTTAATAGTCGAAGTAGGATATCGATGAGAACAAATGTGATTAACTCCGACTCTCAAAAGTAAAAGTCTATTACCAATCAATGTCACCCTGACTTTTCTATAGTCGAATTTAATATCGATTGGTCTTGTTTGTTTCTCACTCCAACTGTCTAAAAGTCGAAGTATAACATCAACTTTGTGTTACTATACTTGGATAATTTTTGTATTCCTTACAGAACATAATGTTTCGTTATCTTGATATTTCAATAAAATCTTCTTTATCCCTATGGGATCCCTTACAAAATGATTGTCTCATATATGTCTTCAACATGATTTTTCCTTGCTATTAAATTTAAATATTCGGTTAGGCGGGAAAGAGTGTACTCAAAGTAATCATATTAAAAAATCCTGTTTAGATTCGAAAGAATTGTATAATGTGTTCTTCTTGTACTGTCAGAAAGTATAGTTATTTCCCATTTGACAAATGTTAAGTAGTAAATGCGATGGTAGGTATAAGTAGCATGGGCTATAGGTCAGAACTCACCTACCACATCTCCTTTTGTCAGAACTCCCTTTCTTTTAGGAAAAGTCTATAACAACTGTTTGCTATTTAAATGCTCTGAACATCTGTCCATCTGAGGTCCTTTATACTTTACATATGTTTCTTTCTCACTTACCTCCAAAAGGACAGAGGTACTTGTGCTTCTTTACCTTGCAGATACTAAGCTCCTACTAAAGCTTGCTTGCGTTTAGTCATGGATATGAAGCTTGCAATCATTTTGATAAGCTATCTCATAGAGCCATGAAGCTACCTGCATAGCCTGAAGCCGTTGGGACTCCAAGAGTTGAAGGATTGATAGTCATAATAGAAGCCTCAAGGTTTCAACATCCAAGGATCAACGACTATCTTTCAAACAGCTATTTTTCAAATGATCAACTCAAACGGGAAGCTCTAATCTCCAATGCTGAGCTGAAGTTTGAACCAGATCAAATAATGAGTGCTCCATTCAAAAATTCAAAAGAAGAAAGAACAACAATAAGCATACACAACCACACCTTCTACAGAAAAGCGAAAGAGAGAAACTCACAAGATCTGAAGAGAGCTTACTATTTCAACTTCGACTTCCAAGCTCTCTACATTCTGAAGTCTTTTCTCTTTTGGTGGCTATTGTATTCTAGATCTTCTTAGTCCACCACCCTTGAGTCAGAAAGAGTTAGAGTGTTCTTCTTCATTTTGTTTCTCTTTCTGATTTCTGTGTTTGCTCAATTCTTGAGCAGACATTGTACTCTTTTCAGTATTTTTAACCAGCGGGGGGTTTGTTCTCTGTAGTGCCCTCTGTCGAGGGAAGACCTGCGTTGTAGGTGTTTGTATTACCCTTGGTAAACGGGAAGACTGCTTGGGTGCAAGTGGGTTGTAATACCTCTAGGTTGAGAGAAGGCCAAGTGTTCTTACAATTAGTGAAATCCCAAGAGGTTCTTGGGGACTGGACGTAGGACTTCCATGTGGGAATGGCCAAAACAGGATAAATTCCTTGCGTCCATTGGTGTTTATTTCCGCCAAGTTTAACACTGTTTCACACTCACAACTAGTACTATTCTATTTAGTGTCCTATATTTCATATAAATTTATTAAAGTGCAAAGAAGTCCTATTCACCCCCCTCTAGGACATCTAAAGCTCCATCTCAATCCAACAGTTGCATCTTGGGGATCATTGATAGATTTTCTTTTGCTTATCATGTTGTCTTAGGGATAATTTCAGTAGTTATGTTTGCATTTTATAATATCATTATTAAATAAATAATTGGTTCATAATATGAGTTATGACAAACAAGTGCATTGAGCATGATGTTGTTTTTTTCTCTTAAATTATGGTTGTCATATTACAGGTAGATTGATATAGTAGAAATTTTTTTTTTTGACTTAAATGAGGAAGAAGAAAATTTTTTAACATGTCATCGTTAAATTTTCCTTATCATGTGGACATTAGCGAAGATTGTTTACGATCACAAGAAAGGAAATTCTAAGAAGTGCATAAGAACATCTATTCTTACTGGCAGAGCATAGATGAATGAGTTATTGCAAGGGGCTGAAATTCAATTCCGTGAATTATGTTGTATGAATAAACACATATTTTCCCTATTGTGCAATGAGATAAGAGACTTGGAATTGTTAAAAGAGAGTGCAAGAGTTGATATTGAGGAAATGATTATTATATGGACATGTATATTTTAGCAAAAGGTGCAATTAATTGATATGTTCAAGATAAATTCCAACATTCAGGTGAAACAATAAGTCGTTGATTTCATGAAGTTCTTGATGCTCTCATCAACTTAGCTACAAAGTTCATTTATCTCCCTCAAACAGACACTGCACCATACATTCGTGATAGACAACATTTTAATTTTTTAAAGGTAAAATTTCTACTTATTCATGCTATTATAGCTCTCCATGGCATTAATTTTAAACTCATGTTGTTTTAGGATTGTATTGGGTTATAGATGGAACACATATATTAGCTGCAATTTCAGCCAATGATAGAATGAGATATCGTAATCGCAAGGGTCGGACATCACAAAATGTTATGGCCGTCTACTATTTTAATATGTGTTTTATTTTTGTTAATGCTGGATATGAAGGTTCTGCTGTCGATGCTACTATTTTAGAAGGAGCTATAACGTCAAAATTTTATGTACCAGAAGGTAAATTTCTATCTATACAATTCTTTTAAATCATGATGCGCTGACATTTAATTTTTTGTATAGGTAAATATTATCTAGTTGATGTGGGTTATGCAAACACACCACAATTTTTAGCACCTTATTGCGGAATAAGATATCATTTGAAAGAATTTGGTCCAAATCACTCTGCTCCACAAAACCCTAAAGAGCTATTCAATTTGCGGCATGCTTCACTGTGAAATATTATTGAACGCATATTCGGGGCGTTAAAAGAAAGGTTTCGTATTTTTCATCAATCGTTAGAATATCCTCTTCATTTGCAATCGAAGATAATTATTGCTGCATGTACCTTGCATAGTTTTATATGTGATCATAGAGGAGGAAAATATGTAATTTGGATGCAAATTGAAAGAGAACATTGTGCAAACATTAACAAAGAAATAGAAGGAAGACGTCAAGAAGGACTCATATTTGAAGAACAACAGCGTTTAACAACATCACATTCACAACGTCATCTTGGTAAAGAACTTCAGAATAGAATTGCATTGGAAATGTAGGAATATTATGTAAATAGGAGGGAGAGATCTTGAAGTTTGTAGACTACTTTAACTCATATGGTTATTGAATTTGATGACGTATTAATAGTTATTGATTAGCAATTCTCTTTCATAAATGGTACAAAACTCCTTTGAAATATGTTTGTCACTTTTACTATAAAAAAATAATAAAGTGAAAAGTGTCTACCAAATAGGTCTACACAAAATTTAAAAATTATGTTAGTTCTGCAAACAGATAGTAGCAGTTTTCCTCAATTTTAAAATTTCAGTCAAAATTTGACACTCTATAATTTTGTAGTTAGAAATATATATATTTTAAAAAATGCAACCAAACACCCTATAAACAATGAAGTATGCAAGAGTACTTATGTTTTATCTTGAAATTCCAAAAATAGAAATGATCATGATACTCACATAACAATTTTGATGCCTTGAATTCTACATTGATGCTCTAACTCCAAATTGTTCAAGACACCTGCAACCACAACACTCATGTAGATTTTTTTGGTACCCAAACGGTTTTGGGTCCAACAATGTTAGTCGTAGAAGACAGTAGATCCTTCCTAATCCACACCAAGTTTAGTTTCTACATGTTTCTCTTTAAGGAATAATTATAGTTCACATGACCATGCCCATCATAGAAATAACATGTGACATTAGGGGTGCTTTGTGTGAGTTGTGGCATGTGAGCTACATGGTGATTAACATGCTTGGTTTTATTTGAGTGTGCATGCTTCTTAGACTGTTCAGAATTTCTAACATGAGCAGAATTATTTGACTACATGGATTTCTTATCCTGAACTGGTTTCTTAAGATGCACTAACTTCTTAGCATGAGGATTCATTTGGAGCTTTTTATCTTTTGATTTAACATGAGATGTGTTTGAAATGTTGGAAGCATGAACAAAAGATGTTTTCACTTTAGACTCAATGGACTTAGTCTTATTAGGTGAATAACCTAGACCATGTCTATTTGTGTTCATTTTGACATTAAGTACTTCATCAAGTTTTTACTTCCCCTGCATGAATCTAGAAACAGTAGATCTCAGCTCATCTATAGTTTCATGCGATTTCTTAACATAATTTCCAGATTTATCATGAGTTTCTTCAAGTACATGAACTTGGTTTTTTAATTCTTCATTTTCAGATTTTAAGGAAATGTTTTTCTTTTCAAGCATGCTAATTTTTATGCAAAACCATTATCATAAAGCATGCAATTCATTTCTTCTTCATATAGTAAAATTTTAATTTGCATGACCTCAATTTCATCTTGAAGAACATTGCATTGTAAATTCAACAAGTCACATGATTCACATGGATGCTCATTATGTAAGATATAATAATTTCCTTTTTCAGTCCCTTATCCTTTTTAACATTTTTATACTTTTCATGCAAGGTGGATTCCATCTCCTCAGGAATAAAATATTCGCAATCAGAATTTACCTATGGGGTTCCTCTTTGTTAGAAAATCTATTTTTGCATGGTTGCATACATGCGTATTAAAGAAAGAAGAAGAAAGCTTTCAAGCTACATGAAGATCGCCAAAGACCCAAAATGCTCAAAGCTAGGGGTGTTCACTATATGGTCCAAACTGAAAAACCGAACCGAACCGAATCGACCGATTCGATTCGATTCAGTTCGGTTTCAGACTGGGAAACCGAAATGAACCGAATATATATATATATAATTAATTAATTAATTAATACATATATACATAAAAATGTCTGTAGCACAGTGGTTGGGGGCTGTGGCGCGGGTGGCGCACCCTCCGCGTGTGGAGGTCGTGAGATCAAATCCCGCGACCGTCCACAAAACACCTCTTTTTGCCTGATTTTGCCTGATTTCAGTTTGAACCGAAATGAACCAGTTCGGTTCGGTTCAATGTAAGGATTTGGTTCGGTTCTATTCGGTTCCCCCAAAAAATAGGGGTGAACCGGACTGAACTGACCCATTGTTCGCCCCTACTTAAAGCTCTAATCAAGACTAAAAGATTAAATCAGAAGACCATCAACTACAATCTACAATGTCCATTAGTTGCAATAGTCATAAGACTTATCTGGACAAGATGAAGACCATAAAACTAAAGATTAAACTGTCACGCCCCGCCAATTTAGCAGCAGAATAAATCGGGGAGACGTGAGCAAAGTACATAGTAGAGAAAAATGTACAGCAGTTGAGTGATTCAGAGCATCAAATGAGCAATAATTGGAATAAACTCTTCATTTCATTATAAAATCACTAAGACTATTACAACCACTAATTCGGAGCCAATACGTAGGGCTTAATGACATCATTACATATGAAGAGAAAATCTAAAGTAAAAACTACTAGACTCCAATTGTGCTAGGGTAACTTTGTCATTTGACTCCGGGTCACTCATCACTCGGGTCCTGTCCCATTGGTGTGTACAACGTCATGATCAATCTTACCTGAGACACAATAATAAATAACGAAGGGTGAGCGATAACGCCCAGTAGGACTTAAATCTCAGGATCAAGCAGGCTTTAAATAATTAGTGCTTTAAAAGGCAGAGTAACTAATGATAGAACAAGTCATGTAAAGTCGAGAAAGTAATAGCACAAGTAACATGGTTCAGATAGTAGATGAATCAAGAATAGCACGATGATTAAAGTCAAGTCACGATGGAAAGGATAACACACGATGGCAAATAACGCCAACGTCAAACAATAGCAAACAACATGTATAGCGATGGGAGAGAAAGTAGTTGGCCATATAGAGAGTAAATTGCACTTTGATTGATTTTCTTATCAATCGAAATAGTATAGCACCTTTGATTAAGTTCCGTCAATCGAAATAGTAATGGCACTTTGGTTATCCGTAGATAGCTGAGAGAGAAAATATAGCACTTTTGTCATCAATAGACAAAGAGAGAATATAGAACTTTGTGTTGATTGTCTTAGATTAATCTTGATAGTATGTCACTTGGATGTAATGCTGACATCTTGATCATTTAACTCCCATGGGCAAATGGTACTTTCGGGTGCTCTCCCCAGGACCAGATCGGGCCCTATTGCGCTGGCATTAGTTATGTTGTTTATCTTCAGACAATCATTTAATGGCCAATTTGAGAGTACCAAGAAATAGATGAGAGCACTAGATGAATAGAAAAGATAGTAGAGTGAACGTGAATAGATGAGCGAGTAGAGTATAAACGAGAGCTAGTGGACATTGCACGTAACACGTCGAGTAAATAGGCGATAGTAACAGTTGCACAACATGCACACGTGGTGTTGGCAGTCAGGTGGAACTCACTACCCTACCACTGGCCATGTTAAGTATAGGTCCAGAGGTCCGGCGTGATTCAAGATAAGAGCGAACTTCTAATAGCCGTTCGGATCATGTTGATCCCTAAAGGGTATCATAGGTGTTAGGGTACAACCAGCTCGTCGACCATGTGGGAATCCATGGACAGAGAAGACTTACGGAGGCCTTGAACAAGGATTCACTAGTCCGGAGGAAGGAGTATCCAACAGAGAGTTCGTCCAAGTCAAGAGAGAGAGTGTATATAGAAATAAGTACTCGACGTTCTAGAGGAGTTCTAGAACAGTGGAGCATCGGTATCGGTGTTCCAAAACATCGCGAGAAAATGTACACAAGTATATTTAAGAATGAGGCAATTTAATGACATAAATTACTAGAAGATTTATGTAACATGTTCATGTCAATTAAGCCATATTTGGATGGTTAAAGTGTGTATAAGTGTCATGAAATTGTAGATAGAAAAGGTCATGTGTATGCATTTTAATCACACATAAATGCTTAATTTATAACAAGTGTAATCTTTTGTGTGTATGACTGTTAAACAAGAGTACAAGCATAGTGGAGAGTCAGAACATCAAAATTTGGGGTTTTTATGCAAAAAGGCCAGAACGCAACGCACCCTTGTAAGGGTCGCGACGGGGTTCGGGCAGATCGCGACGGGGTCTTGCACAGGTCGCGACAGGCTTGACTTTTCGGGCAGGCAGGTCGCGATGGGGTCATGTGAGGGTCGCGACAGGGTCAACAGACCGGGCAACCAGATCGTGACGATCGGCCCTGTCACGATCAGATCACGATAGGATGCTCTGTCGTGACGTCCCTGTGAATGCGGCCTATCGGGCCATCGCGTTCACAGAGTCTGTGCCCGAGTCCGACAGGGAACATGCATTACATGGGATTGCGGGCCAGAACTTACCTTATTTGACACATGGTGATTCCAAAAATCATAAGTAATAGTACAAGTGATGAAAAATCATGAAATCAATTGCGAATTGTTCTAGACATGCATGGGTACCTACAGTAAATAGGAATGGGAAAACTAACGGGGTTCTGACATACTTTGGTCATGATGTTCATGAAGAACTTAAAACAGTACACAGTTGAGATCAACGAATTAATTCACATGATAGGGTGGATGAAAATTAGGGCTTTTAGGGGCAAAAGACGCCTAACATGCATCAGTTCCTATAGTAAAAATCTCGTGGCATGGGGTTGAGTATACAAGGAGATCTAGATTTTTAAAAAGGGTTCGGGGTCATGTAAGTTGCAGAACATAAAAAATCAAGAACAAAAGATATGCTCGAGGGAAATTATGAAACCAAGGGCTTTTGTCTCTGAGGTTTAGATCAACCTACAGACGAAATTGATTTAGTTTTGCTCGTGAGAATGCCTACCTTTGAATGATTTCCTCTTCTAGGGCTAGAACTTGAAGAATGGGGTTGATGGCTTGAGAGCTCCTTCTCCCCACAAGTTCTCCTCCTCCTTGGCCTCTCCTCCTGGTCCAGAAACCCTTGTCAACGAGCTAGGGCCGGCCATGGAGGTTTAAGAGAGTATTTATGTCTCTTGTATTTCAAATTCCTAATAGGACTCAAATTCCTATTTAATTTCAGGATTTCCTATTTCTCTCCCCTTTATAAGCATGAGAACTTCTATTTGGGTTAGGATGAGAGTTAAATTCGTGGCCAACCTATTGGGGTAGGTTTAGGAATATAAATCCAACTCAAACTTCTTATTTAATGCATTAAATACCCCTTTTCTATTTAAGTAATATTTTAGTTACGAATTTAAGGTATTTTTCTATTATTCCCTTTTTAAAAATCTCTATTTTGGCCCACTAATTTCTAATGGGTCCATTTAACAAAGCCCATTACTTATTTTTGTTTAATGTGGTTTAACTTATAAAATTTCCCTTTTAAATTAGAGAATATTAGAGTTTCGGATTTTATTCATGGGCTATGGGAGGTCCATTGTTCTAATTTCTCATGATGGATTATCATTACATATTGTTTGGAGTCTACCCCTCATTTTATTTTTTAATTATTAATCCACTTGGCTCATATGATAATGGATTTTCTGATTTATTCCTTAATTACAATAATAAGTCACCTCAATTTCTAAAACTTGGTCCGAATTATTTTTCTAAGCCCAATCTTCTTAATGGGTCGTCATTACATGACGTTGGAAGTCTCTCCGACAGGTTTGTTAAATTTATGGGTGCGTTATCTTTCTGTGTTAACGATTTTCTGACTTAGTTTTCTAATTTGGATAATTAGTCATGTGTGACGTACGCTTGGCCAATCGGATTTTTCGTTGCACGAATTTCTTCGTGGAACACTTAGGGATAATATTTGGGGTCGATTTATAATTTTTACAGAATTTTTAGATGTGTTCTTGCACATATGATAATGGTATGTATGTTTCTATTATTTCGTCTTTTATTATTTCGAATTTTTAAATACTGAATCTATCGGTATTGGAAGTGTTTGAAACGCGTCGGACTATGTCATCACGATTCTTAAACCTGCTATAATCGATGTTTGGAAAGGCTTAATCGGAGTAAGTCGATCTTTTGAAGCGCGACGCTTTAGTCGGTCGCGATTCAGATTAATAAACGTCCAATGTGTCCGACGCAATTCATGAATTTTTCTTCTATAAAACGACCCCCGAGGCCACTGTTTTAAGCATAACCAAGCACGACGGCGAAGCCTTGCCACATTGGAGACTCAACCTCCAAGCTAAGAAGAAGCACCCCCACTTCCAAGCTACCTCAAGCGTCCATTCCTTGGAGTTCGGAGCTTCCATCGTCTCACGTGCATCAGAGCGAGGTGGGGGCTTCTTCCACTTCATCCAAGCACAACAACGGGCTCACTTCGCCACCATTTCTTCCTCCCTCTTCTTTTGTTCAATTCATTACTTTTAGTGCATTCATCACACAACTCTCACACACACACTTCATTTCCATCACACCTAGTTTTTAGCCATCTTACACCACTCCCACAAGGTGTGTTTAAGCCCATGCCATTAAATTTTGTCTCATTTTCTTTGATTTTGGTACTTCACAACATAGTCTAATCATCTCTTCACTTGTTTGCGTGTTTTCATTCTTGCAAGGTAACCACCAAGCTAAAGTCTTCTTCGCCGGCCAGCCAGTTGAAGAGTAGAAGTCAACACAATACAACTCCCTCCCGCGATCTTTGGGTGAAGGTAAGTATCCTCTACACCTCTTACCCTCTCCTTCGACACCCACACACGTGTCTGGCGATCACACTCCATCTTCGTGCACACACGCACCCTTTTTCTTTCCTTCTTCTTCCGTCCACGCATTATTTTTATCAAATTCTATTTTTTTTAATTAAATCTTTGTGAGGTGTTTGAAAAAACACATTCACAAATTGGCGATCACGGTGTGACATCTTTCATTTTAGTTATGGTTACCTTCTTCTTCGGCACCCACGTGTGCCCCTCCTTCGACACCCACGTGTGTCTCTGTAACGGCCCTGGATATTTATGCCTGATAAGGGTCCATATCCAGATCCGTCTCCTGCGAACGGACCGAAGTCTCGCAAGGGATATCTCATACACATGTCCAGTAAGAATATAAAAGACAAACCACAACAGTATAAGACACAAGAAAGTACATGTGCTCATATCTGTTCACATAATTGTACAACTGTCCCATTACAGTATTACATGTCCAAATAAAAAGTACAACTACCTGGGGGATACCCCAAGGGAGCACAAGCTCACACAACACTGACTACTACACTACTGCTGGTGGTACAATCTGCCACAACGATGCTGCAAGCCAAACACAGGGCAAGCCCTGAAAGGAACTGTAGGGGAGTGAGCCTCAACAAGTCACAGGCTCAGTAGGGACCACCCAAAAACCACAACAACTAAACATAAGAGACCTTAACCTCGAAGGGTATCACTGGCCACACAAATAGCCAACCACATCCTACTTACTTAAACCACAATTAATCAAAAAATAACATAAACACACCAATTAACATAAATCTCGAAAAGTAAGAGGTAACAATAGGACTAGCGCAACACTACTAGTCCGCCCAATCACTGGGAATACCTCAACCACAAGCCTCCCTGGAAGACCACTGCCCAGGCTTCAAGTCTCACAGGTAAACCATTGCCTTAGCTACAGGCTTCACAGGCAAGCTACCCACGCAGGGTAACCGAACTAGCATCAACATGCCAAGTCCAGCACACATTGGAACCATAATCGGAAACGTACTCCAAACAACACGCGTGGAAGGTCACACCTCACGACCTCCACAAAAACACCAGTTCATTGCAACACTTGAAAGGTTGGTACACAACGTACCACAACACAAAGCCAACCCCCAAGGGTACAAGTACCTACTATCACTAGGTACCAACACTAAAACCTCAAACACAACGGTAACAGGACTGCTAACCAGAAGCTAGTCCGCCATACCCCAAAATCACAATACAACGGAAAACTACCCTCACAAGGGTGCATTACAGCAAGTGGAAGGTCCTACAACACGACCTCCATAGAGCACAACTCCACTTCAACACCTGAAAAGGCTAGTACTCAGCGTACCACAAGAAACTGATACCCACAAAGGGTACAAGTACCTACCTCCTTGAGGTACCACCACAGAACCACAAACACAACTGTGCCACCACCAGGGCACACCACAACCAGTCAACCCACAACGGTGAGTCAATACTCACAAGCCTACACCACAGGCAAAGCACGAGTCGGAAGGAACGACGCCACCACATGGGAACAGACTACTGGTTCATGACGCCAGTATCCAACCCGGACAACACAACACAAGAACTACCTCTCAGTCTCGCAGTGACGGACGAAAGGTCCAACTGCCGCTCCACAAGCACAAGCCAAAGAATAGTGGAGACCAGCCAACACCACAACCTACAGGTCACACACCCTGCAGGCCCATGCCTGGCACCTTTAAGGACTCTGGCCCGAGCTCCCTAAAGTGAGGCACTGGAAAACACAGTACTAGCTGGGGCCCAGTACGTCTACTGGTGTTCGTACCCCCAACCACGAGCGCGCTACAAGCGACTGCACACCCACAAACACAAGTCACTACCCCTAGTCGTCTTTCCCTCAGCCGGACGTACAACTCAAACACAGGAGTGAGGGTGTCCAGGACAGATGACACAGACCTCGACGGTAGACACACAGTACCGGGACAAGCCCCGAGCACTCACGTGCCTGGCTCACACAAAACCTGGGGCACCCAACTGAAGAGGCATTCCGGAATAGGCGTCGGACCACCACACTCGGCAACACACAAACCACATATTTATTTATATTATCTTTATTACAAACCCCAATATAAGTGTGAGGAATAGCTTGTCTTGGTCACTCCGAGACCCACAAGCTTATCCACACAGACACTTACATAAATCACACCAATCGATAATAACTTGGCTTGTCATTGGTCACGGTCGTGACCTCCATTGCCACACTAAACCATAACACCACGACGACCACTTCAACATACCATATTAACATACTTACTAGGAATCACATGATTCTCTAACCATCAACACTTTACACTTACATAGGCTTTATCAACATAAACCACGTTAAACCGTTTCTAAACATTACCAACAATGAGGGCTAGGTCCACACTGGAACCTCATCGCCCTGCTACCACAAACCAACCTTTATACACCATTCAAAACATGCAAACCATGCACACGGTACATCCACCACGTAAACCACACGTTCATGACACAAACAGCACGCCCACGAGCGAGCTAAGGAGCGTTGCAGGTGCCAATGCACCACTCACACTAGCCATGCACGTAAACCACCGATAATCGGATAATCGCACCATTTAAACCATGCACACAGGACCTCTCGGCTGAGGTCGCGACGTGGGGTAACGTTGCCTTCAGATCGCGACACCCCGATGTGTCGCGTTAGGGAATCCTAACGTGAAGGGTCGGCCTATCGCAACCTTGTCGCGACAGGGGGTTCCGTCGCCTTCTCAGGCAAGAACCCTAATCCGGGATCCTCTTCCCGGATTACCCCCACAAGCTCTACAAAAGACGCTTAATTCTCAATTTTCATGCTTTAATGAATGCCCTAGTATGACATCTAAGGTTTATAAGATGAAAAACACATCAAACACACCACACACATGATCCATGCATCAAAACGAGGTGGGATCTCCCTACCTCCGCGAAGAACACGAACTCCCGGCATTTCCCCCGCTCCACACGACGTCCTCGCGGCGAGACCACGCCAAAACGACCACCAAGCCGTCGAATTGCCCAGCAAAACCCCACAGCAAGCTCCCTTGGTCGAGCAGAGCTTGTGAAAGTTCTGTTCGGCCAAACCTTCTTAAAAATGCATAGCGGTTGGGAACGCGATGTATCTCTGCGTCGCGACCTGAATGCGACGTAGAAGGCCGTCACCTTCCCATTTTTGACGTCAGCATGACCACCCAGCGTGCGACACGCGGTGCGCATGCAGAGGACAACCCAAAATAGTGGCAATAGGAACGCGACCACTAGGGCCATTACGACCTGAATGCGATGCACACCCCCGTCACGTTTACAACCAGTGAACCAACGGGTGCTACGGGTCTAGACTGCCGGCCCACTAAGCCTCAAAAACTTGTGTAAACACCTGAAACACACACTAATGGGCCACACACTGGCCACCAAACCCGCTAAGCAAGGATCTACGAAGATCCAAAAAACGCACGACGTTACAGTCCCTCCCTTCATACCCCACGCAGTACAACTCTCCTCCCATCGTACCCCACGCGGTACTCCTTTGAGATTCCCCTCATCATTACCAATTGTGATAGTGTCATCTTTTCTTTCTCTCCATTAAGTTTTAATTTTAAAAAAAATCATCATCCTACTTCCCTCCTCATTTACTTACTTTCACCTGAAGAAAGCATCCTGTTTTGACTTCTACTTGACTATTTGAATAGCATGTTGGTTGACTTGCTGCTTTTATAAACCCTCGATTGCTTTTTGAATCACGACGTGTTCAGACATCGTGTTTTTGTCTTTTGTGAGATGGTTTATCCAGTCGCGATTTGTGGCAGACGCCGGAGGGAGTTGACGTGGCTCTTACAGCTTCTGCGAGCTGTCAAATCCGCGACCAACTAAATGGTCACGATTTGCATTGAAGCGCGACGACTGAACTCGTCGCAATTCAGTCTGTTCACAGAGAGCAGGGGTTTCTACCATATCTTGCATTCTTTGCAGTTGCAGGACATACTTCGACTGAGGGACCTCCTTCTCTCCTTACACCAGGATCCAAACGCCTTTCTTGGTGAGGGCTATCTCTCCATTGGGCATTCCGTCTCATTGGACTAGAGAATCCTCACCGGGACCTCCGTAAGTCTCAGTACCCCGTGGATTCCCTCACGGTGGACCGAGCAGGTTGTACCATCCCAGAGACCCGTGATAGAGTACCCATCATTGTGAGGGAGTGTGCTTAGTGAGCCCGAAGTTCTCATCTTACCCATTTAGGCCCATACCTACATTGGAGTGAAATCATTGCAATAAAATTTACCTTGAATCATATTGAACAATTAATTGGATGTAAGCATCCTCAAGTGTGTGATTAAAAGCCATTAACCTCTTCTCTCAAACTTGTTTGAGTAGTTGTTTGTTAATCAAACTTCTTTGTCTAAGTTTCATGTTGCTTCGCTCAGGCAAATCCCTCGGAATGGCTGAGTACGAGGATATGGCTTACCATGAGGATATATATGATGAGGTGTATGACTCCAATCAGCAACTTTCACAACTCCCCCATGACCATTCTGGTCCATCCACTTTGCATTTCCATGCGGTGGATTCACAATCTCCCCACCTCTCCCCAAGGCATGCTACTGGAAATGCCTCTACTTCGATTGATTTGTCCCAACTTGTGGACCTCCTCCAGAACCTCCAACCCTCTCAACTTCAAGAGGTTCAAGTTGCTTTGAAGGGGAAATCAATCTCCAACCATCCAGTCTCTCCACCCAAACACGGGTGTCTTCTATGAGCCCACTCGCGACCCGACCGTCTGAGCCTCCCCTGCTCCCTCGCGAGCCAATTCTATTACTCACTCTCGTCCCCATAGTCCTGTTGGGAGGCCCTCTCTTGTCCGACGAAGCCCCACCGTGGCAAGGCCCACTTACCCACCTCGGGCTCTGGCCCACGCTTTCGCGCCCGCTGGCGCACCATGCCACTACAATTCTATTCAGGTGAGTGCACCCCAACCTCATTCTTCTGGGGTACCTCCCAAACCATCTTCCAATCAACTCACCCAATCCCCTCCTGGCGAAAGTGAGTCGGTTGGTACAAGATCTGAAAAGGGTGTTCACACCCAAAGATTCCTTTGAGCTGGCTCTCCCTTCTATGCCAGTCTTCCACATTCCCCCTTCCGAACTTCCAATCTACCGCCATTACAATGGTAGTGGAAATCCTTTTGTACATGTCAAGGAATTCATGTACGAATCCTCCTTCTGGAAGAACGATAATCGTGCCCTCGCCTTTTTGTTCTGCCGATCTCTGGATGGGCCCGCCCTCGAGTGGTTCTATTCTTTGGAGCCTGCAGACGCCGAAGACTTTGAGGCAGTGCAGAGGAAATTCTTGCAATGGTACAGGGACCGGGTTGGTCCTTCATTGTCCATTACTGATCTGATGGCCGAGAAAATGAAGGCAGATGAGGATTTCATACACTACACTGATATATGGAGAGCATTGGCTGAGAGGCTGAGGGATCCTTTGTCCGAGTCCGAGCAAGTGAAGATGATCACTGCGAATTTCACGCCACAGTTTAGGCATATCCTGGCAATGAATAAGCTGACAACTATGGAGGAGTTATATGAGATAGCCCGTTATATTCAAACTCAACTGAAGGACTATCCTATTATGTCTATGTTTGAGCCGAAGGCTCGGACGTTCAAGAAGAGTAATGGTACTCCCCTGACTGGTGGTCCCACGACTGAGGGGGTTATGTAGAATGAGCAGGTGAGTGCTATGGGCAACCCAAGCTCCTCCACCTACCGCCCAAACCCAAACTTCAGGCCTCAACAATCATAACAACCAGCCTTCAGGCAAAACAATCCTCCAAGGGCACACCACCCTAACAGCCTCAACAACCTCAGCAGCCCCACAGCCCCAATATCAACAAGCTCCTCCACCACCTCCTCAATATCGTCAAGCCCCACAGCCTCAGTATCGCCAACCTCCTCCTCCCCAATACCAACAACAGCAACTAGCACCTCCACAACAACCTCCATAGTACAACCAGGTGCCCAGGTACCCCCCCCCCCCCCCCCAGGCACCTATGATCCCCAACAGCCCATGTCCCCTTGGCCCAAGAAGAGCCCATTACCCTCCACTGCGGGAGACCTTACCTAACATTTTCAATGCCCTCACGGCAGCCAATGCACTCACCTTGCTGAGGGAACGACTACAATGGCCTCCCAATGTTGATACCTCGCGGTATTGTGCCTTCCACCGGGGACCGGGTCACACTTTAGAGGCATGCTTCCACTTCAAAGATTATATTTATGATTTGAATGATAATGGAGGGATAGACTGGGAGGAGATAAGGAAGTATATTGCAGAAATGAAGGCAAGGAGGCCGCCCAGGCAAGATCAACAGCAACCCCAGGCACCCCAACAGCAGCCCAACATGGGCATAGTCCAGAACCCACTCCGAGAGCACCAGGCTCTGAATGTGCAAGTCAATGCCCTCAGGGTGTCTCCCCGCACTGAAAGCACACCCGGCAGGCCAATGGAAGTATCCTCCACCTTTACCTCTACCCCCCAATCCTCCTTTACTCTACCCCCATTCATCTGTACACCCACTCCCTCTAACCCACTACCTTCCTTTCTACGCATCCCCACAACTGCCACACACCGCCGCCGCCCTCTAGCCAACCACACAACCCGCCCCTCATTCGCCAACCATCTGTAACCTCCACAACATTACCGCCTCCTAACCCACAAGCTCGTTTCTATGCAACACCACCACCACACTACCATAGACCAACCGCCCACTTTGTACGCCACCCCCCTCCACCTTTCAACCACATCCAACCCACCTCTCTCTGCACCCACCACACACCCCTCATTACCCCCAACCCCCCAGCTCCCTTCCTACGTACTTCTATTCCACCCCGATTGCGGCAATCGTTCAACTGCCGCACGCAATTTGGTACTACCCTCATCCCCTACCCTCCCTCCCCCTCATCGTTCGTTCTCTGTTCGGAAATGTGCGAGAGACCTAGACCGAGGAAACGATGGTGCTCCGAGCGGATGCATTTTTAAGCGGATCTTCCCGCAACAGAATAGGCCCCCCTTGCCCCAATAAGAAGAGCCAACTGAGGAGTCCATCCCAGGGACTCCAATTATGAATTTGCTTAAGCATCTGGACAAGACGTCGGCTAGAATTTCTATCCTAGACTTATCAAAAGGTCGTGCGGTACATCAAGAAGCCCTTATGCAGTACTTGCAAAGTGATGGTGACCGAGACCTTCTTGTGGCATCATCATGTGATGATCAGTCTGTCCCCATGCAATTTTAATTAATTATATATATATATACATATTTTGATGATTAACAAAACCAAACAAGAATTTATCAATTATATCTGATGAATATTCATAAGTCTTAAGTACAGGAAAAATACCGAGGTCAAACAAGCCAATAAAGGTATGCATTACTACTCTGAAGCTTCAATCTTTTCAACATGATATTTCTCTAAATCCATATCGATTTCTGTTGAAGTTCATAACGATTTTCTTATAAGACTGAAAAGTCATGTTGTTTCAAACAAATCGATGTCGTAACGATTCTATAAGTGATCGCAACGATTTTCTTATAAGACTGAAAAGTCATGTTGTTTAACAAAATCACGATGTCGTAACGATTCTATAAGAACCGCAACGATTTCTTTAGAACTCGCAACGACTTGCTTGTTGTAACGACTTCATAAGTTATCATAACGATTTCTTTAGAACTCGCAACGACTTGCTTGTTGTAACGACTTCATAAGTTATCATAACGATTTCTTTAGAACTCGCAACGACTTGCTTGTTGTAACGACTTCATAAGTTATCATAACGATTTCTTTAGAACTCGCAACGACTTGCTTGTTGTAACGACTTCATAAGTTATCATAACGATTTCTTTAGAACTCGCAACGACTTGCTTGTTGTAACGACTTCATAAGTTATCATAACGATTTCTTTAGAACTCGCAACGACTTGCTTGTTAACGACTTCATAAGTTATCATAACGATTTCTTTAGAACTCGCAACGACTTGCTTGTTAACGATTTCATAAGTTAGCATAACGATTTCTTTAGAGTTCATAACGACTTGATAAGTATTCATAACGATTTGCTCTCTATAATGACTTATTATGTTCATAACGATTTCATAAGTCATTCAGTCATCGATTTCATATATTGATATCCTATTCATCTTAAAGCATTGACCAGTCAAAGCCCACGTAGACATCTCTCTGACGCTTTTGCATTTATGAGATCTGAACATATCTCTGCATGCATGCAGACCATATCATCCTTTATCGTGCCTACTCTGATAACGTCCTTTAGACTAAAGCTATTTGGCATTACTATTTTCTTGACTATTGCTACTGACGTTGACTGACATCAGAGACAGCTTATCTGTCTGCTATTTAAGATTGACATCTGTGCAGACCTCTGAACTAGCTTCATGGTACAACGTTAAACAAATAGAAGCCATCGGATATCTTTGAAGATCTCATCTCTTTGCGTGCTCAAGTGATCAAAAGACTGTGACTGGAAGCTTCCAAGACTCCGTGTCATTCAGTCTAACGACTACTCAAAAGAGAGACACGGACATTTAACGTCTAGATTTCAAATTGAAGATATATATACAAGTCAGAAGAATAGAAGAAAAACACGTTCAGACATTGGATATTCAAGCATTCAAATTCTTCTGAAGAAAGTCGAGAGCCAAGATCCTTCACTCCTCTTAGCTTTTGCTCTTTTGCTCTCCACTAGTTTGTGAAAATCTTGAGAGAGCCTGTATAGTTCTGAGAGTGTGAATTGTTTATAATCTCTTTGCTCTCAGTTCTAGTTGCTTCAGATCCTCGCTTATCAAAAGCTGGATCTAGGGGCTTGAAAGTCATACATTCTTCTCTGTGTTGTTCCCTTCGGTGTGAAGGAAGACCTGGTGGTATCCAGGGTGTTGTTCCCTTCGGGTGTGAAGGAAGACCTGGTGGTATCCAGGGTGTTGTTCCCTTCGAGTGTGAAGGAAGACCAGCTGAGCTGGGTGTTGTAGCGTCCTTAGGGGGACTGTTCCCTAGTTAGTGAAATCCTGAGTTGTTGCTCAGGGACTGGACGTAGGACTCCTAAGGAAAGGAAGTCCGAACCAGGATAATCCTTGTGTTGTGTGACTGTCTTCCTTGTGTGATTGTTATTTAAACTAACTGTAACTAACATAGTTCGAAGAACGTTTGTGTGATTGTTTTGAGTTACAGGTATCTTCTAGATTAATTTTAAAAAGACCCATTCACCCCCCTCTGGGCTCGTCAACTGGGCAACAAGTGGTATCAGAGCGAGTCTCTTCGACAAAGAAAGGATCCAACGATCTGAAGAGTAAAGATCCATGGCAGCCCAAGGTAACTTTGAAGGTCAGTCCGTCAACCGACCCCTCTCTTCGATGGTGAAGATTATCCTTACTGGAAGACCAGAATGGAATACTTTTTACAAGGACACGACTATCAAATTTGGTCCATAGTAGAAGAAGGTGATCTGTTAGTCACAAATGAGAAAGCACAATGGACAGATGATGACAGGAAGAAGATTTCCCTGAATTGCAAAGCAAAGAGTATCCTATGCTGTGCTCTAAGTAAGAAGGAATTCAACAGAGTTTCAGCCTGCAAATCATCAATGGAAATGTGGGAAAAGCTCAGGATTACTTATGAAGGCACAGACAAAGTGAAGGAAACAAGAATCGATATTCTTGTCACTCAATATGAAAGATTTCAGATGCAATCAAGTGAGTCCATAACTCAAATGTTCAGCCGGTTCACTGACATCACAATGGACTGGCTAGCCTGGGAAAGTCTATGAGATGGGAGATATGGTAAGAAAGATACTTAGATCCTTACCGTCCTCATGGACTCCAAAAGTCACAGCAATAGAAGAAGCTAATGATCTGAAGAGAATGTCTGTAGAAAAGCTCATTGGGTCCCTCATGGCCCATGAAATCAATATGGAAAGGCTAGGAGAGTCCTCTAGCAGAAAGAAGCACTCCAACGCCTTAAAAGCTGAAGAAGATTCACCAGATGCAAGCTCAGCTGAAAGCGAAAGTGATGCAGACAGCGAGAATGAGGAAGCTATGTTATCTAGAAGGTTACAACGAATTTTGGCTAAAAAGAAGAAATCTCAATCTGGTAGAAGGTATTTCAAAAAGAATAAGGATTTCAAGAAGCCAGATGGAAAAGAAATGAAGAAAGGAGAACCCATCTGCTATGAATGTAAGAAGCCAGGACACATTAAGACTGAGTGTCCTAAGTTAAAGAAGCCAGAGTTCAGGAAGAAGGACAGTTCCAAGAAGTTTAGAAAGTACAAAAAGAAAGCAATGGCAGCAGCATGGGAAAACAGTAGCGACTCAGATAGTGAGTCAAGCTCCTGCAGCGATGAAGAAAAAGCCCACTTGGCTTTCATGGCAAACACTGAAGAAAAGGTAACTTCTGACTCATCTTTTGATTCATGCAATGGTTCAGACTCCGATAGTTAGAAGAGGCTTTCAACGAACTTTATGAAAAATATAAAGAAGTAACTAAACTATTAAAAGTAAGTAAGAAAAACATAGTCTGTATAGAAAATACAAACTCAGATCTAAAATCAGAAATGAACAATTAGAAAGTCAAATAATTGAACTTAAACGAAGAAATGAACTGTTATGTGAAGACCTAAAGTTAAAAATGAACAAATAACTAAACTAGAAAAACAGGAAAGTACAGATGAATTAAGGAAAGAAATTAAAAACTTAAATGAAGAAAATGATAAACTATCAAGCACACTAGAAAATTTACTAATGGTAAAAACTCTCTAATATTAAAAGGTGCTAGGAGATCAGGTAAGAAGAAAATGGGTTAGGATATACACCCCCAGATAATGAAGAAACCAAGGTCTATCCTAAAAATATCCAACACCAAAATTGTACCCGAACAAGATGTAGCATACAAAGCTGATTTTAAATACATAGAAAAAGTGACTAAGTTATCCTGCTGTAGTCACTGCAATAAGTTAGGACATATTATAACTACATGCCCAACAAGACATAAAAAATGGATATTAAAAGGTAAAATTAATGATACTAACCAATCAGGACCCAAAAGAATTTGGGTACCTAAAGCTTGATGTCTTTATTTCAGGTTAACCCTCGAGCATCCAAATGGTATTTGGATAGTGGGTGCTCAAGACACATGACAGGAAACCAGAAGTTGTTCTCTCATCTCCAAGCTGAAGATGGAACAGTTACCTATGGAGATAATGGGAAAGGAATCGTAATAGGCAGTGGCTCTGTGAATAACAAAGGAAAAACAGTCATAGAAGATGTGCTACTAGTCAAGGGATTGAAGCACAATCTCATCAGCATTAGCCAGCTGTGCGACAGAGGCCATCAGATCAAGTTTCAAGAGTCAAAGTGCAGTATACTGAAGGATGGAACAGTCATCTTTGAAGCTAATAGAGAAAAGAATTTGTATGTGCTCTATCTTGAAGAACTCAAGGTTCAAAATGTTTGCCTGGCAGCAAATAAAAATAAATCCACAGAATTATGGCACAGACGACTTGGACATTGCAGCATAGATGGCATGAGAAAATTGCTAAAGAAGAATCTTGTGCAAGGTCTACCTAAGGTCAGTACAAAGTTGGAAGGTGTATGTAAACCTTGTGCTAAGGGAAAGCACACCAAAGTCTCCTTCAAGTCAAAGACGATGGTGACCACCTCAAAACCCTTGGAGCTCCTTCATATGGATCTATTTGGGCCAATGAGGACTACCAGTCTTGGAGGAAAGAATTTTGGATTTGTCATAGTTGATGACTACTCAAGATTTACATGGGTATCATTCCTAGAACATAAAGATGATACTTTTGAAAGTTTCGTCAGCTTCAGTAAGAAAGTTCAGAAAGATCAGAAGTTCAGCATTGTGTCTATCAGATCAGATCATGGTGGTGAATTTCAAAATGAAAATTTTTCTAGATTTTGTGATGATCAGGGAATTGAGCACAATTTCTCAGCACCAAGGACACCTCAACAGAATGGCATCGCTGAGAGGAAGAACAGAACCCTATTGGACATGGCAAGAACTATGCTCTCAGATATGATCTGCCTAGATACTTTTGGGCTGAAGCAGTCAATACAGCAAGCTACATTATCAACCGAGTAATGATCAGGCCAATCCTGAAGAAGACTGCATATGAACTATTCAAAGGGAAGAAGCCTCAGATCAGCCACTTCAGAACCTTTGGGTGCCCTTGCTTCATTCACAACAATGGAAAAAGGGACATTGGTAAGCTGGATGCCAAATCAGATGAAGGCATCTTCATGGGGTACACGTCTAAACCTAAAGGCTATAGAGTATTTAATAAACGTACCTTGTTGATTGAACAATCTGTGCACATTATTTTTGATGAAACTAACCCTTCCTTGAGAAAGGGAGTAGATAGTGACGATGATGATGCAGAAGAACTATCCAAGAAACTAAAAGATGCATCAATTGAGGACAAGGATGATCCACCTCTGGAAGAATTACAACAAGAAGAAGTTACTCATGAAAACCTTCCAAAGGAGTGGAGATACAAGAAAGATCACCCACTTGAAAATATCATTGGTGATCCATCCATTGGGGTAAGAACAAGAGGTAATGTTATTCCTTGTGATTATTTAGCCTTTGTTTCTCAGATAGAGCCTAGGACAGTCAATGAAGCTCTTTCTGATGAATCTTGGATAGTAGCCATGCAAGATGAATTAAATCAATTCAAGAGAAACCAAGTATGGTCACTTGTTCCTAGACCATCAGACCATCCAGTCATTGGCACCAAATGGGTGTTCAGAAATAAACTGGATGAAACTGGTGCAATCTTAAGAAACAAGGCCAGATTGGTAGCTCAAGGCTATTCTCAAGAGGAAGGCATAGATTTCGATGAAACCTATGCACCTGCTAGACTTGAGGCCATTAGAATATTACTTGCATATGCATCTGGTTTAAACTTGACACTATTTCAAATGGATGTCAAATCCGCATTCTTAAATGGTTTCATAAAAGAGGAAGTTTATGTGGAACAACCTCCGGGCTTTGATGACACAGAATTTCCTAATCATGTTTTCAAACTTCACAAGGCATTATATGGTTTAAAGCAAGCACCTAGAGCCTGGTATGAAAGGCTTAGCTCTTTCCTTCTAAATCATGGTTTCAGTAGAGGTCAGTAGATAGTACTCTTTTTATAAAGTCAAAAGTCAAACACATCCTATTGGTTCAAATCTATGTAGATGATATCATTTTTGGTTCTACTGATGAGTCTCTTTGCAAGTATTTTGAAAAGTTAATGCAGGGAGAATTTGAAATGAGTATGATGGGAGAACTCAACTATTTCCTTGGACTTCAAATCAAACAAGGAAAGGAAGGAACTCACATCAGTCAAGCTAAGTACACAAAAGAACTATTGAAGAAATTTGGATTCGAAAATACCAAGCCACTGTCGACACCAATGAGTACATCAACAAGAATGGACAGTGACAAAGATGGTAAGAAAGTAGATCAAAAGATCTACAGAGGTATGATAGGTTCACTCCTTTATTTAACAGCTAGTAGACCTGATATTTTATTTAGTGTATGCATGTGTGCTCGATATCAGGCAGATCCTAAAGAATCACATTTAATTTCTGTGAAAAGAATATTTAGATATCTAGCAAGATCTCATGACTTAGGTCTATGGTATCCAAAACAATGTGAAATTAGCCTAGTAGGTTACTCTGATGCTGACTATGCTGGATGTAAATTAGATAGAAAGAGCACCAGTGGTTGTTGTCAGTTCCTTGCAGGGTGTTTGATATCTTGGTCCTCAAAGAAACAAAATTCAGTAGCACTCTCTACAGCTGAAGCTGAGTACGTGGCTGCTGGAAGTTGCTGCACACAACTCTTATGGATAAAGCAACAGCTTGAGGACTTTGGATTAAATATCAAATCAATCCCGTTGCTGTGTGACAACACCAGTGCCATTAATCTCACCAAGAATCCAGTTCAGCACTCAAGGACCAAACATATTGAGGTTAGATATCATTTTATTCGTGATCATGTTGCAAATGGAATATTGAAATATCCTTTATTGATACAAATGGCCAATTAGCAGACATTTTCACAAAAGCCTTACCTGAAGAGAGATTTACATCTCTTAGAAGGGAATTAGGCATGTGCAATTTGTGATAAAAGTTTGCTTACAAGTGGCACATTAAATTCTTAGAATTAAAGTAATTTTTTCCTCCATGGCAATAAGCAAAAGAAATTCAAATTGTATTGTAGTAAACGCTCTCTCATTGAAGTCCGTTTGAATAGTCAAAACCTTTTGTCGTTTTCTCCGCCGCTTGGCGCCTCACTTTCCATGTAGCATTAATTTATTCATAAAATCGATGACAGAACGATTCGTGTCTCATCGTCTACCTTTTCCCCTCTTTTATCCTGCCGCTTGAGCCGATGCCCTAACAACTCCATCTCAATCCTCTGCAAATTTGAATCTTCCTCCTACTTCCCGCAAATTTCTTGAGGATTCTTTCTCCTCACCTTCCGTCTCCACCCTCCGTTGCCTTTCCCACCTGAATCTATGGCCGCACCTATCATCGCCGGCAGTTTGGGTGGCTACAGCGCCGAGTTCCTCACTCCTGAGCAGCAGGAGAGATTTACCTTTGTGAAGACAAAGCTCTGTGGCAACAAAGAAGTAGATGTCGCTAATCTGAGGAAAAGTGGAATGAGCAGCGTAGTAGATTTGATCAATCAGATGCAGTGGACAGAAATTTCCACCTTTTCAGAGGTCAGTTATCCGGACTGGTAAAAGCCTTTTTTGTGTGTATGAGAACAGAGGAAGATGGGTCTCTAGTTTCTTCAGTAAAGGAAAAATGATTAGAATAGACCCTGAGTTGCTGAAAATGTTGTTCAATGTAAAGACTTCCGGATTTAGTGGGGTTCACACTGTGGATGCCCAAGTGAAAGGTTTGGGAATTATCGGGCCAGGATTCAAGCTGAGAGACGGCAAGATCGATATAAATCAACTATCCGCCTTCAATCGTCTTCTCCATTTTATTGTCTGTCAAATCTTAGTTCCCAGAAGTGCAACGTTTTCATCTTGCACAAAGGCCGATTCGGACATGATGTACTGGGCCATTCAGAATAAGGAGATAAATATGGCCGCAGTGATAATGGAAAGAATGAAGTTTGCAAGAGATCAGATTTGGGACACCAAGAGTAAGTTCAATGTGTCCCTGCCTTATGCCCACCTACTCACCAAGATCTTCAAACACTTCGGTGTTGATCTTTCTGGGGCAGTTGTAGAGAAAATGGGCCAAGCAATCAGGTCCAGGAACCTGAAGAAGAGTGGCTTCTCTGTGGAAAGTGGTGTCTGGTTCAAGGCTTCAGTTGCTGAAGGCGAAGCCATCATTATCGACACCTCAGTTGTTCATCCGGAGATGGGATCAGCGGATATGACTCCAGAATTGCCAGTGGAGTCAATTTTAGCTCCAGCAGTTGAAGCAGCAGAATCTTCACGGCCCTCCATTGCAGAAGTTCAGTCTGAAAGTGCAGTAGAAGAAGAAAGGGCGTCTGTAGAAGCTTCAGGATTTCCAGAAGAATCAGTTCAAACTTTTGCAGAAAGGAGAATTGAGGATCTCCTCCCAGAGGACATTATTCCAGTTGAGGACCCACATCCCTCAACTGTAGTTGCATCGATTCTGGCAGACATCATAGATTCGATTCCTTTATTTCAAGTGCTCCAGAAACAAGTAGCAGAGTTGCAGAAGAGACTGTGGCATCAGGCCACATTGATGAACCAATGGAAGATGTTCCAGTAGAGGTAGAGCACCTAGCTGCCCAAGGTGACTCTGTGTTGGAATCTGCTCCCAGTCAGGGGGAGCAAGTATCAGATGAAGAATGCTCCTATTGAGGGGGAGCTATCAAAAGAAGGTTCAGTAGACGCAACTCCAGATGTTGATAAGGATGAAAAGCATGGAGATTCTTCAAATTTGGATGACAGAGAAGGGGAGACTGCAAGCTCTTCGAGCTCAGATGATGATCAACCTCCTCCAGAATGAAGGCAAGAAGAAAGGAAAAGAGGTTGCCTCTGGAGTTCCTCTCCTGGCTGATTCTCCATTTGAGAGGCAGGTTAAGCAGAAAATTGTCATAAACTTGAAGCCAGTGATTGAAAGGCTGAATGTTCAAGGTGAACTATTATGTTCTCTCCAGTCAGATGTCAACTCTATATTTCTGAGTCAAGCTTCAGCCAACAAAGAGTTGGCCCAAATCAGAAATGCTATGAAATGGTTTAACAAGGAAATGAGCAGCATGAAAGCATGCTCTCAGATATTATCAAGGCAGTTGGAGCTCAAGCTCCTCCTCCTCCAGAAGCAGCAGCATCACCAGAAGCAGCACCAAAAGTAGAGCCAACAGGGCCAGCTGATCAGGATGCAGGGCCAACAGGCCATCTGAGCAAGGATCAGGACCATTGGAGAGTGAGTCTGTGCAGATAGAGGCAGAAGAGCTCTTGGCACCCAAGCCCCCAGCTCCCTCTTCCCCCTCTCACACACCTATTCCTCCAACTCCACCATCAGCTCCTACAGCACCTCCTGCTCCTCAAACATTCAAGAAGCCTCAATCTAGACCAATTTCCTCTCCTACACCATTTCAGTCCACCATTCCTTCTCCTTCTCCTACATTTGAGGCCCCTCCAGCATCCTCAGCTGGAGCATCCTCCTCCTCCTCTGGTCCCTCCCTTGGACCAACTGATGATCTCCACACTACTTCACACTCTTTTCTTCATCCTACTCCTCCACCATCTTTCATCACTATCATACCTGAACATGCTCAACTCAATTCTCCCTTTATTGAAAAGATAAAGGATGAATTTGAGGAAGGGATCCTCAGGTCTGTGTTGAAAGTGGGAGAACATGTTCACAGGGCAGATCCTTCTAATCCTGCCTCCAAGAAGAGGAAACTTACTTCTACCTCTTCCTCTTCCTCTGAACCCAAATACCCTCCTTTGTGGTTTTCTCTCACAGTGGACAACAAACATAACCCACTGTATAGGGAATACCTTTCCAAAGTTGCTTATGCCACCATCATCAACCTTCCCTTTCAAAACCTTACAGATCATTTGCACACCATTTCCCCTATACTTCTCTTTCAAAAACCGAAAAAATCCAAATTTTCTCTCTTGCTCACTCCAAATCTGAAGAGCAGTGGGGCAAAGGTCACAAGGATCTTCTCAAGAAGTTCATTCTTGCCAAATCTGCCAGATTTCCTCCAAGGGACCACTCCTTGACTCTATCTGAGTGGTTCAGGATGTACCACCAAGAACTCTGGGCACCCTACATTCAATCGGAAATAAAGATGATCAGGCATTTCATGCTATTTCACAACTACAGATATATTCATAGACTTCCAGAAGTTCAGCTCTGTCAGTTCAGGAAGGCCATTTCAGCCTTGTCTCCAGTTATCTCTCACACTTCAGATATTCAGGTAGATTTTGCTACACTTCAAATACCTGAGGAGATAGCCCTTCCTCAAATTCACTTTCTAGTTATGGAATCCTCTGTAGGATCCATCATCTTTGAGCGTTTTGCCAGAGTCTTGGGCAGAATTAAAGTGCAGAAAGGCTACCTGGTTTCCTTTTCTAGATTCCTATTCAGGGAATATCACCAGGGCCATGTAAAGGCTGAAGTTCTCTCCCCTATCCTGTCTGAATGTGAAAGGCTCACATCTTCTGAATGGTCCAAGTTCTACCCCCTGTCAGCTCAGCAGCTGTCTGAACTCAATGAAGCTCAGGCCAGGGAAGGCAAACCAGCTATTTCTCCAGCCACTTTCCTAGATATGAACTCCATTAATCTTGTTGATGACCCCTTCAAGGTCTGGGAAGAAAGATACAAAGTGTATGTGGCTATGCACCAAGCTCTCAGAGCTAACCACAATCACTACCCTGTCACCATGGACCAGTTCCTCTCCTGTGCCAGCTTTGGCACTTCTCGTTTTCTCAAGATGAACATGGACAAGGATGCATATGCTGATCTTCTCTATCAGCATCTAGATCTTCATCTCAAACGGATGGCTCCCACCATGGGACCATCTTACTCTGTGTCTTTTGGAGCTTTTAAAAATCTTTTTGAAGAGCAGGAAGTTCAGGCATGGGAAACCATCTCCCATTTTGCCTCTCTGTTGTCTCCTGCCTTCTATTTACCTGTACCTCCACAGTAAATGACATGACCCTCTGTGTATTCTCTATTTCTCTTTCTCTCTCTTCTTCTTTGTCAAAGTTTATCTTTTTGCTTAATGACAAAAAGGGGGAGAAAAGTACGCATGTCTGAATTTTAATTTTGCTTAGAATCTTAGCATATCCTCTTTACAACAAATTCAGATACTTTTATCCATGCTTATTGTTCAGTTTTGTCATCACCAAAAAGGGGGAGATTGATGATCAGTCTGTCCCCATGCAATTTTAATTAATTATATATATATATATATATATATTTTGACATAACCAAACCAAACAAGAATTTATCAATTATATCTGATGAATATTTCATAAGTCTTAAGTACAGGAAAAATACCGAGGTCAAACAAGCCAATAAAGGTATGCATTACTACTCTGAAGCTTCAATCTTTTCAACATGATATTTCTCTAAATCCATATCGATTTCTGTTGAAGTTCATAACGATTTTCTTATAAGACTGAAAAGTCATGTTGTTTCAAACAAATCGATGTCGTAACGATTCTATAAGTGATCGCAACGATTTTCTTATAAGACTGAAAAGTCATGTTGTTTCAAACAAATCGATGTCGTAACGATTCTATAAGAACCGCAACGATTTCTTTAGAACTCGCAACGACTTGCTTGTTGTAACGACTTCATAAGTTATCATAACGATTTCTTTAGAACTCGCAACGACTTGCTTGTTGTAACGACTTCATAAGTTATCATAACGATTTCTTTAGAACTCGCAACGACTTGCTTGTTGTAACGACTTCATAAGTTATCATAACGATTTCTTTAGAACTCGCAACGACTTGCTTGTTGTAACGACTTCATAAGTTATCATAACGATTTCTTTAGAACTCGCAACGACTTGCTTGTTGTAACGACTTCATAAGTTATCATAACGATTTCTTTAGAACTCGCAACGACTTGCTGTTGTAACGACTTCTAAGTTAGCATAACGATTTCTTTAGAGTTCATAACGACTTGATAGTATTCATAACGATTTGCTCTCTATAATGACTTATTAGTGTTCATAACGATTTCATAAGTCATTCAGTCATCGATTTCATATATTGATATCCTATTCATCTTAAGCATTGACCAGTCAAAGCCCACGTAGACATCTCTCTGACGCTTTTGCATTTATGAGATCTGAACATATCTCTGCATGCATGCAGACCATATCATCCTTTATCGTGCCTACTCTGATAACGTCCTTTAGACTAAAGCTATTTGGCATTACTATTTTCTTGACTATTGCTACTGACGTTGACTGACATCAGAGACAGCTTATCTGTCTGCTATTTAAGATTGACATCTGTGCAGACCTCTGAACTAGCTTCATGGTACAACGTTAAACAAATAGAAGCCATCGGATATCTTTGAAGATCTCATCTCTTTGCGTGCTCAAGTGATCAAAAGACTGTGACTGGAAGCTTCCAAGACTCCAGATGTCATTCAGTCTAACGACTACTCAAAAGAGAGACAACGGACACTTAACGTCTAGATTTCAAATTGAGATATATATACAAGTCAGAAGAATAGAAGAAAAACAACGTTCAAGACATTGGATATTCAAGCATTCAAATTCTTCTGAAGAAAGTCGAGAGCCAAGATCCTTCACTCCTCTTAGCTTTTGCTCTTTTGCTCTCACTAGTTTGTGAAAATCTTGAGAGAGCCTGTATAGTTCTGAGAGTGTGAATTGTTTATAATCTCTTTGCTCTCAGTTCTAGTTGCTTCAGATCCTCGCTTATCAAAAGCTGGATCTAGGGGCTTGAAAGTCATACATTCTTCTCTGTGTTGTTCCCTTCGGGTGTGAAGGAAGACCTGGTGGTATCCAGGGTGTTGTTCCCTTCGGTGTGAAGGAAGACCTGGTGGTATCCAGGGTGTTGTTCCCTTCGAGTGTGAAGGAAGACCAGCTGAGCTGGGTGTTGTAGCGTCCTTAGGGGGACTGTTCCCTAGTTAGTGAAATCCTGAGTTGTTGCTCAGGGACTGGACGTAGGACTCCTAAGGAAAGGAAGTCCGAACCAGGATAATCCTTGTGTTGTGTGACTGTCTTCCTTGTGTGATTGTTATTTAAACTAACTGTAACTAACATAGTTCGAAGAACGTTTGTGTGATTGTTTTGAGTTACAGGTATCTTCTAGATTAATTTTAAAAAGACCCATTCACCCCCCTCTGGGCTCGTCAACTGGGCAACACAGTGCAGTATTGACTCCCACGAGCTCACATCCAGCATAGAATTCCACGAAGATGATCGAAGCACTGTGGGAACATCATTGGTATGCCCGTGTGCCAACTGTCCAACAATGGCATCCACGTTCTCATGCCTATGGACACCGAACTCAAATCACTGTCGGTCTTTGGACACTTTAAATTTTTGTTGGGTCACCTACAGTCGTCAACCCTCCTCAATCACTGTCACGACCTACGAAAACATAGTGGCCGCCAAAGAGTGGTCGCATTGAAGGTTGGGCTGGGCTGTCCCTACTAAGAGGATTTCCACATTCTAGACTGGACCCGAGCTTCCGAATGATCCCTGGGCCGTCCATCATCCAGGCACTGGTGCTGTCATCTCAACTATGCATCGATGTCTGAAGTTTCTGTATAAGGGACGTGTAGCCATCCCTTCTTCGTTCAAACCAGTTAACCTAATAACGAGCTTGACCTGCTCCACCTCCTGTGAACACCGTAGCCTCGCAAGGGCTACATTCCCAAGCTATAGAACAACAGGAATTAGCTCATGATATAAAGATTTGCCATCTCACAATATTAACATAAATATACATAGCCATTTCCTCAACTGTAGCCAGACACAAGTCAAACAACGACCTGGGGCATACCCCAAGTGTACAAAGAAAAGAATATTACACTGTGGGTGGTGTAGACCCAACTCTGCTGTGGTGTGGCTCTGAACTAGAAGAGGGGCGAGAAGCCTCCTCTCTCCTCACCTGAAAGAAGTAGGGTGAGCTCACGAGTCACTGGCTCAGTAGGGAAACTCCCCCAAATCTGAACAAAACCAAACTCACAGTAAAGAAGTAGGAAGCTATGCTAGCAATTTATAGAACTATCCACACAGGATATTTAGCTGTAAACATTACTTACCGCATGCCATTAATAGAAATCAGCCTTTAATAAATAAACGACAAACCTCACTAGGTGTACATGCTAAAGTAGAAAAATGCCACACTCGAGTCACGAAGACTGGTTCGCAACACCAGCAACCGACCCGGATAAACCACACAGGACTACCTCTCAGTCTCGCAGCCTCGGACGAAAGGTCCAGCTGCCGCTTCACTAGAACAAGCCAAGAAACTATGGAGACCAACCAACACCACTCCTGTGGACCACACTACCGCAGGCCCATGCCTGGCACCTTTAGGGACTCTGGCCCGAGCTCCCTAAAGTGAGGCACTAGGAAAACAGGACTAGCTAGAGCTCAGTACGTCTACTGGTGTCTGTAACCCCCAACCACGAGCGTGCTACAAGCGACAAAACACAAACTCTCACAAGTCATTGTCCTACTGCCGTCTTTCCCTCAGCTGGACGTACAACTCTACACAAGAGTGAGGGTGTCCAGGAAGATGACACAGACCTCGATGGTACACAAGTACTAGGACAAGCCCCGTGCCTGGCTCACACAAAACCTAAGGCTCCCAACTGAAGAGGTAACCACGGTAGGCGTCGTACTACTCGCCACACACACACAAACCATGTGAACACCACTCAAACCACGTGAACAACACGTTCCTCGAACTCCATAAGTTTCAATGCACCGCTTACCATTGCCATGCACAATAAACAACGATAATCCGATAATCCCACAACCATGCACAAGCTCATTGCCATCGGAACCCTTAACGCGACGGGGTCCACTGTCGCCTTCAGAACACGACGCCTCGATACGGCACGTTCTAAAGAAGAACGTGATGGGTCGGGCTGTCGCGTTCTGAACGCGACAGTTAGGTCCGTCGCCTTCACAGACAGTGACCAAATTCTAAGAACCCATCTCTGGATTCCCTATGCAAACCATGTAAAACGCTGTGTCAATCAAATATTCATGTTCTACTCATTACCCTAGCATGTTATCTAGCATCTAAATTGCAAATAACAAGCTACACATGCACCACATGCAATCCACGACGTAAAACAGGGCAGAATCTCCCTACCTTCGCAAAGAACGGTGAAGAACGGCGATACCCCGGCGTTTCCCTCGCTCCATAGCATGTCCTCGCGGTGAGACCATGCCAAAAATAGTACCAAAATGTCAGATCGCCCAAAATCCGCCGCAACAAACCCTTTCTGGCCGAGCAGAGCATTCTTAGCCTGTTCGGCTGACCTAAGTTAAAAACACCTCAGAGTTGGGAATGCGACGCACCCTACCGTCGCGACCTGAACGCGACGGAGAAGGTCGTTGCCTTCTCATGGCCGACATCAGCATGCCGCCCAGCGCGCGCCACGCGGCAAACATGCAGACGAAGACCCACCTGCGGCGGTAACCAGAACGTGACACCCAGGGCTGTCGCGCTTAGAACGCGACGCCCAGCCCTATCGCGTTTACAAACAGTGAACCGATGGGTGCTTTGGGCCCAACCTGTCGGCCCACAAAGCCCCACAACCTGCGTAAACACCTGTAACACACACTAAGGGCCACACACTGGCCTCCACAACCACTAAGCCACAATCCGAACGGTCAATACACTACATTACTATCACTTAAAAGAAATTTCGTCCTCGAAATTTAGAAAGAAAACTCAACACTAGAAAATTTTAATTAAACAAGCATGGTACTATCACCTAAAAGAAATAAAAGCTTACTCAAACAAGTGTGGATACACTTTCATCATTTCCTCGGCTAATTCCTAAGTATCCTCTGCGCCATGTATGTTCTCCCATTTGACTTTCACTAATTCAATTTCCTTATTTTTTTAGCTTTTGGGTTCTACAACCTGTAATCTGTACTGGATATTCTGGCATTGTCATGTCTAGCTTCAAATCATCTCTCTGGTAACTGACCACCTGGGATGGATCTCAGATATATCTTCTGAGCATAGAAGCATGAAACACGTTATTGGCATATGTGAAATCTGCTGGGAGATCAATTCTGTAACTTGTTTCACCAATTCTTTCTAATATCTGGAATGGGCCAACATATCTCGGACTTAATTTGCCCTTCTTGCTAAACCTGAGCACACCCTTGGTAGGTGAAACCTTCAAAAACACATAATCACCAACTTCAAACTGTAATGGCTTGCGTCTGGTATCTGCATAGCTCTTTTGACGACTCTGTGCTGTTTAAAACTTTTCTTTAATAAATTTAACCATTTCTGCACATTGTTGAATTAACTCTGACCCATAACCTCTCTCTCACCTACCTCATGCCAATTCAGTAGTGTCCTGCATGATCTACCATATAATGCTTCATGAGGTGCCATTCCGATACTTGCAAGATGACTGTTGTTATATGCAAACTCTACCATACCCAAGTGGTGCTCCCAAATACCTCCCCATACTAGACAACAAGCTCTCAACATATCTTCTATAGTCTGAATGGTTCTCTCTGTTTGCCCATCTGTCTGTGGATGATAAGCGGAATTGTACCTCAATTACGTACCAATCACACTCTGTAAACTCCTTCAGAAACCTGAAGTAAACCTGGGATCTCGATTTGAAACGATGGTAATGGGAATCCCATGTAAAGGTACTATTCTATCTACATATAATCTGGCTAATCTATCCACAGTCCATGACATACTTACTGCTAATAATCTGCAAACTTTGGTCAGTCTATCCACAAAAACCCAAATACCATTGTGACCTGCTGCTGTCCTGGGCAAACCAACTACAAAATCCATGGCAATATCATCCCATTTCCATTGTGGAATGGGTAATGGCTGCTGAACGCGCGACATTGTTGACTGTGCATTTTCGTTGTCCAGAGTCCTTGCACAAGTCAGTATGCACACTTCCTCTAAACTGTCTCACAAATTAAAATAACAAAGATGAACTCATATAGTGGTGAGAACAGGTCATATCCACGGAGAGGCTGAATAGAATTTGAATTAACTTTGACTTGAAATCATTATCGACAATGCGTTAAAAGTGAATGTGTAAACAACACTGATCCAATCCTCACATCTCTTGACAAATCAAACTTAATGAAAGAAATGTGGAATTGAAAAAGGAAGAGATATGATATCACTGTACCCGCACAGCTCGAGGGATTCAAATAAGTAGACAAAAATCTGAAATAGAAATTAAACTAAGATTGACAATGATGCAACTCTAATTCTAAAATGATTTAAAATTTAAGGAAATGAGAAGGTGACAGAGCAAGAAATCTCAAAGGACATATCAACCAATGTAGCCATGTACCCCTATAGCTCAGGGATGAACAGTCATAACTCTCCACAAACAAACCGAATCACTACTCTCAAAGTTTAAGATTCGAACAGAAAACCAGAACAGAAATTAATTGCTGAACCAAACTCTCACTGCCATTACTGAGAACATGAATAAGAGCAAGATTAATAACAATAAGAAACTCCTAAATCCCTCTTGAACACCGGATCACTACTCTCAAAGTTTAAGATTCGGACAGAAAACCAGAACAAAAATTAATTGCTGAACCAAACTCTCACTGCCATTACTGAGAACATGATAAGAGCAAGATTAATAACACTAAGAAACTCCTAAATCCCTCGTGAATCAAGACTACCTCCCTGCTGTAACAGAAACGAGCTAACAACTAATCTGGATCTGGTTTCAGTATCTCCCCAAAATTCCCCTGGAGGCCTTCTGGATGCCGTCGACCTCCCCCGCAATGCGCCTCTCGGAGATGAGCCAACAAATGCACTTATGGGCCGTTCACCTCCTGTGACCACCAGCAAACCAACACAGAAGAAATGGAACAAGAAATTCTAATAGATCACAGTTGCCTCCCCTCCCAACCACAGAACTTCCGGATGTCGAACCTCCCGGAAATCCTTACAGAAGAATTGGAAGAACACCCGATCTCCCTGCAGAATCATTTGAACCAGTCGAATTCCAAACAAAATTCTAAACAACTGGAAAAAAGAAAAGACAAGCACCCGGTACTCTCACACAACAGCAGACAGAAGATTGGAAGAAAGAAATTCGAATATCTGAAATAAGAAGAAATGAAATAACAATTTGCACTGGATCAAGCCATGTAACACAGAAGAAAAAGGACAAGCAATTGCAAAAAACGAAAATGGACAAAACAAGCTCCAATGGATCGAACTCTCAAACTCTTACAGATCTGAAAAGAAAAATTACAGAAAATAATGCTAGAGAAAACCCCCACCCACCATCTGAACTCTGGAAGAACAGAAAGGACTAAGAAAAATTCTAAAAGTCGAACCCAAGAAACACTGGAAGAACAAGAAGAGAACTAGAAATTCCTAAAGAACTCAAACTGGAATCGAACTGTCGAGCCTCTGCACTGTGGAAGAACAATGGAAGGGACTGCCCAGCCCTCCGAACTATGAAAGAAAGAAACAAAACTAAAAACATAAATCCTAAAAATTCCCCAAAGACCTCCCCCAATTGAGGGCCTTGTGGTCCCTTTTATAGGCGCCCCAGGTCTTCTTTCCATCGTGCACGCCCAGTCGCCAGCACTGCACGGCCACCTCAGCTGCTTCTGCACCGCCTGGCCCGCGTACATCGGATGTGCACCACCCCAGATTTGCATAGCTCCATCGCGCCGGGTCCGCCTTCAACCACAGCAGCCCGCACCAGGGCTCCTAGCAGCCTAGAACCAGTAACTTCCAGTTCCTCTTCCCGCCGCACACAAACCAGGCCGTGACTGCCTCCAGCTGCTTTGCACCGCGCCAGCCTTACCTGGCCCGCCGCTTGCACCTCTGCCCAGCAGGCGCCGTACAGCGCCATCGTGCCAGAGCCATCCACATCACCAGATCTGCACCGTCTTTGACCCGCAGCGCCAAGCCAGATCCGGCCTCACCTGGCCCGCCGCACCGAGCACAAGCCCGCCTCAGCAGCCGCACACGCCATGCGCACCACACCGTACACACATCTGCCCACAGCTGCTAGCCCCTTCTGCGCAGGGGACCAGCACCGCCTTCACCATCAGATCCATCGCTCACCCAATCATCAGCAGCCTCACTCCTGGCCAGCAGCCATCTGCATCCGCCACTTCAGCTCACCTTCTTCCCGCCTGGGCTCAAATCGCCAGGCTTCAAACCGCCTGCCTTCACCATCACCTACACAGGACCCCTGCAAAGCCTCCAGCTTCTTCGTGAAGTTTCCAGACTGGGTTCCTGTGGGGAAGACAAAAAAAGGTTAAGAATGGGTTAAGTGGGGTATGTGTCAACGTGTGGTGAAGTGAGGCAAAGATATGTAGTATATTATGAGGGGGTATCTGTCATGATTTGGTGAAATGAGAGAAAATGGATGTGGCATGATATATTGGATGGACTATGATTTATTCCACAACTAAGATATTTATGAAAATATAATAAGACTAAAATTATTTATGTACAATGTATTTTCAAAAAGAGAAAAACACTTTATTAATCAAACTATTCTAAAGGCATTGACGTTATTAGATGAGCATCTAACTAAGTGTTCTACTCAAAATTTAACTAAATATTCACAAATTTATTTCTGAATGAAATGGAAATTAAAATCAAATTGCACCAATATTTACAGATAAAAGATGTCTAAAATTACTATATGTGACATTTAACGTAAAAATTCATGTAGTTATCACTCCCCCCTACTTAAACATTGCTAGTCCCTTAGCAATAAAAATAACTCAAAATATAGGACTAGAAGATGTAATATCTCATGCTAACCAGCCATCATGTAAAGATTCATGTAAAGCATGTCTTTCCTAATTGTAAAGGCTTATGGCGAGAAATTAGTGCACAAATGGTAGCTCACTTAAGAGTTCACATCCGCCCTCGGGAGCTCCTCTGCCTCAGCTAGCATTTGAGATTAGATTAATTCGAGGGAGAAGAAAAGAATTGTGAATAAGATCATTGCTCAGTCAGATTGGGTTGTTTCTCTCAGTTCCATTCTGCCCATCTTCCTTGAGGATTATTCTCTGAGTTGGAGACTTTGCCCTTTATTTGCACTTTGTGCACTCAGAATTCTTTATTTCTTTTTCATCCACAATGCTGCACAACCCATCACTTTCAAAAGTAGCGAGTCCAACTTTACTCAGATCCGGGGCATTTTTCATGGATATATTTTTCTTTTGCCTTTTCTTTTACTTTTCTTTTCCTTTCCTTTCCTTTCCTCTTAAAAGAAGGATGGACAGTCAGGTTCCTTGATCTCACACCTTCACTTCCTTCACAATTCACTTAAGGGGAAGGGATAAAACCAATCACCTCTCTCCTACTAGCCTTGACAAATTTGCTACATTCGGGTTCAGCTAGTCTCAGTGGGTGTGTAGTGTGTGTATGAAACTTCTTGCCATAAATCCTTACATAAGGTAGACAATGAGTACATGTAATCCTTTACTAGAGGCTACCTAACATGGATGTTTGCAAAGGAGAGTGATAGCTACAAAATTTTAATGGTTAAAGATCAGACACAAAGTCCGGGATGCACAAAGCCAGCATTTTTATTCAAAGATGAAACATTGTGAAATTTTTATTTGCATATGTACAAGCTCAAGAAAAAGAAATGAAGCAATGGTTGGGATGAGGACTATGAATGCATGCTTTTTTACCTCTCCCCCCTACTTATTGCAGGAAAAGAAAGTAAGACAGAGAATTACCTGATAAAGGAAATCTGTACACTTGGGTTGCCTCCCAAGAAGCGCTAAGTTTATTCGTCTTCAGCCGACGCAATTAGGCTTTATTTGGCTCAGCTAGCTTGGTAGAATCCTTTTTAAAAAAAGTGGGCTTTCAAAGCAATGTTTTAACCTTTGCCCATTGACATTGAATGATTGTCCAGTTTTAGGATCAAGAATAATGACAACACCATTGTCGTAAGATCTGACAACACTGTAAGGACCATCCCTCGGGACTTCAATTTTCCATGAAGCCTAGATTGAATAACCCGACCTTATCATGCATTCAAAAAATTTTCTGTGAATTTTCAAGACTTCAATTAGTTTCTTCTCATGCCCTTCATCAAGATCGCTAGCAATTATGATGAGCCAAGTCGTTCTCTCCTAGAAAGATGTATTTTAATTAGCAGGGAGTGGTTTAGCTCAACCTTAGGAGAACATTCTAATGGAAATGATAGATCATTATTCTGAAACATGGAACTAAGTTGTCCTTCCTCTCCCTTAAACCCTAGAGCACAGGGTTGGTCTACTGCTTTTTCCTCACAAGATTCTTCAAGAGTTCTTCATTACCAGTTGGTTTGCTTTTAGATTTTGGCTTTAAAAGCTTCAGAAAAAGAGACTCTTGGAATGGTAATGACTTGGGTCTTCATTTATTTGGATTGTGTCTAGAGACTCTTCAGTTATTTTCTCTTTTCCTTAACATTTTCAACATTCTCTTCAATTTAGTTTTATTTCATTTTCTTTATCCTCATGCAATGTTGACATGTGGGGTGAGGATTTATCAAGATTTTTCATTTCTTATGTTGACACTATTTCCACATTTTCCACTTGGGGACCCCTAGCTTGGGCAGGAGAATGGTCCTGTTGTATAAATTGATTTTGAATTTGTGGTGCTGGAATGTTCTGGACAAAAGTTTTTTGTGTGTTTGATGGTGGAGGTGCATGTGGTATGTACCCCTGGACTTGATGGTTTGCTGGTTCAGATAAAATCCATGAGGGTTGTTCCTTGAGTTTGTTATAGTTTGACTTGGTAACTGACCCAATCCCTCCTACACACATCAGCAATCTGAGACTCTATCCTATCCACATTTTGTTGAATATTTTTGGTTCTGATTTTGATATTGATTTTGTTGTTCTGCACAGTTTGGCAAAGAGTCATCATCATGTTTTGAAGTTGATTCATTTTATCTTCCCAATGGGCTGAGAAGATGGTGTTGATTGTATGAAGGTTGCTGAAAATTGGTATGAGCAAATTGATTGAAGTTTTGATTTTCTTGGAATTGTTGAGGTCTGGAATAAGAAGATTGGTCAAATCCCAGATTCTGATTGGATAGGGTTGACCGTACATGAATTGTTTGAAAGCAGGTTGAGAAATTGTTCTGATTGATTTTTCCAAGAAAAGTTCGAGTGGTTTCTCCAACCAGGATTGTATGGGTAGAATATAGATCATGAGGGGGTTTGTAGAAACCTTGGACTTGTTCTTGATGGCCATTGGTATGAAAGAATTTCTCAATCTCTGCGATAGTTGAGCCAAAATCTTCGTTGAATGATCGTCTACCAAGCATACACAATGGAAAAGCCCTCTATTTATGATTTTTTGATTTTTAAGATTTTTATTGATTTTTGATGAATTTTTAAACAAACGCAAACAAACAAACACTTTCAAATCAAATTAACCTACCACTAAGTGTTCCTTGGACTTATGTATTTTTCTCAAAATCAGATTATGCTAGCTTAAGTCCAATCCTAACTCTTCTTGTACCGCCAGGTAAGAGTGGAGTAGAGGGAGGCCCCCTTGCTTTCGCAAGGACCCAATTAGATAACCTCTGACTCACTTAAGCGTAAGCTCCTTTAACCTCTAATCTAGACATCAGACTTAAAGAGAAGTTTGAATTTAAGAAAGGACAAATCTAATTATAAACCCTAGGGCCAGTCTACTGATTTTTATTAAAAGTTTGGGCAAATGCAAATATGTGAAAATTTTTGTGATTTTTGGGGCAAAGGAAAGGGTGATGAAATCCTCACCTTATCTTTTATCTAATGGGTTAAGCACTTAAGCTATCCCAATTACAATTATGAAATGCAACAATCAAGTTTGAAACAGGGTTTTCTAAATGCTAAGTCTAATGCATGAAACAGTGGTGGAAGTCTTACCTTTCCCCCGCTCTTCAATGCAAGAAAAAAAATGAAATGACAATTAAAATGATGAATGTCCTAAAACATGTGTTTCTAATCTTGAGAGGATGGAAATTTTATTTACAAACAAACGGCTAACATGAAAGAGCGATTTGAAATTTTTTTAAATTTTAGATTTTTTTAATTTTTATTTAGTTTTTGAACTAAATGAAATGAAGGTAAGAAAATATAAAGTGGTACTATAATCTAATTCCAAACCACACAAACCACAAAAAGTCCAATTATTACATGCCAACTGAAGAGAAATCTCTGTACATGCACAGAGAGTACAAGAAATCCTCACTACAAGCTTCTCTCACACTCCCCTATCTAAAATTCTGAATTAAAAGAGAATGGGAAATGAAATCAGCAAGCTCCCTCCAATGGACTTCAAGTGTCAAGCCCAATCTCCAAGTTCCACTCCTTGTGCAAATCTGAAATGAAAGCCCAATAACAAGTCAATGTAAAGCCCAAAGCAAATGAAATCAAATCAAAACAGAATTAAATCAAACTCTAATGCCTCCCCGGCAACGGCGCCAAGATGAACGCGCGACATTATTGACTGTGCATTTTCGTTGTCCAGAGTCCTTGCACAAGTCAGTATGCGCACTTCCTCTAAACTGTCTCACAAAATTAAAATAACAAAGATGAACTCATATAGTGGTGAGAACATGTCATATCCACGGAGAGGCTGAATAGAATTTGAATTAAACTACTTTGACTTGAAATCATTATCGACAATGCATTAAAAGTGAATGTGTAAACAACACTGATCCAATCCTCACAATCTTGACAAATCAAACTTAATGAAAGAACATGTGGAATTGAAAAAGGAAGAGATATGATATCACTGTACCCTCACAGCTCGAGGGATCAAATAAGTAGACAAAAATCTGAAATAGAAATTAAACTAAGATTGCACAACGATGCAACTCTAATTCTAAAATGATTTAAAATTTAAGGAAATGAGAAGGTGACAGAGCAAGAAATCTCAAAGGACATTATCAAACCAATGTAGCCATGTACCCCTATAGCTCAGGGGATGAACAGTCATAACTCTCCACAAACACCGGATCACTACTCTCAAAGTTTAAGATTCGAACAGAAAACCAGAACAGAAATTAATTGCTGAACCAAACTCTCACTGCCATTACTGAGAACATGAATAAGAGCAAGATTAATAACACTAAGAAACTCCTAAATCCCTCTTGAACACCGGATCACTACTCTCAAAGTTTAAGATTCGGACAAAAAACCAGAACAAAAATAATTGCTGAACCAAACTCTCACTGCCATTACTGAGAACATGAATAAGAGCAAGATTAATAACACTAAGAAACTCCTAAATCCCTCGTGAATTCAAGACTACCTCCCTGCTGTAACAGAAACGAGCTAACAACTAACTCTGGATCTGGTCTCATTATCTCCCCAGAATTCCCCTGGAGGCCTTCTGGATGCCGTCGACCTCCCCCGCAATGTGCCTCTCGGAGATGAGCCAACAAATGCACTTATGGGCCGTTCACCTCCTGTGACCACCATCAAACCAACACAGAAGAAATGGAACAAGAAATTCTAATAGATCACAGTTGCCTCCCCTCCCAACAACAGAACTTCCGGATGTCGAACCTCCCGGAAATCCTTACAGAAGAATTGGAAGAACACCCGATCTCCCCTGCAGAATCATTTGAACCAGTCGAATTCCAAACAAAATTCTAAACAACTGGAAAAAGAAAAGACAAGCACCCGGTACTCTCACACAACAGCAGACAGAAGATTGGAAGAAAGAAACATTCGAATATCTGAAATAAGAAGAAATGAAATAACAATTTGCACTGGATCAAGCCATGTAAACACAGAAGAAAAGGACAAGCAATTGCAAAAACGAAAATGGACAAAACAAGCTCCAATGGATCGAACTCTCCCAACTCTCAACTCTTACAGATCTGAAAAGAAAAATTACAGAAAATAATGCTAGAGAAAACCCCCACCCAACCATCTGAACTCTGGAAGAACAGAAAGGACTAAGAAAAATTCTAAAAGTCGAACCCCAAGAACACTGGAAGAACAAGAAGAGAACTGGAAATTCCTAAAGAACTCAAACTGGAATCGAACTGCCGAGCCTCTGCACTGTGGAAGAACAATGGAAGGGATTGGCCCAGCCCTCCGAACTATGAAAGAAAGAAACAAAACTAAAACATAAATCCTAAAAATTCCCCAAAAGACCTCTCCCCAATTGAGGGCCTTGGGGTCCCTTTTATAGGCGCCCCAGGTCTTCTGCTTCCATCGCGCACGCCCAGTCGCCAGCACTGCACGGCCACCTCAGCTGCTTCTGCACTGCCTGGCCCGTGTACGTCGGATGTGCACCGCCCCAGATCTGCATAGCTCCATCGCGCCGGGTCCGCCTTCAACCACAGCAGCCCGCATTAGGGCTCCTAGCAGCCTAGAACCAGCAACCGCCAGTTCCTCTTCCCGCCGCACACAAACCAGGCCGTGACTGCCTCCAGCTGCTTTGCACCGCGCCAGCCTTACCTGGCCCGCTGCTTGCACCTCTGCCCAGCAGGCGCCGTACACCGCCATCGTGCCAGAGCCATCTACATCGCCAGATCCGCACCGTCTTTGACCCGCAGCGCCAAGCCAGATCCGGCCTCACCTGGCCCGCCGCACCGAGCACAAGCCCGCCTTAGCAGCCGCACACGCCATGCGCACCACACCGTACACACATCTGCCCACAGCTGCTAGCCCCTTCTGCGCAGGGGACCAGCACCGCCTTCACCATCAGATCCGCTCACCCAATCATCAGCAGCCTCACTCCTGCGCCAGCAGCCATCTGCATCCGCCACTTCAGCTCACCTTCTTCCCGCCTGGGCTCAAATCGCCAGGCTTCAAACCGCCCTGCCTTCACCATCACCTACATAGGACCCCTGCAAAGCCTCCAGCTTCTCCGTGAAGTTTCCAGACTGGGTTCCTGTGGGGAAGACAAAAAAAAGGTTAAGAATGGGTTAAGTGGGGTATGTGTCAACGTGTGGTGAAGTGAGGCAAAGAATATGTAGTATATTAATGAGGGGGTATGTGTCATGATTTGGTGAAATGAGAGAAAATGGATGTGGCATGATATGATTGGATGGACTATGATTTATTCACAACTAAGATATTTATGAAAATATAATAAGACTAAAAATTATTTATGTACAATGTATTTTCAAAAAGAGAAAACACTTTATTAATCAAACTATTCTAAAGGCATTGACTTTATTAGATGAGCATCTAACTAAGTGTTCTACCCAAAAATTTAACTAAATATTCACAAATTTATTTCTGAATGAAATGGAAATTAAAATCAAATTGCACCATATTTACAGATAAAAGATGTCTAAAATTACTATATGTATGACATTTAACGTAAAAATTCATGTAGTTATCAGCTGCAACAGTCCTCCTGGCCTCTGGTGCACTGCCTTCACTTGCTGACACACTGAACATCTTGCTATAAACTTTGCAATCTCTTTCTTCATATTAGGCTACCAGAAATGCTTCTTTAAATCTTGATACATCTTGGTACTGCCTGGATGGATGGTGTATATGGACTTGTGAGCTTCCTCTAACACTTTCTGCCTCACCTCGGCATCTGCTGGAACATACAACCGGCCCTTAAGTCTGACCACACTGTCATCATCAAGTGTCACCTCCTCCATTCTCACAGTATCAACTAAATTTTCATCTGTTCTTTGCGCTTCTACTATCTGCCAATATAGAGAAGGCTCCACTTCACTATTTGCTAATATTGCTCGCCGCTGACTATTTGGTACATATAATGAATTTTCTGCCACATCTTCATACAATTTCCATTCTCTGATCATCATATGACTCATAACTGCCTTTCTACTTAGTGCATCTGCTACAACATTAGCTCTGCCTGGATGGTATACCAAACTGAAGTCATAATCTTTCAAATATTCCATCCACCTGCACTGCCTCAAATTCAGATCTTTCTGGGAGAAGATGTACTTTAAACTCTTATGATAAGTGAATATCTCAAACCTTTCACCATACAGATAATGCCGCCAAATCTTCAGTGCAAACACAAATGCTGCCAGTTCTAAATCATGTGTCGAATAATTCTCTTCATGTCTTTTCAGTTGCTTGGATGCATAGGCCACCACTTTTCATGTTGCATTAACACTGCTCCCAAACCTCTTTTAGATGCATCTGTATATAATACAAATCCTCCACTGCCTGAGGGAATTTCCAATATAGGTGCTGTGGTAAGCCTCTTCTTTAGCTCTGCAAAACTGCGGCGACAATCCGTAGACCACACAAACGGTACTCATTTTCTTGTCAATCTTGTCATTGGTGCTGCAATCTTCGAGAAATCTTGGATGAATCGCTTATAATATCCTGCCAAACCCAGAAAACTTCTAATCTATGTCACTGTCTTCGGTTCTTCCCACTTCATCACTGCCTCTACCTTGGCCGGATCAACTGCAACACCTTCACCTGAAATCACATGACCCAGAAACTGAATTTCTTTCAGCCAAAACTCACATTTACTAAACTTGGCATACAGCTGGCGATCTCGCAAAGTTTGCAACAAGATCCTTAAGTGTGCCACATGCTCTTCCTCTGATGCTGAATATACCAGTATATCATCAATAATTACTACAATGAACTGATCCAGATAAGGGTGGAATATTATGTTCATCAAATTCATGAATGCTGTCGGCACATTAGTCAACTTGAATGGCATAACAACAAACTCATAATGCCCATATCTGGTCCTGAAAGCTGTCTTGTCAATGTCTTCTTCCTTAATCCTCAGCTGATGATATCCTGACCTCAAATCAATCTTGGAAAATACTTTGGCTGATTGAAGCTGATCAAACAAATTATCTATTCTGGGAAGCTGGTATTTATTCTTGATTGTAACCTTATTCAATTGCCTATAATCAATACACATTCTCAGACTATCATCCTTCTTTTTAACAAACAAACTGGTGCTCCCCATGGCAAATGACTGGGTCTAATGAAGCCTTTCTCTAACAATTCATGCAATTGCTTCTTCAATTCCTTCAGCTCTGCCGGTGCCATTCTATAAGGTGCCTTTGAAATGGGCATATTGCCTGGCTGTAACTCAACTGTGAAATCCACCTATCTATGTGGAGCTAACCCTGGCAATTCCTCTGGAAACACATCTGCAAATTCTCAGACCACGGGTACCATCTCTACAGACTTATCTGTCTCTACTAAACTAACTGAAGCAAGATATGCTACACACCCTGCATTGATCAACTTTCTAGCTTTAAGTGCAGAAATAATAAACTTAGGAGTGTAGAACGACATACCTTGAAACTCAAACACTGCTCCACCAGGCCAGCAAAATATGATTTTCTCTTTATACAATCCACCAATGCCCCATAGGCTTCCAACCAATCCATCCCCAAAATCACATCATAATCCTTCAATGAAAGTGCATACAGTCTTGCTGGCATCTGATTCCTCTGAATTACTATCGATACCTCATCTAAGTAACAGGAAGTAAGCATAAAACCTCCTGAGGGAATCTCTACAATCAACTCACACTGCCTTTCTTCTAGGGGATGTACCATGCTATTCATAAAATCCTCAGAAATGAACAAATGCGAAGCACCCTGATCAATTAATATTCTAGCAGAAAAGTCAAAAGAGGTAGTATACCTTCAATTAAATTGGATGCCTCCGCCTGAGCTCTGGTAACTGCCATAACTCGACCCCGTCCTCCTCTCTGGAAAGGTGCACCTCTGCCTCGCTCTACTGGCTGCTGAAATGGCTGCTATTGCTGCGGTGCTCCTCTACCATAACTGTACTTTCGAGGATGCAGACAATTCCTAGCTAAATGCTCTGGCTGCCCACAATTATAACACCAAAAACTTGGAAAAGCTGCGGGCTGCCCTGCCGTACTCTGTTGCTACTACTTCGGTGCTGGCCTAACACCTCAGCCCTGCTGAACACCTGGCTGGAAACCCTGCTGCTTGCCGCCTCCTCGTCCTCTAAACATCTTCTTCAATTTACCACCCTACTTTGCAAACCCTGATGATGACGATGCTCCTGAGGGTGCCTTGCCCTTACTAATACCTGTGGACTGCTGCGAAAGCCGAAAACTATCTGTCCCTGCTCCTCCGGACTACCTAGCCTATACAGACCTCTCCAGAATTGCTGCTCTTTGCACTGCTTCTTCCACTGTTCTGCACATCAAGGGAATTACCGCATCCTGAAGCTCTGATCGCAATCCTCGAATAAAATACTCCACCATCATTGTGTTATCAGTAACCACATATGGAGCATATTTTCTCAACACTGTGAACCTCATCTGATATTCTAGCACTGACAGGTTCTGTAAGGCCCTCGAATTTTGTTCACATTATGTATATTTAATTTTGTGCATATTATAAGTATTTATTAACTTATGTGCATATGTATATATATATGTTTATTTCTATGCATATAATATATTTATTTAAATGTGCATATAGTATTTAACTATTACTGTGCATATTATATGTATTTATTCTATGTATATAGGTTTATTTAATATTTCTGTGTTCTGCCCGAAATCCCTGTTAACGTCAACATCCCTTGACGTTAAGAGTATGTTGACGGCAACCTGTGTGCCATTGACTTCTTGGGCAGGGGATATAGGCCTCCAGATCGATGGACGCCTACTTCTTGTTAACGTCAGCAAAGTGGCCGTTTACTTCTCCGTTTATGTCTGGGATTCCAGATCTGAAACGACTATGTTTCTCTGGGTTCTAATTAGGAAACCTATCCCAACGGTAGGAAAACCTAATCCTAAGCGTACCCCGACTCTTAGCCCTATAAAACCTAGTGTTTTCGGCCAGATTAAGACCTTTGGTTCGAAGGAAAAAAAACTAGGGTTTATGGAGAGAAAACCAGAACTTTCTAAGGCTTGATCCGGTGATTGTGCAGTCTTTCCGGCGATCTTGTGTGACTGGAAGAAGCTCCTGGTGTTGAAGGATCTTTCCCGACACCGGAGGGTCTTCTGTGCAAGCAGGAAGACCAGATTTGGGAGAGAGATCTGCACCTGCTTGGCTTGGCCAAGGAGGGCTTCTTCAATAAATTGAACCCTTGTAGATTTTATTTTAGGCAAGTAATCGAGGGGTATCATCTCTAGACATGTCCCCTAGGTCCTAGCAATTTTTTTGGATTTTAATTCGTGTCCTGGAACTCCTAATTCTCCTTTTTATTTGAGTTCGGTCTGCACCTTCTGCAGACAGGAGGTTGACGACAACCTTGTTGCTGCCAAGTTCCTGAGTTGATGGCAACATAGTGTGTTGTTAACCCATCTTGACGGCAAGGCCCTTGCCACCAAGTTCTTCAAGTTTTTCAGAACTGTGGTCTTGATCTTTGTGCTGTGATTTTTGAACTTCTGGTTGTCTGTACATGCTGTAAAAATTAGGATTTGTCAGGTATGGTCTTTAGGTCACATCATGAGGTTCTGTCGAATTTCTGAGCATGACTTTATTTAATGTAAATTCTGTATTGGTGAAATAAGCATAAATGGACATGGTTCAATCCTGAATAAATAGATTTACTACATGTTAACGTTCCATAGAATTTTCATGATCTTAGGGTTACTGTTCATATGTTTTAAACTTGATAGAACCGACTGTTTTGCTGTTGACCATGTTAAAGTGAATATCTTGTTAAATTTGCATGAAATCTGTTTAAATTGTTAAAAATAGTTTTACAGTTGCAAAAAATCTAAAAAATTAGACATATGCCATATTGCATGTATAGAGTCTGAGGTAAAAATTTGATACTATTTTGACTCCCGTGGGTACTGTTTGCTTTTAACAAGGATAATTAGGCCATGTTAAGCATGTTTGACTTAAATTATGTAAATTCCAATGTTTAGTAGCATGATTAGGCTTTGTTATGGTTTATTTGTCACTGTGAAATAGTAGTGTTATGATCTATAACCTGAGATATGTATGTTTACTTAAAGTGCATGTGAATGGTTAAATAGTGCATAAAAGTGAATGAAACCATGTGAATAAGTGAGAACAATGTGTTTAAAGTGATCACGTGCCGAAATTGACACTGCTACCATAGAAGGCTGTGGAGCCGTACTATAGAAAAGTCCCTATGGGAAGACTCATTGTGTATGTGATATCCTGTGGGCTTCAGGATGAAATCCTGGAGGTGGACAAGTACCACTGGTTAAGGTGGAGATGGCTTCTTCCGGTTCTGCGCAATTACCAAGATTCGTCACTATATTGCCTAGGTGACGGGTATGTGTTATGTGAATGTGTGTCCTTCTTTATGGTGGTTCGGACTATGTGTCACGACAATTAAGTGTAAAAGTGTGAAAAATGTGAATATGTGCAATGTGAACATGTGATAGTGTTATGTGAATGTGTTAGCATGTGAAAAGATGTGAAACCATATGAATGAGATTTAATTATGTTAAAACAGCAAGCTAAAGATGTGAATATGTGTTATAAAGGCATGAGAAAAATGTTAGATATCATGCTAGGATTGTTAGTTAACTTGTGCTAAATTCCATGATCAAATTGTTTAGAAATATGAATGATATGAATTGAATTTGGCATAATGAATTAAGTTAGTTATCATGTGTAGAAAGCATGTATAGGTTGTTCATGTATATTTGTTTAATTGTTATGAAGCATGTGCCATGTATTTTTCTTATTGTTTAAAAGACTAGCATGTTTGTGATATGTGTAAGGATGTGCCTTTAGGTTGCTTGCTTGGTCTTTTTGAAAGACTCATACTTGCTTTAACATACAGGTGAGACAGGTGTCCCCGTGCTAGAGGAGGACTTAGTGAGGAGCGACTTTGAGCGTGAGGAGTAGCTGCACTTGTGGAGTTTGCTGCGTAGTTTACACTTTCTTTTCATTAGTATGTGAACAATGTTATTCATATGGACTTGTATAATGGTGGACATTGTCATTTTCTTTATTGCTATATAGATTGTGGAATATGTGAATGATGATGGAATGGGTATGTTTTACATTTTCGCTGTACTTCCTTTGTTATTTATGTACATCTCGACCTATTGTGTTGTGTTGGGTAAATGTCCCAATGTGACGGTGCCCTTTGTATCGATGTGGATTGGTATAATCGTACCGGTATAAAGAGGGTCGTTATAGGTTCCCTTGCTGCAACGTCCGAAACTGCTCCCTCTTACCCTGCTATATCTGAACTGGGAAGAAAGTATCATTAAATACCTCCAAAAACTCTGGCCAGGTAATGGTATCCTCTGTCCTTCTTGCAAACGCCGTCTGCATCTTCAATCTCCACCATTCTTGTGCAAATCCACGCAACTGATAAGCAGCTAGTAACACCCTATCAGCTTGTGAACATCTCATAATAACACAAACCCTCTCAATCTCATGCACCCAGTGCTCTACTGTGTCGGGATTTGGACCTTCTGAATATGTGGGTGGCTGCAACCGTAGAAACCTCTCTACTAGTGCTATGGGATCCTCCACACTAACTATCCGTGCTGGTACTCCAGGAAGTATAGGTACTACGGGTGGTACCTCAACTACTGGTGGTTGTGGAGGTGGTGCAACTGGTACTGCCTCCTCCACAATTGGCGGTACCCCTATTGCTGGCTGTACTGGTGCCTGGTGATCCAGTCTAGTACGAATCTCGGTGAGGTTTTCCCATATCCTTTCTATCATCTGATGCGTAGTCTCCTCAGGTTCATCTCTACCTCCTCCCCAATCTCTCCTGTCTGCCATTTCTGATCATGTACAAATATCATTCCAACCACACAATATACAACAAATCAATACAAAAACCAGGGTCAACTACCAGCAGTGGGCTAAACTAGAGAACAGGCTATGCAAATTTTTGATTCCTTTACATTCACATGGACCTTGCTCTGATACAACCTGTAGCGGTCCTCGTCGTTCAAACCCGTTAACCTAATAACAAGCTTGACCCGACTCCGCCTCCCGCGAACGAGTCGTAGCCTCGCAAGGGATACCATTCACAAGTCCGTAGAAATATAAAGGAAACAACTCAAATATATATAAGATTGTCATCTCACAAATATTTACATGAAATATACATAGCTATTTTCTCAACTGTAGCTAGACACAAGTACAACAATGACCTGAGGCATACCCCAAGGTGTACAAAGAAAGAAGATTACACTGCGGGTGGTGCAGACCCAACTCCGCTACGGTGTGGCTCCAAACTAGAAGAGGGGCGAGAAGCCTCCTGCTCTCCCTCACCTGAAAGAAGTAGGGGTGAGCCTCATGAGTTACTGGCTCAGTAGGGAAACTCCCCCAAAATCCGAACAAAACCAAACTCACAAGTAAAGAAGTAGGAAGCTATGCTAGCAATTTATAGAACTATCCACACAGGATATTTAAGCTGTAAACATTACTTACCGCATGCCATTAATAGAAATCAGCCTTTAATAAATAAACGGCAAACCTCACCAGGTGTACGTGCTAAAGTAGAAAAACGCCACTCTCGAGTCACGAAGACTAGTTCGCGACACCAGCAACCGACCCGGACAAACCACACAGGACTACCTATCAATCTCGCAGCCTCAGACGAAAGGTCCAGCTACCTCTCCACTAGAACAAGCCAAGAAACTGTGGAGACCAACCAACACCACTCTGTGGACCATACTGCCACAGGCCCATGCCTGGCACCTTTAGGGACTCCGGCCCATGCTCCCTAAAGTGAGGCACTGGGAAAACAGGACTAGTTGGGGCCTAGTATGTCTACTGGTGTCTGTAACCCCCAACCATGAGCGCGCTACAAGCGACAAAACACAAACTCTCACAAGTCATTGTCCCACTGCTGTCTTTCCCTCTACCGGACGTATAACTCTACACAAGAGTGAAGGTGTCTAGGAAGACGACACAGACCTCGACGGTACACAAGTACCGAGACAAGCCCCATGCCTGGCTCACACAAAACCTGGGGCTCTCAACTGAAGAGGTAACCACGGTAGGCATCGTACTACTCGCCACGCAGAAACAAACCACGTGAACACCACTCAAACCACGTGAACAACACGTTCCTCAAACTCCACAAGTGCCAATGCACCGCTTACCATTGCCATGCACAATAAACAACGATAATCCGATAATCCCACAACCATGCACAAGCTCATTGCCATCGGAACCCTTAACGCGACGAGGTCCGTTGTCGCCTTCAGAACGCGACGCCTCGATACGGTGCATTCTGAAGAAGAACGCGACGGGTCGGGCTGTCGCGTTCTGAACACGACAGTCAGGTCCATCGCCTTCACAGATATTGACCTAATTCCAGGAACCCATTTCTGAATTACCTATGCAAACCATGTAAAACACTGTGTTAAGCAAATATTCATGTTCTACTCATTACCCTAGCACGTTATCTAGCATCTATGTTGCAAATAACAAGCTACACATGCAATCCATGACGTAAAACAGGGCAGAATCTCCCTACCTTCATGAAGAACGTGAAGAACGGCGATACCCCGTCGTTTCCCCCACTTCGTAGCACGTCCTCGTGGCGAGACCACGCCGAAAACAGCACCAAAACGTTTGATCGCCCCAAATCCACCGCAACAAACCCTTCCTGGCCGAGCAGAGCATTGTCAGCTCTATTTGGCTGACCTAAGTTAAAAACACCTCAGAGTTGGGAACGCGACGCACCCTACCGTCGTGACCTGAACGCGACGGAGAAGGTCGTCGCCTTCTCATGGCCGACGTCAGTAGGCCGCCCAGCGTGCACCACGCGGCGGACATGCAGATGAAGACCTACATGCGGAGGTAACCAGAATGCGACACCCAAGGCTGTCGCGTTCAGAACGCGACACCCAGCCCTATCGCGTTTACAAACAGTGAACCGATGGGTGCTTTGGGCCCAACCTGCCGGCCCACAAAGCCCTACAACCTGCGTAAACACCTGTAACACACACCGAGGGCCATACAATGGCCTCCACAACCACTAAGACACGATCCGAACAATCAATACGCTACAGGACGGGTCGTCAAACTCGCCACAAGCCAACTGTCTTGGAAGTGGATGCCATGACTGACAGTTCAGTTCCTTCCATATGACCAAGCAACCAGTCGTTAATGTCTGTGCGAGACACATACGGTATACAACAGAGCCCAGTCAGCTCTTCATCCACGAAGAGAAGCAAGATCATAACTGAGAAGGGGTGGTATATAATGCTGAGAATGGGGTATCAACCAGGCAAAGGGCTGGGGGTACATCTGCTGGGAAGAACTGAAGCTGTGAAGGATAGCAAAACAAGACCCAGAGCAGGACTGAGGTACAAGCCAGGCAGGGCAGATGACAAGCAGGGGCAGCCACTCACATGGTCACTGTACCAACACTTCAAGAAGGGGCCGCTGCAGCCAGGGAGTGAACAGACATCTACCATCACCACTGAACTTGTTCATCGTCCACCCCTGGCCACATATAAAGCTGCTGCAAACCTCAGGCCCCAGAAGCAAATGAAAAAGGACGAGTCTGAATCAGAATGGAACCGGTGGTTTGAAATGAGTGATATTGCTGACTCATTATGTAACGTCGCGCGTTTTTCGGATCTTTGCGAATCCTTGCTTAGCGGGTTTGGTGGCCAGTGTATGGCCCATTTTTCTGTGTTTTAGGTGTGTGCATTGGTTGTGAGACTTTGTGGGCTGGCAGATTGGGCCCAAAGTGCTCACAAGTTTTCTACCTGTGAACGCGATTAGGGTCTGCGTCGCGTTCTGAATGCGACGGCCCTGGTGGTCGCGTTTCTGTCACTGCGGCTTTGGGTTGTCGTCTGCATGTGCGCCGCGTGTCGCACGCTTGGGCGGCATGCTGACGTCAACCTTGTGAAGGCGACGCCCTACTCCGTCGCTTTCAGGTCGCGACGGAGGGGCACGTCGCATTCTTAACTGCTGTGCATTTTTAAGTTAGTTTGGCCAAACAGAGCTGCAGTGCGCTCTGCTCGGCCAGGGGAGCTTGCTGCGGAGTTTTGCTGGGCGATTCGACGGCTTGGCGGTGCTATTGGCATGTTCTCACCGTGAGGACATGGCGTGGAGCGGGGAAAACATCGAGTGATTATCGGTTTCACATTCTTCGCGAAGGTAGGGAGTTTCCACCATGTGTTGTTGTGTGGATCGTGTGTGGTGCATGTTTAGTTTGTTTAATGCTTTATAAATAGTAGATACCATGTTTAGGCAATGAAATGAGCATGAAAACTGGGTTGGATTATTGTTTAGGGTGGTTTGCATGGAAGTTCCGGAGAAGGGTTTCTAGAGTAGGGTTTTCGTCTGTGAAGGCGATGACTCAGGGTGTCGCATTCTGAACGCGACAAGTCGATCCGTCGCGTTCTCCATTTGAACGCGACATGTCAAGGGGTCGCGTTCTGATGGCGACCAAGGACCCTGTCGCGTTAACAGGTCCGAGAGTCTTTATGTTGTGCATGTTGGCATAATTACCTGATTATCGTGGTTTGTTGTGCATGGGCGGTGCATGGACACCTATAGCGCTCGAGGAGCGTGTTGTTTACATAGTGGACATGGTGTTTGCGTAGTTTTGAGTGTGAGAAGGGCTCAGACTCTATCGTGGTATAACTTCTATAATTAGTTTGTGATGGTTTGGCAGTGAGGTTCCGGTGTGAACCTAGCCGCGGTTCCTTAATGTCTTTTATAAGTTATTTAGGGTGGTTTAATTAGTATAAGGTGTGTGCGATTATCGGTTGTTGTGTATTAGGTTTAAGGTCACAATGGAGGTCACGATATGACCAATGAAAGGCCTGGTTACTATAGTTTAATGTGGTTCGTGAATGTGGTTGTGTAGGTTAGCTTGTGGGTCACAGGGTGACCAGGACAAGCTATTCCTCACATTTATACCGTGGTTTGTAATACAGATTATACATTTATATATCGTGGTTTGTGTGTTGCCGAGTTTGGTGGTCCGGCACCTATTCCAGAATGCCTCTCTAGTCGAGTACCCCAGATTCTGTGTGAGCCAGGCACGTGTGTTTGTTGTGCTCGAGGTTTGTCCCGGTACTGTGTGTATCGTCGAGGTCTGTATCGTCTTCTTGGACAACCTCACTCTTGTGTTTGAGTTGTATGTCCAGTTGAGGGAAAAATGACAGAGGGCAGCGACTTGTTTTTGTGGGTGTGCGGTCACTTGTAGTGCGCTCGTGGTTGAGGGTACGGACACCAGTAGACGTACTGGTCCCCAGCTAGTCCTGTGTTTCCAGTGCCTCACTTTAGGGAGCTCGGGCCAGAGTCCCTAATGGTGCCAGACATGGGCCTGTAGCTGTGTGGTATGCAGGTGTGGTGTTGGTTGGTCTCCACTGTTCTTTGGCTTGTGCTTGTGGAGCGGCAGTTGGACATTTCATCCGTGACTGCGAGACTGAGAGGTAGTTCTTATGTTGTGTTGTCCGGGTTGGATACTAGCTTCATGAACCAGTAGTCCGTTCACATGTGGTGGCATCGTTCCTTTCCGACTCGTGCTTTGCCACAGGTGGTAGCTTGTGTGTGTGACTCGTTGGTTGAGGTTTTACCCGTTGTGGTGTGCCCTGGTGGTGGCACAGTACTGGTTGTGGTTTCGTGGGGGTACCTCGTGGAGGTAGGTACTTGTACCCTTCGTGGGTAGCTTTGTGTTGTGGTACATTATGTACTAGTCCCTTCAGGTGTTGAGGTGGACTTGTGTTCTGTGGAGGTCTGTGGAGTGACCTTCCACGTGTTGTGTTTTTACTCATCTTCGGGTAAGCTTCCGATTATGTTTTGATATGAGGTGTTGGTGTGAGGTGGATTGGCTAGTTGATGCCAGTCCTGTTACCCTTCGTGGGTAGGTTCCCCGTGAAGCTTGTAGCTTCAGGGACCAGTGGTTGTCATAATTAGCCTGTGAGGTCTATGACCTAGGCAGTTCAGTTGTTGAGCGGACTAGTGGTGCTGTGCTAGTCATGTTGTCCCTTTTATCTTCCGAGATTTGTATTGGCTAATGAGATTTATTGTTTAGCTATTATTTATCATGTTTTGTAGTGAGCATAATATGGTTTGGCTATCGGTGTTGCCAGTGAGATCCTCTGGGGTTGAGGTCTCTTCAGTGTTGTGTGTTATTTTTGGGTGGTCCCTACTGAGCCTGTGACTTGTTGAGGCTCACTCCCCTACAGTTTTTTTCAGGGCTTGCCGTTTGTGTGGCTTGAGGAGGCGTTGTGGCAGACTTGTACCACCATCAGTAGTGTTAGTTGTGTTGTGTGAGCTTGTGCTCCCTTGGGGTATGCCCAGGTCATTGTACTCTTTTTATTGGACATGTAATAATGTATTGTTACAGTTGAAAATTGTTATATACAGATATGAGCACATGTACTTTCTTTTGTCTTATACTATTGTGGCTGTCTTTTATATTCTTACTGGACACGTGTACGAGCTATCCCTTGCGAGACTTCGGTCCGTTTGCGGGAGGCGGATCTGGATATGGAGCTTTATTGGGCATAAATATCCAGGGCTGCTACAGTTGGTATCAGAGCATGGTCCAATTAGAATATGAAAAGACATTGAGGTTACAACGTCCGAAGACATGGTTTAATGTCCACTACTGGTAGTAAGTTTGTGGTTTTATGTGATTTTCAGTGTGGTTTCCATGTGGGTTTTTGATATGCAAATTATGTGTCATTGTTTGATAAAATTACAACTGTTAGAAATGGTAGAGAAATGTATATAGTTGTAAGGAAGATGGCAGTTGTTGGTAGTTGTTAAGGAACAACATGGATAGTGGTACAGTGTGAGTGGTCACATCAGGATGCCAGTTGCGGATAAAGTATAATTGTTTAAAGGTTCTCAGTTATAGAACTTGAAGGGATTAGTGAATTCAATTATGGAATCTAGTGAAAGTATTTTAGTGAGGACCAAAGTTGGTAGATACAAGTATAAGGTAATGATATGATGGGATAGCAGAGGGAACAACGTTATGATGAGAAATAGAATGGTGTGTTCAAGGTTGTTGAATGCGTGAATTGTGACTGAGAACTCTAGCGGAAGTAGTCATCGTGTTTGAGATTTGCGTTAATAAGTGTTAAGGAGTAGCTTGGATAATAACGTGATTAGTGAAATGTCAGGTTTGAAATGATTGAGTGAGGAAGTTTAGCTTGAGATGGGGTGCTGGTAAGCAGAGGAGCAGTGATTGAGATGGTCATTAAGTGTGTTTTGTGACTAGAAATGGTTGCAGAAAAGAGTTTATAAACAGTGATGTTATGAATAATTAGGATAATGAAAATTTTGATATAGAAATCCATGTATGTATGTGCGGAGGTGACCAGTTGGGTAACAAAATAGTAAAAGAAGAATAGTGAGTAGTAGATTTTTCCGAGAATTTCATAAGAAAGATATTCGCTTGGTAAGAGGTAGTGGGTAAAGATTTCACAGAAAAACTTGTACATGGTTACAGTGTTAAAGATAAGAGCAATGATGCCAGCATTTGTGTATAGTTTGTGGGAACAGAGAAGAAAAGTTTGTGTCAAAAGTAGAGTGCGGTTAAGGCTGAGTAATTAGAGTAAGTTAGAGTTATACAAGTCAGAATAAAAAAAGATGAATCAATAGAGAAGCAGATAAAAGGATGTTAAGTTGAGAGGAATAGTAAGGAAGATTGTGAATCGACAGTTGTGAATGAGCTGTAACAGTGAAATTGTTTGTATTTGGCAGTAAATCAGTAATGCGGAATAAAGGAATCAGGCAAAATAAGTTATTGTGTTTAAAGAAAATAGTTTCAGTTTATAGCTATGATAGTATTTTAATAAGAAGGATTGCAGTGTAAGTGGTACAGTGAGATTAGTCAGTTAGCAGAATAGTTGAAAGAAATATTTTACAAAAAAGGTATTATGTTGTTGGCAATAAAGTCAAAGTTCAATATTAATGACCAGATGAAGAATGAACATGGTAGATTAAAGAACAACGATAATCAGATAGTTCAAGGAATGTGCAGCAAGGTAATTCAGATAAATAGATGAATTTTGTTATAAAATATTTCCAGAATTCTACATATTAGTTAAAGAATAGCGAGCAGATTAAAGTGTGATAAAATAGAACAGAAAAAGTGAGGAAAGTTTGATCAGTTTAGTGATAAAGAATTTTGAGATTGGACATCATATTATTGAGCAAGACTTTGGTAGAAGTAAAGGCAGACATTAGAGTATATGCAGTGTAGAGATAATTAAGAAGCTTTGTTTCCCGATAAGAAAGGACAGTGTCATAGCAACGAGAATGGAAATTGTAAAGAGTTTGAATCTGGTTTGTTGAGTCAGTCAGAAAATATTGTTTAAGGTGAGGAAATATATAAAGGGTAAAGTATACCAGTAGTAATATAGCAGAGCTCAGAATTCAGTGTGTGGCATAGATATAGTTGAAAATTGAATATGAGCCGAGTCAGTTAAGCAGTGTTACTATGAGATAAGAGAAGTGCAATGTTAGCTAGAGAGTATGAGTTAAAGCAAGATATGTAAATAGTGGTATGGCAAAATTCAGAATTTAAGTAAGTGGCACAATCAGAATAGAAATATTAAGAAAAGCAGATCAGAAATATCAGTATTTTCTTCCAATGTTAAGTGAATAAATAAGATGATTTGAAAAGTCAGTAGAGTTAGAATTGAGTCCAACTGGAGTCAGAGAATGGTGCATGTGGAAAATAAATGGAAGCAATAAAGATAGCAGAGTTTATGGAATATTTTGCCAAATATCTGGTGTAATCAGAGTGGCGTAGCGAAAGCATGGAAGGTTTAATATTCACAGGTTATCTGAGATTGAATGTTTAATTTTTTTTTTTTAGATTTTGCATAGTTGGGTAAAGAAACAGTGGTTTTCGACCAGAAAGGAATAAAGACAATATGGACAGAATGATATAGAGAAGCAAAAAAAATTAGTAATGGTAATGTGGTTTTCTTTGAGAATCTGGCAGTTGAAGACGTAGGTAAAGTTGAGGCAGAATAACGGCTGGCAGTGAAAAGCTGATAATGGAAAGGCACTAAGAAATTTGAAGAATTTAAAGATGGTAATTTATGAAACAAAAATTCAAGAAAGTGAAGCGCCCAGAAAAAATATTGCAAACACAGCCAGGAAAAATGTGGAAGTAGGTTGAGTCCAAGGAGATAAAGCGCCAACAGCAAGGTAGAATCGCCTACAGCTGAAAGGTAAAGAGAAAGAAGAATGTAATAATCAGACAGTGCAACTGTGAAAGGAATTAAAGAAAAAGGGAAAGCAGAACAAGCGTGAAAATGAACAGAGGAATCAGTCAGCATGGATGGTTTGAGAAGCAGATGCAGAGAAAGTGTATCCTACTTGTTCTGTGTATGGTCTTGTTTCTTTTTAGATGATAATTCGGCTTACTGTGGTTTGTTTTGAATGTCAAGGACGACATTCCTTTTAGGTGATAATAATGTAACATCGCGCGTTTTTCGGATCTTTGCGAATCCTTGCTTAGCGGGTTTGGTGGCCAGTGTATGGCCCATTTGTTTGTGTTTTAGGTGCGTGCATTGGTTGTGAGACTTTGTGGGCTGGCAGATTGGGCCCAAAGTGCTCACAGGTTTTCTGCCTGTGAACGCGACAAGGGTCTGCGTCGCGTTCAAAACGCGACGGCCCTAGTGGTTGCGTTCCTGTCGCTGCTATTTTGGGTTGTCGTCTGCATGCGCGCCGCGTGTCGCACGCTGGGGCGGCATGCTGACGTCAACCTTGTGAAGGCGACGCCCTACTCCGACGCTTTCAGGTCGTGACGGAGGGGTACGTCGCGTTCTTAACTGATGTGTGTTTTTAAGTAAGTTTGGCCAAACAGAGCTGCAGTGCGCTCTGCTCGGCCAGGGGAGCTTGCTGCGGGGTTTTGCTGGGCGATTCGACGGCTTGGCGGTGCTATTGGCGTGTTCTCACCGTGAGGACATGGTGTGGAGCGGGGAAAACACCGAGTGATTATCAATTTTCGCGTTCTTCGCGAAGGTAGGGAGTTCCACCATGTTTTGTTGTGTGGATCATGTGTGGTGCATGTTCATTTGTTTAATGCTTTATAAACAGTATATACCATGTTTAGGGAATGAAATGAGCATGAAAACCGGGTTGGATTATCGTTTAGGGTGGTTTGCATGGAAGTTTCGGAGAAGGGTTTCCGGATTAGGGTTTTCGCCTGTGAAGGTGACGACTCAGGGTGTCGCATTCTGAACGCGACAGGCTGATCCGTCGCGTTCTCCATTTGAACGTGACATGTCGAGGGGCCGCGTTCTGATGGCGACCAAGGACCCTATCGCGTTAACAGGTCCGAGAGGCTTTATGTTGTGCATGTTGGCATAATTACCTGATTATCGTGGTTTGTTGTGCATGGGCGGTGCACGGGCACCTATAGCGCTCGAGGAGCGTGTCGTTTACATAGTGGACATGGTGTTTGCGTAGTTTTGAGTGTGAGCAGGGCTCAGACTCTATCGTGGTATAACTTCTATAATTAGTTTGTGATGGTTTGGCAGTGAGGTTCCGGTGTGAACCTAGCCGCGGTTCCTTAATGTCTTTTATAAGTTATTTAGGGTGGTTTAATTAGTATAAGGTGTGTGCAGTTACCAGTTGTTGTGTATTGGGTTTAAGGTGGCAATGGAGGTCACGATATGACTAATGACAGGCTTGGTTACTATAGTTTAATGTGGTTCGTGAATGTGGTTGTGTAGGTTAGCTTGTGGATCATAGGGTGACCAGGACAAGCTATTCCTCACATTTATATCGTGGTTTTTAATACAGATTATATATCTATATATCATGGTTTGTGTGTTGCCGAGTTTGGTGGTTCGGCGCCTATTCCTGAGTGCCTCTCTAGTCGGGTACCCCAGGTTCTGTGTGAGCCATGCACGTGTGTTTGTTGTGCTCGAGGTTTGTCCCAGTACTGTGTGTACTGTCGAGGTCTGTGTCGTCTTCCTAGACACCCTCACTCCTATGTTTGAGTTGTACGTCCGGCTGAGGGAAAGATGACAGAGGGCAGCGACTTGGGTTTGTGGGTGTGCGGTCGCTTGTTGCGCGCTCGTGGTTGGGGGTACGGACGCCAGTAGACGTACTGGTCCCCAGCTAGTTCTGTGTTTCCAGTGCCTCACTTTAGGGAGCTCAGGCCAGAGTCCCTAAAGGTGCCAGGCATGGGCCTACAGCTGTGTGGTATGCAGGTGTGGTGTTAGTTGGTCTCCACTGTTCTTTGGCTTGTGCTTGTGGAGCGGCAGTTGGACCTTTCGTCCGTGACTACGAGACTGAGAGGTAGTTCTTGTGTTGTGTTGTCCGGGTTGGATACTAGTGTCATGAACTAGTAGTCCGTTCCCATGTGGTGGCGTCGTTCCTTTCTGACTCGTGCTTTGCCACAGGTGGTGGCTTGTGTGTGTGACTCGTTGGTTGAGGTTTTACCCGTTGTGGTGTGCCCTGGTGGTGGCAAAGTACTGGTTGTGGTTTCGTGGTGGTACCTCGTGAAGGTAGGTACCTATACCCTTCGTGGGTAACTTTGTGTTGTGGTACATTATGTACTAGTCCCTTCAAGTGTTGAGGTGGACTTATGTTCTGTGGAGGTCTGTGGAGTGACCTTCCACGTGTTGTGTTTTTACTCATCTTCGGGTAAGCTTCCGATTATGTTTTGATATGAGGTGTTGGTGTGAGGTGGATTGGCTAGTTGATGCCAGTCCTGTTACCCTTCGTGGGTAGGTTCCCCGTGAAGCTTGTAGCTTCAGGGACCAGTGGTTGTCATAATTAGCCTGTGAGGTCTATGAACTACTAGCAGTTCAGTTGTTGAGCGGACTAGTGGTGCTGTGCTAGTCTTATTGTCCCTTTTATCTTCCAGATTTGTATTGGCTAATGAGATTTATTGTTTAGCTATTATTTATCATGTTTTGTATGATCATATATGGTTTGGCTATCGGTGTTGCCATGAGACCTCTGGGGTTGAGGTCTCTTCAGTGTTGTGTGTTTTTTTTGGGTGGTCCCTACTAAGCCTGTGACTTGTTGAGGCTCACTCCCCTACAGTTTTTTTTCAGGGCTTGCCGTTTGTGTGGCTTGAGGAGGCGTTGTGGCAAACTGTACCACCACCAAGTAGTGTTAGTTGTGTTGTGTGAGCTTGTCCTCCCTCGGGGTATGCCCAAGTAGTTGTACTCCTTTTATTGGATATGTAATAATGTATTGGGACAGTTGTAAATTGTTATATACATATATGAACATGTACTTTCTTGTGTCTTATACTGTTGTGGTTGTCTTTTATATTCTTACTAGACACGTGTACGAGCTATCCCTTGCGAGACTTCGATCTGTTTGCGGTAGGCAGATCTGGATATGGAGCCTTATTGGGCATAAATATCTAGGGCTGCTACACATTGAGTCAACTTTTCACACCGGCAGATGCCGAGCAATTGTCAATAGTTGAAGACAAGGAGTAGTCGAAGTGTGAGCGCGTAGACAAAGCCGAGCTAGGCACACCAGCTCCCACGACAACTAGGCTCGGGGCGGGCCTTTTCTTTCTGGGCATCACGCCCAATCTCGTCCAGGCCACCGTGTGGCCATTTTTCATTTCCTTAAGCATTCCTCAAGCACCGACGCCCCATTTCAAAATCTCTGTCCACTCCTCTGAGCAGACGCTCACTCTCCAACTCCCTCTTTCCAACGATCTCCCTCCACTCGAGCACACGCTCATTTCACTTCTCTCTAGATTGACGATCTCACCTCGCCCTCTCTCCCTTTGCATGATAAATAAAAACCATAAAATTTTGAATAACCCTGAAAATCCCCCAAAAACGCCAATTTTCAAATGGCTGATTCTATCATCTCCATTGAGGAGACTTCCTATTTCTCTTCCGAGTGTGCCCCAACCTACGAGCCACTCCTCCCCGGTCCCATGACCGACCTCCTTTTTCCCTCCACACAGGGACCTCCCTCCCCCTCCACGCAGGAGACATTTACTGCTTTTCCTCCTCCTCCACCTTCCCCCACGCGAGGAAGTTCTTTTACTGCTTTAAATCCTCCTCCATCTTCCCCCACACAGGGATCTTCTTTTACTTTTCCTACTCCCCCCATTGCTATAGATTCTAGTGGTTGTAGTGAGAGTCTAGGTCAGAGTAGCAATAAGCTAGGGGTAGTATCCAAGAAGAAGTCCAAGGACAAGAGCGTTCCACACCGCTTCCTCGCTGATCTAGCCCGTAGATGCAAGGCATGTCTAGAAATTTCAGAATTCATTGAAGAGCCTTTGCAGTTGCCGGATATAGAGTATGAGCAGTCATTGTGCTTCATTGATGATGGGTTCGGAGTCTATGAGATCATGGATGATGATGACCCAATTGAGGAAGGTGATGAAGAGTTTGAGGACGAGGCTGATGCGTTCGCAAGTGGAGTCAGAAGATTCGATGAACCGTCAGCTGCCGTAGAAGAAGTCACAAAGGAAATCAACTTGGGAACTGAGAAAAATCCTAGGACCATCCTCATAAGCAGTAATTTATCACCAGCTGAAGAGGAGGCAATCATTGAGGTTCTCAGAGAATACAAGGACATGTTCGCATGGAGCTATAAGGATATGACAGGCTTGGACACTGTGCTTGTTGAACATTGCCTTACACTTAAGCCGGGGTCCATTGCCATTAAGCAGCGGTTGAGGCGTTTCCACCCACAGATGGCTTTGAAGATGAAAGATGAGGTTGACAAGCTTCACAAAGCCAAATTTATTAGATTCGTACTTTATCCGAATTGGGTGGCGAACATTGTCCCGATCATGAAAATGGACGGAAGAGTAAGAATCTGTATTGATTTCCGGGATCTCAACCGCGTGTGTCCTAAGGATGATTTCCCATTGCCTCACCTCGATGTGCTCATAGATAATACGGCCGGGTATGAATCCCTCTCCTTTATGGATGGCTTCTCAGGGTACAACCAAATCAAGTTGGTTGAGGAAGACCAGGAGAAGACTTCGTTCACTACACCATGGGGAACTTACTGCTATGTGGTCAAGGGAGTACCAGTTGAAAATGAACCCCAAGAAGTGTGTATTTGGTGTGTCATCGAGTAAGCTTCTAGGTTTCATCGTGAGCAAGAGGGGTATAGAGATTGATCCCAATAAGGCGAAGGCGATAAGAGAGATGCCCCCTCCCAAGAATTTGAAGAAAGTTCGAGGTTTAATCGAGAGGCTGCAGTTTATTCGCCGGTTCATCTCCCAACATTCGCAGAGGTGTAGACCCTTCTACGACCTCACCAAGCTGGGAGTCGAATTTCATTGGGACGAGAAGTGTCAGGTGGATTTTGACGAACTAAAGGAGTATTTGGCTAACCCCCCTATCCTGAGGCCGCCGACTCCAGGCAAACCACTTATTCTTTATGTATCGGTCTTGGAAGACTCTGTAGGAGCTGTCCTTGCACAAGTGGATGAAGAAGGCAAGAAGAGGGCAGCATACTACTTGTCTAAACTTCTCAACCCCTGCGAGCAAAGGTACATGGCAATGGAGAAAACATGTGTCGCTCTCGTATGGGTAGTGTAGTAACACAGAAAATTCAGTATTTAAAAATTTGAATTAATAAATTTCTATAAAAATGGAATAATAGAAACATACATACTATTATCGTATGTGCAAGAACACATCTAAAAATTTCGTAAAAATTATAAATCAACCCCCAATATTATCCCTAAGTGTTCCACGAAGAAATTCGTGCAACGAAAAATCCGATTGACCAAGCGTACGTCACAACATGACTAATTATCCAAATTTGGAAACTAAGTCGAAAAACTATTAACACGGAAATATAACGGGCTCGTAAATTAAATGAACATGTCAGAGAGACCTCCAACATCGGGTATTGATGACCCATTATCGAAATTGGACCAATGGACCTCTCATAGTCCATGCATAAAATCAAGTAGGAAAAATATAATAAAATCCATAACTCTATTTCCCTAATTAAAAAAAGGAAATCCCATAAGATAAATTCCAATAAATAATGGGCTTTGTTAAATAGATCATATAAAATTTATTGGGCCAAATAGGTATTTTTTAAAGAGAAATAATAGGAAAATACCCTAAATTCGTAACTAAATTATTACTTAAATATAAAATGGGGTATTTAATGCATTAAATAGCTAATTTGAGTTGTAATTGGATTCCTAAACCTATCATAATGGGTTGGTCACGGATTTAACTCCCATCCTAACCCAAACAGGAAGTGGAAAGCATAGAAGGTGGAATTAAATAAAGAAATCTCATAATTAAATAGGAGTTAGAGTCCTATTAGGAAATAACAACCCAACAAGCATAAATACTCTCCAATCTCTCCATGGCCGGCCCTAACACGTTGCTGGGGCTTGCTAGACCTGGAGGAGAGGCCAAGGAGGAGGAGATCTTGTGGGGAGAAGAACCTCTCAAGCTCTCTCTCTCTCTCTCTCTCTCATTCTTCAAGTTCTAGCCCTAGAAGAGGAAAACGACCAAAGGTAGGCATTCTCACAAGCATAAATCATAAGATTTCATTTGTAGATTTGTAGCACCATGGAAAATTTAATAATAAAAAAATTCAATAAATAGAAATAAATAATTTCCATAATATCGGATTATTTAAAACATACGTACCACTATCGTACGTGCAAGAACACATCGGAAAATTTCGTAAAAAGTATAAATCAACCCCACACATTATCTCTAAAGGTTCCACAAAGAAATTTGTGCCAAGAAAAATTGGATTAGCCAAGTTTAATGTGTTTTGCGACTTATTATCGTAATTCATAAATAAGTCGAAAAATCATCATCCCACGTACTTGGATGAGTCAAAAAATTAAATAAAAATCATATATGGACTTCAAATAATATCCTCTAACGACCCATCAAGAAATCTGGGTCAATAAAAATCATTTGGGCTAGGTTTAAGAGTTATTGTGACCAATTATCCAAATAAGGAAACAAGTCGGAAAACCGTTAACACGGAAATACGACGCAACCAAAAATTTAAATAAAAGTGTTGGAGAGACTCCCAACATTATATATTAATGAGCCAATATCTTAATTGGGCCAATGGACCACATATGACCCAAAAATCAAATGAAGCAAGAAAATGCATGGAAATTCGTAACCATAAATAAGCTGAAATTGGAAAGTGGTAATTAGGGTTTAATTGGGATGCAATCATGCACCTTTCGCAACCCAAATTCATGCCTATCCACCCATGGAGGTTGCTTGATGGCCAAGGCTCTCTAATGGAGGGAGAGATCTTCAAATTATGGAAAGACACAAGCCAATCCTACATCTCTCCTTTCCTTGTTGTATTAGGACTCCTAAAACCCATAGATGCTTAAATACTCTTCACCAAACCCTAGGGTCGAGTTCTACAACTTGCTGGGGTCGTGTGGAGGAGCTCTTGGCGGCTGGGGAGTAGGAGATCAAGCACACCAAGCCCATCTTCTTCCCCATTTCGTTTGCTGCGACCTGCACAAACCGTCCACTTGAAGTCGATCAAAGGTAGGCCAAACCTAAACCACATCAAGCAAGGCTTACACCCCTGGAAAGAGGGTCGAGTCTACTTTCTAACCCAAGTGGAATGCCCAATTTCCATGCAGTATACACGGAGTATTAGGCGTTCTTCAAACAGCGGTCTAAAACGGGTTTTCTAGAAAGAATGGGACTTCTTCAACCCAGAAGGTAGGTTTTCTTGGGCCAAACCTTAACATATCCTATACCAATGTGTATAGCATCCAGTTAGATTTTGTTTCCCACCAATTTCATCGAATTTAATTGAGTATATTTTGAATTATAAGCGTTTTTCCAAAGTCGCGCATGTCTGAGACTTTTCCTGTTCAAGTCGATTTATCATGCATCTTGAGGCCGTTTAAATTATTTAAAAATCATAGTTCGCACCTATTCCATGTTCCCAACAACTTTCATGTTGAGACTTTTGTCCCAAAAGCCCTAGTTTAGGAGATATAAGCGTTGCATGATCGAACCCCCCTGAGTGCAGGTTTTTCTGCGTTTTCAGTCTGACCCTGAACCGCGTCCAGACAGGTGGACGCGATTCAGGGGCCTCCTGAAAGGCATCCACATGCTCGGACATGATTTAAGCTTTGACCAGACCACTCCCCGCGTGGGTCTGCGCGCCGCCTGAGAGTCCGGGCCACTCTGAACCGCGGCGTCCTTCCTAAACGCGTTTCAAAGATTTTTCCCGCCCAAGCTTTATTAAATGGATTTTCATTAACGCGTCGCTTTGCTGTGATACGATTCATTCATGAAGGCGGCCACCAGAGTGGACGTGATTTAGATTTCTTGCTGTTTCGCTTGTTTTCTCTGAACACAGTGTTTTGAAGTGCGTCCTCTATGTTGGACGCATATTTACGTGCTTACCCGAGGACTGTTTAACATGGGATCTAGCGTGTAATTTGCATGGCATGGTTCTAATCATCTCATGATGTTTATTTAATGACTTAAAAGTATTTAACCCATTTAAAAAGCTTTAATTACACGAACATTATTCTAATTGCTTTCTTAATGACGTGACCATTCAGGTAACTTTTGATTCACTCTTTGTACTGTTCTAGTTTATTTAAATGATAATTATTATCTTAAAATCTTACAATCCACGTTTAGTTAAAGTGCATAGTTTCATGTCGTATTACCATGTTAAGTGCTTTCCGCAAGTTTGAAACTGATGGATTGTGATTGAGACACTCGTACATCACTACACACTTGTACTTCTAGGCAGCCCTTTCTTGGGAATTCTGAAGCTCACTACCGTCATTCAGAATTGGTAGACTAGCAACCTTTTCTCCAAGGCCTCCGTAAATCTCCTCTGACCATGGATTCCCACATGGCCGACAAGTTGGTTGTACCATTGAAGTTCCCTGGAGATAGCGTGCACTTCCTCTCTCGTCTTGTTCTCGTGAGTGTGATTTACAATTTAGACTAAAGCCATTAATGAAAAGATTGAACTAAAGTATAAATCATACTGTTATGCTGCCAAATTTATCGCTTAACCATTATTATCATGAAATCATGTTCAAATTGCTTATTACTTGTTCCCGTCATCCTCATGAACATGACATTACACATGCTTACTTATTGAAACTCTCATTGGCCATTGTTAATGACTGTGGGTATCTACATTTAAAAATTGAAATGAGATGCTGACCGAGCACGGTGAGTGTCCAAGGGCTCCAGTCTAGCCCCAATGATGAGAGTCATAAATATACTGTTAACCATGGGGTATAATAATTACTGGCGTTGCATCTGCGCTGGGAGTCTTGCTTGCTTGTTGAATGATAGATACAATAACCACATACACGTGTCCTGGTGTACATTCTTGATGGATCTTTTCTTGGTGTACATTACTGTCTACGTGCCTGATTAGTGTTACTTGATTGTGCTCGTACATTCTTTCTTGCTTGCTTGCGTGATATGGCCATCCTGCATTTATTGCAAATTACATGATATCTTGCGTGCTTGTTACATGCCTCACTCTTGACAACATATTGCTCGTTATATTCTTGCTCTATCACGATCACTCTCTCTCTCTAGCTTGTTTCATATATCATGTTTTAAATGAGTTTTATTCGCACATGCATATCATGACATTCATCGTGCTTACCTAGTTCTAAATTGCTAATCACTTATATCATTGCTCGCACATTGAGATATAAATCCTACTGGGCTAGTTTGCTCATCCCCTACTTTTACCCAATCTAGGTGACTATGAAGTTCAAGAGGAGGAGCAAGTCGAGGATGGGAATGCGTCCGATTGATGAGCGTTCCAAATATGAGTCTATCTATAGTTAGTTTATTTTGAGTGTTAGAACGTGTAGTAGGAAGTGAGGAATAAGATGTACTTTTCCTTTTTATTGAGTCTTAGTCCTGTATTAGTTCTTTTGAGACAAATATGAGATTTGAATACAATTTCCATTGAGTTCAATATTTGGTCCCTATGATGATGTATGTTGTTATACACTTAGTGCGTGCTAGCTAGAGGCTTATTTACCGACTGTTCACGTCTCGGGATATCGTCTCGAATTATTTCGCATTATTAATATCCGCTGCATAATTCTCGGAATGTGACAAGATTTTTCTATGCATCAGGAACAAAACCCCTTTCATTTCATAATTTTCCATCGAGTATAATTTTTGTTCTTGATTTTTGAAGTCCTACAAACCTCTTGACCCCGAACCTTCATGTTTAATTCATATCTCCTAGAATACTCAATCCCATGCTCTCAAATTTTTATTGGAGATACTGACGCATGTTAGGCATCTTTTGCCCCTAAAAGCACTAAATTTCATCCACCATATATTGCAAATTAATTCTTGCATCTCAAACTATTCATAGTATTCTATTCTCCATGTTTGACTTGATTAAAGCCTATCGAAACCATGTTTGTTTTCCAATTCCTATTTACTATAAGTACCCATGCATGTCTAGATCAATTTGCAACTAGTTTCATGATTTTTCATCGCCTGTATAAATAGATATGATTTTCTGAATCACCCTGTGTCAAAATAGGGTAAGTCAGGTCCGCAATCCAATGCACTGTCCTCTCCCTGTTGGACTCGGGCGCAGACCCTATGAACGTGACGGCCCGATAGGCCGCGTTCACTGGGCCATCGCGACAGAGCCATCCATCATGATCTGATCACAACAAAGCTTGTCGTTGCAATCTGCTGCCCGATCTGACGAGCCCGTCACGACCCTTATGCGACCCCGTCGCGACCTACCTGCCCGAACTAACAAGGCCGTCGCGATCCTCAGAAGGCCCTGTCGTGTTCTGTCTGAACCCCGTCGCGACCCTTACAAGGGTGCGTCGCATTCTGACTTTTTGCATGAAAACCCACATCTTTGCAAGTCTTGTTGTGCTACAGTTACCCCCATATTTTGCTAACTATCTGAAACACAGAAAATGAAGCTGTAATTATTGAAGGTATTCTTATTAATTAAATTCAATCACATGACCTTTCATATCTATGATTTCATGACACGTGCACACACTTTGAACCATCCAAATATGGCTTAACTTGGCATGTTAATATTTCATAATACATCTGGTAATTTATTTCATTTATCTATTTAAATTGCCATATTTTAAATGAACTTGTCTACGTTTTCTCGAGATGTTTTGGGAATACCGTTACCGACGCTCCACTATTCTAGATTTCCTCTAGAACATCGAGCACTTGTTTCTATATACACACTCTCTCTTGACTTAGACGAACTCTCCGTCGGATACTCCTTCTGCCGGACTAGTGAATCATTGTTCAAGGCCTCTGTAAGTCTCCTCTGTCTATGGATTCCCACATGGTCGACGAGCTGGTTGTACCCTAACACCTATGATACCCTTTAGGGATCTATATGATCCAAACGGCTATTAGAAGTTCGCTCTTATCTTGAATCACACCGGACCTCTGGACCTGTGCATAACATGACCAGCGGAAAGGTAGTGAACTCCACCTGACTGCCAACACCAATAGTGCGTGTTGTGCAACTGTTACTATCACTGCTACTCGTAGTGTTATGTGCATTGTCCCTTAGCTCTCATCTATACTCTACTCGCTCATCTATTCATGTTCACTCTACTATCTCGTCTATTCATCTAGTGCTCTTATCTATTTCTTGGTACTCTCTCTTGACCATTAATTGATTGTCTAAAGATAAACAACATAACCAATTCCAGCGCAATAGGGCCCGATCTGGTCCTAGGGAGAGCGCCCGAAAGTGTCATTTGCTCGCAGGAGTTAAATGATCAGGATGTCGACATTACATCCAAGTGCCATACTATCAAGATTAATCTAAGACAATCAACACAAAGTTCTATATTCTCTCGTTGTCTATTGGCGACAAAAGTACTATATTCTCTCTCGGCTATCTACGGATAACCAAAGTGCCATTACTATCTCGATTGACGGAAGTTAATCAAAAGTGCTATACTATCTCGATTGATAAGAAAATCAATCAAAGTGCAATTTACTCTCTATATAGCCAACTACTTTCTCTCTTCTTGCTATACATGTTGCTTGTTATTGCTTGACGTTGACGTTATTGCCATCGTGTTGTTATCATTTCTATAGTGACTTGACTTTAATCATCGTGCTATACTTGATTCATCTGCTATCTTAACCATGCTACTGTGTTATTACTTTCTCAATTTTACATGACTCGCTCTATCATCAGTTACTCTGCCTTTTAAAGCACTAATTATTTAAAGCATGCTTGATTCACGAGATTTAAGTCCTACTGGGCGTTATCGCTCACCCTTCGTTATTTGTTATTGTGTCTCAGGTAAGACAGACGATGACGTCACACACACACACCAATGGGACATGACTCGAGTGATGAGCGACCCAGAGTCAAATGACGAAGTTACCCTAGCACAATTAGAATCTAGTAGTTAGTACTTTAGATTTTCTCTTCGTATGTAATGATGTCATTGAGCCCTACGTATTGGCTCCGAATTAGTGGTTGTAATAGTCTTAGTGATTTTATAATGAAATGAAGAGTTTATTCCAATTATTGTTCATTAGATGCTCTGAATCATTCAACTGTTGTACATTTTACTCTACTATGTACTTTGCTCACGTCTCCCCGATTTATTCCGCTGCTAAATTGGCGGGGCGTGACAGGTAGTGTAGAAATTGAAGCACTACTTTCTTGCTCATGAGGTTTACCTAATCGCCCGCATGAATTCTATCAAATTCCTCCTCAAAAAATATGTTCTCACTGATAGGCTAGCACGTTGGCAAAGCTTTCTCTCCCAGTTTGACATCATCTACATTCAGCAAAAATCCATCAAAGGCTATGCCATAGCAGAACATCTCGCTCATCACCCTATTCCACAATTTGATCATGTTCGTTCGGAGTTTCCATATGAGGAATTAATGTCCCTTAGCCAATCTGATCCTATGTGGACATTATATTTCGATTGAGCTCTGAACTCTCATGGAAAGGGTATCGGGATTGCTCTACTATCACCTGAGGGTGTCACCATTCCACAGGCTTATCAGCTGGCATTCCCTGCCACCAACAATATAGCTAAATATGAAGCCTTGCTACCTGGCCTTGAGCTCGCCCACTTCTATGGTGTCACCCATCTGCGGATTATAGGTGATAGTCAACTAGTTCTACACCAAGTGCTCACCAAATATCACACTCGAGATCATAAGCTCAAGCCATACCAAGAACATGCCTCAGCTTACGCCAAGCTATTCTCCAAATTGATTTTTGTCCATGTGCCTCGTCATCAGAATCTTCTAACAGATGTCGTCGCTACCATCTCTTCAACCCTCAACATGACTTACCCTGGGGATTTTGACAACATCCATATTGCATGTTGTCATACTCCTGCTGTTCAAGATCCCGTCCTTCTATGGTATAAGGAAGAGGCGTCGAAGAAGGAAGAGAGGAATAACAAAATAGAAATCATGTTGATGGAGTTGGAAGAGGAATTGGATGATGAGGAGAAGCCATGGTACTATGAGATAGCAAGATATTGTAAGAATCAGACGTATCCTGAGGAAGCCACAAGTGATGAGAAGAAGGCAATAAGGAGATTGTCCCAGAAGTACACATTGGTTGGAAATACTCTTTATAGAAGGGGACTTACCGGTGTTTTTCTTAGATGCTTGGATGATGATGAAGTGTTGAAGGTTGTTGCGGAGGCTCACTCAGGTGTGTGTGGTGGCCATGTGAATAGCCAAATACTTGCCAAGAAGATCCTTAGGCAAGGCTTTTACTGGCCCACTTTGGAGGAGGACTGCAACATCTCGTTACCTTTAGGGGTTAGCTCTCCTGGCTGTGGTCGCGACATAGTGACCCATCGCGTTCTGAAGGTGACATAGGTGACCGTCACGTTCTGGTTGGGAACGCGCCGGCCGCCCCTGTCGCGACAGGATCCTGACAGCAAACTGCCTTCTTGTCGTCTTGCTGTCGGGACAGTTGCACCACATGTCGAAGTGCATGCATGAACGTGACATGGTTGGCCATCACGTTCTTGCTGTCAGTTTTGCATGCACGTCGATTGGTGGGTTGGCTGGTTGACTGCTCCAGATCGTGACGTAGGTGGGTGTCGTGTTAGCGTTGGTAATGCGACGTCTAGGTCCATCGCGTTCCAACGTCTGTGTTTAAGTGCTTGAGCCCGAAAGCAGAACCCCCATTTGCCCCTTTTGCCTGTGTTCTTCCTCTCTGGCGATTCTGCTATGGCTTGTTGCTCCGTGAGGAGCTTGGAAGGGAGATTGTTGTCTTAACCTTGGGTAAGTGTTGTGATTGCTTTGCAGTGTTGTGCTCAGGTTGGCATTGTGTGAGATTGGTGTTCTCCCTCTCACTGTCTTCTCCTCTTTTCTATGGTGTTCTTTGGGGATCCTCCTCTCCATCAGCGTGTGAAGGGCGATCTCGGCTCGTGGGAGGCGGCTCATGGAGCGTTGGAGCTCAGAGGTGGAGGGGTGCAACCCTACGAGAAGGCCCTAATTGGGTGGATCTTCACATTGAGGTAGGAACCCCCAAACCATCCCCTAGTTCTACCATGCTAAGGCCAAACTCCTTCTCCAAGCCTAGACACCATGAATAGGATGTGCATTGTGTACTGGATTTCATGTGGATGGCTCTGTGATGCTTGAATCATGCTTGGGGTGTATGGGTTGTAATGAGGGTTCTTGATGCATGTCAGGTTATGTGAGTGTAGTTGGCTTTCTCTTGCATGCATGTGGGTTGTTTGGGGTGGTTTGGATGTTAGTAACTATTTTCCATCGTCTCCTTGATCCCCTCCCCATGTTGTATTCATTTTGGTGCTTTGGGGTGGTAGGAGATGCCCTGTTTTGGGCACTCGGCTATGGTTACGACGGGTTTCCAAGTCGTGACCAGGTCACGACGTATCGTTGCGTCGCGTTCTCTTGAATGTGCCCCAACCCCCATCGCATCTAGAAAATGCGACGGGGTACGTGGCGGCGTCCAGGAGTTCGGGGTTTTTTCGGAACGCGACCTCCATCCCCATCGCAATAGCATCACGACGGGGTACGTGTCGCGTTCAGATGAACCAGGTTTGTTGCTGCGCCCTCAGTCGTCGCGTTCTTATCGCGACGAGCTCAAGGGTCTCCTTCTGGGTTCTTGTCGCGACAGGCAAGATCGTCGCGATCTAGTCGCGACGCATCGCTGCATTGCCTCTCTGACCGAGAGGGACTGACGACAGGTTTTGACGTTCCGCTTCCACTGCGACTCAGTTTTCTTGGCACCTATGCTGTTCCTAGTGCAGTGCTACTCTAGTCTCTTTGCCCGGTGCTCGGCACTTGAGGGCTTGTCCATGAGACAGGTTGTTACCGTTACCTGGGTCTCCCAGCCCCGCGCGTCTGTTAGAGGGAGTTCTCTGGGCGGCAAGCGTGCTCAAGTCACGGACTTGGAGCAGAAGGGGAAAATGGTGGGGACAGTGGTGTAGAGTCGTTTGTAGAGCTCTCTTAGCTGGTCTGGGTCGCCGAGGTAGTTGTGGTGCTCTTACGGTGCGGACCAGCTAGTCCTTTCTCACTGCCTCACTCTACGTGGTTCTGGAACCATTTAGAGGGGTCAGGCGTGAGATCGTAGTTCGGCCAGACTACGGCAGTTGTGTTTGTTCTTAGTTCCGCATCTCACTCCGACGGGAGGTGCTAGACATGGACCGTTGGTTGAGGGTAAGGTGTGTGGCGCACCTGGCCGGCTGACTAGTGTAGCGTTCTGTAGCTAGTGTGTTTGTCCAGGCAGTGTCTATTGTCTGTGTTTATAGCTGGGTTCTTGTGGTGCCTTGGTTTACACGGGTTTTTCGATCCCGCTGTGTAGCAAAGATCGACGACCGTGTAGTTTCTTTCACGCTTCCACACTTGACTCTATTTAGTAGAATAGACTTTACTGCTTTATTTATTTATTGCACTTAGTTCTATTCTGCTGTTAGAACTAGTGGGAGATTGGTAGTCCCTACTGGGCTTCTTCGTGAAGCTTACTCCCTATTTTGTAGGTGAGACTTCACAGCAGCTCCCTCTGTGGCAGACTGAGGAGACGGGCTTGCAGTAGTCGACGTCTCTAGTGAGCAGTGTTCCCCCAGCAATTGTACTTCACCCTCGGGGTATGCCCCTAAGGGACGTGTTATTTCCCTTTTTATTCATCACTTGTACTTTATTTACTTTGGGACTGTACTAGACTGTTACTTAGTGTTGGACACTTTTCGTTCACTTGTGGTGCACTTTAGTACGTTTGTTGTTATTTATATCTATTACATATCTTGTTAGACTGATCTGTTAGCCCTTCCGGGTCTCCGGACCCGTGGGCGACAGTGCCGATGGTCGGATCCTTGGTGGGAGCCGAGGATCCGGGCGCCGCGGCTGTTACAGTGGTATCAGAGAAAGGGGTCTATCAAGACTTGTAGTGGAAATAAGTAATAACGTAAAGTCCCTTAGAAAGTACAAGTAACACTGCTAAGCCGCTGGAGTTTATCTATTAACTTCTTATTGTGTCTGTTTTATAGAACATGCCTCCACGCACTCGCAGGCAGGCTCGTGAGCTGGTGGATCGCTAGGAGTTCGAGTCGGACGGGTCGGTTGTAGCCGAGCACGTGTCGATTGATGCTCAGCCCCAGCAGTTAGAGCAGCCTGGAGACCCATTACCGCAGGGCGTTCCGTTGCAACAGAGAGGACCACAGCAGCAGCAGCATCAGTGGTTTCCGCCCCAGCCCCCGCCGACCGTCATGGAGCAGTGGTGGAGAGCGATGTTCCAGGGTCTGTGGCAGTACCTGCCTCACCCGCAATACCAGCAATACCCCCAGTACCCTGAGTACCAGCCATACCAGCAGATGCCGGCAGGAGGTCAGCAGTTCGCAGAGATGGCAGCAGAGGAGCAGCCACCATTGACCCCACAGGAAGCACCTGTTCAGCTAGAGGTACCACCAGTAGTACGGCAACAGACTCCAGTTGCAGCGACAGCACCCGAGGACCGCACGGCGCTTCTGGAGAGGTTTCTTCATCTTCGGCCTCCGACATTTTCTGGCGACCGTGATCCGGACAGGGCAGAGAGTTGAGTCCATGAGCTCGAGCGCACCTTCGAGACCACGGACTGTGCAGATCTAGATCAGGTCAGATTAGTAGTGTATCAGTTGAAGGGGTCAGCCCACGAGTGGTGGAGAGCAGTGAGGCAGACCAATTTTCAAGGTAGGAGGCTGGACCAGATCACTTGGGCAGAGTTCCTAGTTGCTTTTCATGGCGAGTTCTTCCCCGACTACGCTTACCGTGAGAGGAGGGACCAATTCCATGAGTTGGTGCAAGGAGACTTGACCGTGGCACAGTACCACCAGAGGTTTGTGCAACTACTTCGACACGTCCCTCACGTGGCAGCTAGTGAGCAGGCTCGTGCCGAATGGTTCATTAGCGGGTTATGCTCAGAGTTGAGGTGGGCCATGGCTGGCCACCTCTGCGACACTTTGGGGACTGCAGTGGCGAGAGCCACCGCCATGGAGCGGGAGTGTCGATTTCAACCGCAGTAGGGTGGAGGCTCGGCGAGGTCTTCTCTGTACCAGCGCCCTTCGAGCAGTCGAGGGATGTTTCCTCTTCTTCTTCTTCGGGGACAGGCGGTGCTGGCCTGACCTCGAAGTTGAAGAAGTTGTTTACTCGTGGAGGCAGGCATCAGTACAGGCAGTAGCAACCGCGACATCAGCCGGAGCAGCAGTCAGTGGAGCAGTCTGTGCAGCAGGGAGCAGAGCAGGGTCAGCAGGGCACAGGTTGTTTCCACTGTGGGCATCCAGGTCACTACAGGCGAGACTGTCCGTTGTTGCAGCAGCAGCAGCAGGCACCTCAGGCGCAGTACCGTCCACCCCAGTCGGTGCAGCGCCAGCAGCAGCACCAGGGTCAGTTCCAGCAGTCGCAGCAGCAGCCTTAGCGAGGACGTAGACGCGGTCGGGTGATGAACATCATCAGAGAGGAGGCAGAGGCCTCTAATCTGGTCATCGGTACGGTTCCCATCCTTGGTAGAGCTGCTATAGTTTTGATTGATCCGGGTGCCACGCACTGTTTTGCTTCTGAGGAGTTCTTTGCTTCCTTATCTGAGTTTGCTTCGGAGCGGGCCTGTGACCTTGCAGTTGAGCTGCCGACGGGTGACTTTGTGCGTACCCTTGGTTACTTGGAGGGTGTCACCGTCGAGGTACAGGGCCACCAGCTACCAGCCAGACTGTTTGCCTTGCAGCTCCACGACTTTGATGCCATTCTTGGCATGGACTGGTTAGAGGCGCACTCTACACTGGTAGATTGTCAGCAGAAGACCGTGGGGTTCGAGATACCTGGAGCACCTGTGCTTTGCTTCCGAGGTACCCGGTCTGTCTCCCGACCCTTTGTCTCTTTCTTTAGAGCTCGACGCCTCATCAGATACGGTTGTGTTGCTTTCTTGGCTTCGGTGTGTGTCTCGGATTCTGGTGAGATTTCTGTTTCAGATGTGCCTATTGTTTGTGAGTTTGCCGACGTGTTTCCGGAGGATCTACCTGGCCTGCAGCCTGAGCGGGACGTAGATTTCTCCATTAAGTTGCTTCCGGGGACGATGCCTGCGTCCAAGGCACTGTACCGGATGGCGTCGGCAGAGCTGCAGGAGTTGAAGCGCCAACTAGAGGAGTTGCTTACGTTGGGCTTCATTCGTCCTAGTCGTTCGCCGTGGGGAGCGCATGTTTTGTTTGTGAGGAAGAAAGATGGCAGCCTCAGAATGTGTATTGATTATCGGCAGTTGAATCAGGTGACCGTGAAGAACAAGTATTCTTTGCTCAGAATCGATGACTTGTTCGACCAGTTGCAGTCAGCTTCAGTGTTCTCGAAGATCGACTTGAGGTCGGGTTACTACCAGTTGCGGATCCGCGAGTCAGACATCGCCAAATTAGCTTTTCGCACCCGCTTCGGCCACTTTGAGTTTGTCGTGATGCCTTTTGGGCTCACGAATGCACCTGAAGCATTCATGGAGCTGATGCATAGTGTTTTCTGAGAGTACCTGGACCAGTTCATGGTGGTGTTCGTCGACGACATCCTGGTGTACTCAGCGACGACAGAGGAGCACGAGGTCCACTTGAGGCTGGTGTTGCAGGCTTTGAGGAGTCACCAACTTTACGCCAAATTTAGCAAGTGTGAATTTTGGCTAAAGAAGGTGCACTTCCTGGGTCACGTTGTTTCTGGTGCAGGTGTGGCGAATGATCCCTCCAAGGTTGAGGTCGTGGTTTCTTGGGGACAGCCCACTACAGTTGCAGAGGTTCGCAGTTTTCTGGGGCTGGAAGGCTACTACAGGAGATTCATGCAGGACTTCGCGAGAGTTGCAGAGCCTTTGACCCAGTTGACCAGGCGAGAGACTTGGTTTGTATGGATAGCAGAGTGCGAGCGCAGTTTTCAAGAGCTGAAGAGCCGACTGACTTCAGCTCCGATCCTTGTGGTACCTTCTGGTAGCGGCGGCTTTATTGTCTACACAGACGCGTCAAGGACTGGTTTGGGTGCTGTGCTGATGCAGCACGGTCGAGTAGTTGCTTATGCTTCTCGTCAACTGAAGAAGCATGAGCAGCACTACCCGACACACGACCTGGAGCTTGTAGCAGTCGTATTTGCCTTGAGGTTGTGGAGGCACTACTTGTACGATGAGGTGTTCGAGGTTTTCACAGATCACCGTAGCTTATAGTACGCCTTCACGCAGAGAGATCTTAACCCCAGGCAGCGCAGGTGGCTCGAGTACTTGAAGGACTACGACTTTACCCTTTCCTATCACCCGGGAAAGGCTAACGTCATTGCAGATGCTTTAAGTAGGAGAGCCCACTTGAGTTCTTTGTTGGTTAGACACTAGAGACTTCTGGAGGATGCCACTCAGGGTGTGTTCACGCCGTCTAGCCTCCGGGAGAGAGTATTGTTGGCCAACATGACAGTTCACCCGTTGATATACCAGCAGGTGCTTGAGGTGCAGAGTGCAGACGCAGACTTGGCAGACGTGTTACTGTTTCCTGAGGTGGTGCTGGACGAGGACAGTGAGGTTCAGTTTTGAGATAGACTCTACGTTCCAGAGGACGTCAGGGAGGAGGTACTTGTTGAGGCACACCGGTCGCGATACTCTATTCATCCTGGATCCACCAAGATGTACCATGACTTGAGGGTACTCTTTTGGTGGCCTGGGATGAAGAGAGATATCGCTGAGTTTGTTTCGCGCTGCCTTACCTGTCAGCAGGTGAAGGCAGAGCACCAACGTCCTGGTGGTGAGCTGCAGTCGCTTCCCATTCCTGTGTGGAAGTGGGAGCACGTCACCATGGACTTTGTTTCTGGCTTACCTCGCACTTCTCAAGGGCACGACAGTGTTTGGGTCATCGTCGACAGGTTGACGAAGACCGCTTGCTTCCTACCGGTCAGAGCAATGTGGTCAGTGGACAGACTGGCTCAGTTGTTTTTGGACAGAGTGGTACCCTTACACTGGACCCCGGTCTCTATTGTCTTAGATAGAGATCCGAGGTTCACTTCTCATTTCTGGCGCAGCTTTCAGCGGGCACTTAGCACTGAGCTGAGGTTGAGTTCAGCCTACCACCCACAGACAGACGGGCAGTCGGAAAGGACCATACAGACCCTCGAGGACTTGTTGAGAGCGTGTTGCCTAGACTGGGGCAGCACGTGGGAGTCGCACCTTCCCATGGTGGAGTTTTCGTATAATAATAGCTATCACTCCAGCATCGGGATGGCACCCTACGAGGCTCTATATGGTCGACCGTGCAGGACACTGTTGCACTGGCATGAGGTTGGCAAGAGGCAGTTTCTGGGTCTAGAGTTGGTGCAACAGTGTGCAGACACTGTGAGGCTGATCAGGCAGAGGTTGCAGACAGCACAGAGCAGGCAGAAAAGCTACACCGACGTTCACAGGAGGCCATTTGAGTTTAAGGTCGGCGACAAAGTGTTTGTTCAGATCTCGCCCACCAAGGGCATTCTCAGGTTTGGGAAGAGGGGCAAGCTCAGCCTGAGGTTTGTTGGCCCCTTTTCCATCCTGGAGCGGGTTGGCGAGGTCGCTTACTGGTTAGATCTTCCGTCCAAGTTGGCACGTGTCCACGACGTCTTCCACGTGTCGCAGCTGAGGAAGTACATGCCAGACCCGTCGCATGTACTCGACTACTCGCAGCTAGAGGTCGCCCCCGACCTATCCGTGCCGGAGTACCCAGTCAGCGTGGTGGACCGCAGGGTGCAGCAGCTTTGCAGGAAGCAGATCCCGCTCGTCAAGGTGGTTTGGGATCACTGCGCCGGTGGCGAGGCCACTTGGGAGTGTGAGGACGAGATGCGGGAGCAGTTCTCTTACTTGTTCGAGTGACAGGTACTTTGTTTACTCTTTCTTCCCCTAGTTTCGCCCTAATTTCGAGGACGAAATTATTTTTTTTTTGTTGGTTAGATTGTAACATCCTGTTACCTTTAGGGGTTAGCTCTCCCGGCTGTGGTCATGACATAGCGACCCGTCGCGTTCTGAAGGTGACATAGGTGACCGTCGCGTTCTGGTTGGGAACGCATCGGCTACCCCTGTCTCGATAGGATCCTAACAGCAGACTGCCTTCTTGTCGTCTTACTGTCAGGACAGTTGCACCACGTGTCGAAGTGCATGCATGAACGCGACATGGTTGGCGGTCGCGTTCTTACTGTCAGTTTTGCATGCACATCGATTGGTGGGTTGACTGGCTGACTGCTCCAGATCGCGACATAGGTGGGTGTCGCGTTAGCGTTGGCAACGTGACGGCCAGGTCCATCGCATTCCCAATGTCTGTGTTTAAGTGCTTGAGCCCGAGAGCAGAACCCCTATTTGCCCCTTTTGCATGTGTTCTTCCTCTCTGGCGATTCTGCTATGGCTTGTTGTTCCGTGAGGAGCTTGGAAGGGAGATTGTTGTCTTGACCTTGGGTAAGTGTTGTGATTGCTTTGCATGGTTGTGCTCAGGTTGGCATTGTGTGAGATTGGTGTTCTCCCTCTCACTGTCTTCTCCTCTTTTCTATGGTGTTCTTTGGGGATCCTCCTCTCCATCGGCGTGTGAAGGGCGATCTCGGCTCGTGGAGCGTTGGAGCTCGGAGGTGGAGGGGTTCAATCCTATGAGAAGGCCCTAATTGGGTGAATCTTCACATTGAGGTAGGGAACCCCAAACCATCCCCTAGTTCTACCATGCTAGGGCCAAACCCCTTCTCCAAGCCTAGACACCATGAATAGGATGTGCATTGTGTACTGGATTTCATGTGGATGGCTCTGTGATGCTTGAATCATGCTTGGGTGTATGGGTTGTAATGAGGGTTCTTGATGCATGTGAGGTTATGTGAGTGTAGTTGGCTTTCCCTTGCATGCATGTGGGTTGTTTGGAGTGGTTTGGATGTTAGTAACTGTTTCGATCGTCTCCTTGATCCCCTCCCCATGTTGTATTCATTTTGGTGCTTTGGGGTGGTAGGAGATGCCTGTTTTGGGCACTCGGCTGTCGTTGTGACGGGTTTCCCAGTCACGACCAGGTCGCAACGTATCGTTGCGTCGCGTTCTCTTGAACGTGCCCCAGCCCCCGCCGCGTCTAGCAAACGTGACGGGGTATGTGGCGGCGTCCAGGAGTTCGGGGTTCTGTCGGAACGCGACCTCCGTCCCCGTCGCAATAGCATCAGGACGGGGTACGTGTCGCGTTTAGATGAACCAGGCTTGTTGCGGCGCCCTCAGCCGTCGCGTTCTTATCGTGATGGGCTCATAGGTCGCCTTCTGGGTTCTTGTCGTGACAGGCAGGATCGTCACGATCTGGTCGCGACGCATCGCTGCGTTGCCTCTCTGACCGAGAGTGACTGGCGACAGGTTTTGACGTTCCGCTTCTGCTGCGACTCAGTTTTCTTGGCACCTGTGCTGTTCCTAGTGTAGTGCTACTCTAGTCTCTTCGCCCGGTGCTCGGCACTTGAGGGCTTGTCCACGAGATAGGTTGTTACCGTTACCTGGGTCCCCCAGCCCTGCGCGTCTATTAGAGGGAGTTCTCCAGGCGGTGGGCGTGCTCAAGTCATGGACTTGGAGCAGAAGGGGAAAACGGTGGGGACAGTGGTGTAGAGTCGTTTGTGGACTCTCTTAGCTGGTCTGGGTCTTCGAGGTAGTTGTGGCGCTCTTACGGTGCGGACTAGTTAGTCCTTTCTCACTGCCTCACTCTACGTGGTTCCAGAACCATTTAGAGGGGTCAGGCGTTGGACCGTAGTCCGGCCAGACTACGGTGAACGTGGCATTGTTGATTGTGCACTTCCGTTGTCGAGAGTTCCTTGCACAAATCAATATGCTCACTTTCTCTAAACTGTCTCACAGATTTAAAATCACAAAGATGAACTAATACAGTGGTGAGAACAGGTCATATCCACGGAGAGGTTGAATAGAATTTGACTTAAACTACTTTGACTTGAAACCATTCTAACGAACACATTTTCACCAGAATAACATTGCATTAGAATCAATTCTGGAAACATCACCAATCAAATCTCTCACAACTCGACAGATTAAAAATAATGAAAGAACAAGCTGAATTGAAGTTAACAGAAAATTGGCAACACTGTATCCTCTCAATTGAGGGATTGAAATGGGTAGACAGAAATCTAAACTAGAAGCATAAACATGCACCTCTAATTTTGAAATGATATGAACTGAAAAATATAGAAAGATGAAAGAACATGAATTTCAAAAGAAGATTATCAAATCGCTGCACCCCTATAGCTCAGGGGATGAACAATCAACATTCTCAACTCTCCACAAACATCGAATCAGAATGAGAAATGAAAAGGAACTCAACTAGAAATTTAAACTGAGAGCAACAAGAATTATAAAAATTTCAGATTACTATACCCTCACATTCGAGGGATGAAGAATAGAAAATTCAGAACAAAACAGAAAATTCAAACAAAAGTTTACTATTGCTAAAGCAAATTCCTAATGCTATCATTGCGATTGCGGAACGGAAATGAGAACAGAATTAAGACTCGAAACAAAACTAGAAATATTCCGAAATATTCATGAATGCAGATCTTTCCTCTGCTGCAATCCGAACATAAACTTCATAAATTCTACTCTGGATCTGGACTCTCCGGAAGTTCTCTGGACACTGGACTACCATAGAACAAGCCAGGAAATCAGATCTTCTTGGTTGCCCTGTGCTATCTCGGCAGTACATACCTCCGGAGTTCTTCAAACGCACTCGACCACCAATCTCTCTAACACCAGTTGCTCACAGAAAAGAGGAAGAAGAAGCAGTTGATTCCCTCATATGCTAAAACTTCCTTCCAGCAGGCAGCAGCGACCATCTCTCCCAGCAGCCGAAACCGAACCAAATGCTCTTGAACACAACCAACAGTCCTTACAGAAGAGAAGAAGAAGCCGCATTCGAATCTTTGAACATAGAAGAAATAGCAAAGTTAACTGGGTCGATTCTGCAGCACAAAAGAACTGAGAAAATCCTTCACAGAACACAGAAGAAATTGCAAATTTACACAAAAGAAATGAGAATTAAACTCCACTGGATAGAACTCTCCCAATCCAACCATTAAACTAAGAATAGAAAATTGAGCAAATGCACTGGCTCGATTTCACTAAGAACAGAAGATAAAGAGAAACCAAATTCGAACCCCACATCTAAACACAGAGAAAGGTAAAAACTAAAAACCCCACAAAATGTCGAACTAATGCTGAACAGAAAAAAGAAAGAAGATCATATCTCCTCCGGAAGAACAGAACCCCTTACAGAAGAAAAAGAACAAGAACAACACAACTCTCCCTCCCTCACAGCTCTGCTGAAATAAGAAAATACAGGAAAAAATGGCAAATAAAACTCCCTAAAAAACTTGAACTAGCCAACCCCCGAAGCAGAGGACCTTGGGGTCCTTTTATAGGCTTCCAGGCGCTGCTTCCCGCCCAGATCTGGCCGCGCACGGCCTGCGTCGCACGCACAGCCCCTGCTCTTCACAGCAACAGTGCACGGGCTCCATCGCACACCAACCCGCCACTTCACACGCCCGCTGTGCACGAACTGCCTGCCTAAGCTCCGCACCGCACGGCCTTCTACTGCTGCTTTGCACCGGAGCTCCACGCGGCCTCCAGCTGCTGCGCACACACCTCAGCATCGTGCCCAGCTCCGCCATACGCAGCAGCTTCGGCCGCAATCGCCATCCCCAAATCACCATTTGCCGTACACGTCGGATCCTGCTTCGCACGGCTGCATCAGCTTCCATCGCCAGCCATCCGCGCTGTTTCAGCCTCACACGTCGTGCACTAGAGCTTTTGCACCGAGCAGAGCTCCTCAGCGCTAGATGCACATCACCCCTCAGCTGGCCACCACACAGCCTGCACAAGCCAGGGCTCCACCATCGCGCCCAGCTCAATCCGCCCTGGCCTGCTTCACACGAAAGCCTCACACCTCCGTAGCCCACAGGTCCGCCATCTGCACGGGAGCCTCCAGCTAGCAAACCAGCAAACCGCCTCCAGCCCCTTTTAGCAGCTTCTGTTGGCCTCCTGGGGAAGAAAAGGAAGGGTTAGGCTCGATATACGTGTTATGATGGGATTGGGTAGGTATTAAAATTTTATTTATTTATAAACTCATATCTATTTATACTAAAAGCTATTTATTTATTGTAAAAAATATTTATATACAATATTTATCTACAAATTTATATCTATCTACTCTTAGAATGATATTTACAAAATTATTATTGTGACAAATTATTTATTTACAACATTTATTTACAAAGATTTCTTATGTACCTATTTGTCAAAACAGTGATTTATTGAATCTAACGTGTATTCTAACACATTATCAACTAATATGTTCAAAATCTAATCATGGATAACATGAAAATTAAAATCAAAATGCACATTATTTATAGACAAAAGATGTCTCAAATCAACTAAATGTATGAAATTTAACACGAAAATTTGTGTAGTTATCATACGGCAGTTGTGTTTGTTCTTAGTTCTGCATCTCACTCTGACGGGAGGTGCTAGATATGGACCGTTGGTCGAGAAAAAGGCACATGGCGCACCTGACCGGCTGACTATTGTAGTGTTCTGTAGCTAGTGTGTTTGTCTAGGCAGTGTCTACTGTCTGTGTTTACAGCTGGGTTCTTGTGGTGCATTGGTTTACACGGATTTTCCGGTCCTACTGTGTAGCTTAGACCGACGACCGTGTAGTTTCTTTCACGCTTCCACACTTGACTCTATTTAGTAGAATAGACTTTACTACTTTATTTATTTATTGCACTTAGTTCTATTCTACTGTTAGAACCAGTGGGAGATTGGTAGTCCCTACTGGGCTTCTTCGTGAATCTCACTCCTTGTTTTGTAGGTGAGACTTCACAGCAGCTCCCTCTACCACGGACTGAAGAGATGGGCCTGCAGTAGTCGGCGTCTCTAGTGAGCAGTGTTCCCCTAGCAGTTGTACTTCACCCTCGGGGTATGCCCCTAAGGGACGTGTTATTTCCCTTTTTATTCAGCACTTGTACTTTATTTACTTTGGGACTGTACTAGACTGTTACTTAGTGTTGGACACTTTTCGTTCACTTGTGGTGCACTTTGGTACATTTGTTATTATTTATCTCTATTATATATCTTGTTAGACTCATCTGTTAGCCCTTCCGGGTCTCCGGACCCGTGGGCGGTAGTGCCGATGGTCGGATCCTTGGTGGGAGCCGGGGATCCGGGTGCCGGGGCTGTTACAAGGACTATTCCATCTTCGTCCGTCGGTGTGTCAAGTACTAACAGCACATCGACAAGATCCATTCTCCATCCTCTACACTCCACCTAATATCCTTCGCATGGCCTTTCGCTATGTGGGCTTTCGACATCATTGGTCCCCTTGGTGATCCAAACTCCCAAAACAAATTAAAGTCATACATCCCCACTGCAACGGAGTACTTCACCAAGTGGGCGAAGCTAAAGTATATGCTGAGGTCAAGGCAACAACCGTGTGCAAGTTCATCATGAAGAACATCGTCACCAGGTTCGGCATCCCAAGTACCATCATCACTGACAATGGACCGCAATTCATCTCTCAAGAGCTCCGTGACCTCTGCAACAGGTATAAAATTACATTGCATCATTCGTCTCCATACTATCCGCAAGGCAATGGCCAAGCAGATGCCACAAACAAAACCTTAATTAAAATCATCAAGAAACCTTGTGAGGCTAATAAGTTCTCGGATTGGCCAGAAAAGCTTGTAGAAGCTCTATAGGCCTACCGCACTTCAATCTGTACTCCCACAGGGCAGACACCGTTCGCCCTCACTTATGGAATGGAGGCTGTAGTACCATATGAAATTTTCATTCCCTCACTAAGGGTCCAGCTTGACAAGGACTTGTCAATCTATGAGCTGCATGAATCACTCTTAGCACAACTAGAACTCTTAGATGAGAAGCGTCTAGTCACCGCAGAACACACAAGATCATATCAGAATAGGCTCACACATTTTCACCAAAAGAAGATAATTGAGAGAAAGTTTAAGGTCGGTGAAATGGTAATCAAAATAATTTTTGTAAAACCTGGTGGTCCCCAATCTAAACTCCAACCAAACTGGGAAGCGTCGTACGTAGTTAAAGAAGCATATCCAGGCAACGCGTACAGGCTAGTGAACGTGGAGGGTGAGGAGCTCTCTCATCCTTGGAATGGGCTTTATCTCAAAAAATACAACCCCTAGATAGGTGATTAGACTAACATGGTACACTGACTCTAAATTGAAAAGTTGTCATTTCTAATTCATTTCTCATTCTTGGTGGGTTAACCTGAGGTGTTGACACCCACACACTTACACGCCCACCCTCGGAATCTAGAGGCACGAAATCTAAGGTGGATCAATGCCTAACCAAGAGTCTAAGACATCACCCATTTCTTTCCACTCGGTCCGCCAATAGAAAGGGGAACCTGAGGGATCGACCTTTGAATCTGTCTAAAGCTTAATTGGGTGTAGGTCAAGGACCAATAAAGGGGAAAATAAAGAAAACAATGCAAATCGAAGCAAAAGAGCCAAAATAAGGCAAACCAAATATAAAGACACATTAAGAGCAGCAAAGTCCCCGCAGAGATCCAAATGGACCTGGTCGTAAGCGTGCCAAAACCCCATAAGCTAAAAGACTGAACCCCATTGAGTGTAGGGCAGAGGAATGAGCGTCTCCCTGGTTACCCAAACTATTGGCAAACTTCCTAAATATTGTCTTCCCTTCTTCCCTATGGGTACATCCTAGGTTCAAGGCAAGGCAACGATCAACTGAAGAGGACGTCGCCAAAAGCCACCTTGGGTGAAGACACCTCTTAAACACGTCCAACCTCTGTTTAACACACCTAAGAATTATTGTTGAACTCTTAATGATGGCTAAGTAATTGAAGGGTCCAAGCACCAGGTCTTTCCAAATAGAGCGGATTCCCTTTTTTCCGCGTGTCTTTTTAGAAGGGACTACGCCGGGTTGCAGCGAATATTTCAAAAACTAAAAAAAAAATGAATATTTTCAATACCAAAAAATTGAATATTTTTTCAAAAACTAAAAAAAATGAATATTTTCAAAACACAAAAAATTGAAAACAAAAAAAAAACAAAAAAAAGAATAATTTCAAAATCATAAAAAATTGAATATTTTCAAAACAAAAAAAAACGAACATGTCAAAATCCAAAAAAATTAAAATATGCTGAAACCACAAAAAGAAAATCACACTCCATGTAGCACCCCAGAAATTTTAACTATTTAAAAATTTGAATAAATGAAAATAAATAATTTCCATAATATCAAAGTATTTAAAACATACGAATCATTATCATATGTGCTAAGACACATCGGAAAAATCCATAAAAATTATAAATCAACCCCACACATTATTCCTAAATGTTTCACAAAGAAATTTGTGCCAAAAAATCGGATTAGCCAAGTTTAAAGTGTTTCGCGACTTATTATCGTAAATCACGAATAAGTCGAAAAATCAATTATCACACATACTTGGATGAGTCAGAAAATTAAATAAAAATTATATACAGACTTAACATAATATCCTCTAATGACCCATCAAGAAATTTGGGTCAATAAAAATCATTTGGACTAGGTTTAAGAGTTATTGTGACCGATTATCCAAATTAGGAAACAAGTCGAAAACCGTTAACACGAAAATACAACGCAACAAAAAATTTAATAAAAGTGTTGAAGAGACTCCCAACATTATATATTAATGAACCAATGTCTTAATTGGGCCAATGGACCACATATGACCCAAAAATCAAATGAAGCTAGAAAATGCATGGAAATTCGTAGCTTAAATTAGCTTAAATTAAAAAGAAGCAATTAGAGTTGAATTAGGAAGAGATCTTGCACTCTTGGCAACCCAAATTCATGCCTACCCACCCATGGAGGTTGCTTGATGGCCAAGACTCTCTAATGGAGGGAGAGATCTTCAAATTTTGGAAAGACACAAGCCAATCCAGCAACCCTTCTTTCCTAGTTACAATAGGACTCCTAAAAACCTTGGTTGCTTAAATACTCTTCACCCAAACCCTAGGAATGAGTTTACAACTTGCTGAGGTCGTGTGGAGGAGCTCTTGGGGGCTGGGGAGCTGTGGATCGACCACAAGAAGGACATCTTCTTCCCATGTTCGTATGTTGCGACCTGCACAAACCGTCCACTTGAAGCCGATCAAAGGTAGACCAAACCTAAACCAAACCTTGCAAGGCTTAAACCCCTGGAAAGAGGGTCACGTCTACATCCTAACCCAAGAGGAATGCCTAAATTCTATGTAGTATACACAGAGTATTAAGCATTTTCCTCCAAGTGGTCTGAACATGGGTTTTCTAGAAAAATGGGACTTCTTCAACCCAGAAGGTAGGTTTTCTCGGGCCAAAACTTAACATATCCTATACCAATGTGTAGATCATCAAGTTAACTTTCATTTACCACTGGTTTCATCGAATTCGAATGAGTAGATTTTGAGTTATAAGTGTTTTCCCCAAGTCGCGCACTGTTAGGGATTGTTCTGTTCTTTATATGTTGCATGTGATTTGGGACCGAATTAGAGAAAACTCACAACATAAAAGTTTTTCTACGAGTTGTCATAGTCATATCTTGTGTTGAACATTTTGTCTAAATGTCATTAGTTAGAGAGTTATAAGCGTAATAAGAGGGTCTCTGCATGACACTACGTTTTCGGGTTGCACTTGGTTTTACGTTTGTGTTGGACTTGATTAAAGCCTGTTGAACCATCATGGTTTTCTAATTCCGATTTACTGGAAGCACCCTTGCATGTCTAGGTTGGTTTAAAACTAGTTTCGTTATTTTTCATGCACTGTACAATTTGTTCTTAATTTTAGAACAACCCTGTGTCAAAATAGGGAAAGTCTGGTCCGCAATCCAAAGCACTGTCCTTTCTCTGTCGGATTCAGGCGCAGACCCTGTGAACGCGACGGCCCGATAGTCCGCGTTCTGAGGTCTTGTCGCGACATCAAAACCTATCGCATTCTGAACGCGACGAGCTCCCCGTCGCTATCTCTCTGCATGTTCTGACTGCCTTGTCACATTGTTCACATCCCCTTGTCGTGTTCTGATCTGACCCCGTCGCGACCTTTACAAGTGTCTGTCGCGATCTCAGGATTTTTACATGAAACCATTTATTTTCTTGAAAATCTTACCATTATACCCGAGGACTATTTAAATATGATGTTTAGTGTGTAATTCACATGTCTTAGGTCTGATCATTGCATGATGGTTATTTAATGGCTTAAAAGTGGTTAACCCATTTAAAAGTTTTAATTACATGAAGGTTATTCTAATTGCTCTTTAAATGTTATGATCCATTCATGCAACTTGTGATTCAATCTTTCCATTATTCTACCATGTTTTAAATGATAATTATTATCTTAAAATCTTGTAAACCCATATGTAGTTAAATGCATTGTCCATTGCATGCCATCATGTTAAGTGTTTTTCGCGAGTTTGAGACCGTGAATTGAGACGCGTACATCACTACACACTTGCACATCTAGGCAGTCCTTTCTTGGGAAATTGAAAACTCTCTACCGGTCATTCCGAATCGGTAGACTAGCGACATTTTCTCCAAGGCCTCCGTAAATCTCCTCTGACCATGGATTCCCACATGGCCGACGAGTTGGTTGTACCATTGAAGTTCCCTGGAGATAGCGTGCACTTCCTTTCTCTTCTTGTTCTCGTGAGTGTGATTTACAATCTAGACTAAAGCCATTAATGTAAAGATTAAATTAAAGTATAAATCGTACCGTTATGCTGCCGAATTTATCTCTTGACCATTGTTATCATGAAATCATGTTCAATTACTTATTACTTGTTCTCATCATCATCATGAACATGACGTTACACATGCTACATTTTGAAACTCTCACTGGCCATTATTAATGATTGTGGGTATCTACATTTAAAATTTTACATGAGATGCTGACCGGGCACGACGAGTGTCCAAGGGCTCCAGTCTAGCCCCAATGACGGAGAGTCATAAATATACTGTTAACCATGGGGTATAATGATTACTGGTGTTGCATCTGCGCTGGGAGTCTTGCTTGCTTGTTGAATGATAGATACAATAACCACATACACGTGTCCTAGTGTACATTCTTGATGGATCTTTTCTTGGTGTACATTAGTGTCTACGTGCCTGATTAGTGTTACATTATCATGCTCGTACATTCTTGCTTGCTTGCTTGCGGATATGGCCATCCTGCATTTAATGCAATTAGTGATATCTTGCGTTCTTGACATCAATTGAAATCTTGCGTGCTTGTACCAAGTGATCTATTGCTAGTTCTATCTTGTCATCTTGTTCACAAATCTTGTTCTATCATAATCACTCTCTCTAGCTTGTTTCATGTATCATGTTTTAACGAGTTTTATTCGTACTTGCATATCATTCATCGTGCTTACCTAGTTCTAAATTGCTAATCACTTATATCATTGCCCGCACATTGAGATATAAATCCTACTGGGCTAGTTTGCTCATCCCCTACTTTTAACCAATCTAGGTGACTATGAAGTTCAAGAGGAAGATCAAGTAGAGGATGGGAATGCGTCCGAGTGATGAGCGTTCCAACTATGAGTCTAGTAATAGTAGTTTACTTGAGTGTTAGATTCATGTAGTAGGAAGTGAGGAATAAAAGTGTAATTTCCCTTTATTTGAGTCTTAGTCCTGTAATAGTTTCCATACAATAAGATGAGATTTGAATACAATTTTTATCGAGTTCAACATTTGGGCCCTATTATGATGTTGTGTTGATACACATTTAGTGCATGCTAGCTAGAGGCTTATTTGCCGACTGTCCACGTCTCGGGTTATCGTCTCAAATTATTTCCGAATTATTATTAATATCCGCTGCGTAATTCTTGGGACGTGACAGTTTAGTGGTATCAGAGCCTAGGAAATCCAAATAGGATATATGTCTCAGGATTAGGAGATACCTATGGAACCTAGGTCATGGAACTTAAATATAGTATCTGGTGAGAATGGGTAGATACTGGGTATATGTTAGAAAGAATTAGACACTTCTACCCATGGACTCTTATAATATATCTAGAGACATTTATTGGTCTCCATCCTTTTCTCAGGAACCCTCATAACTCTCTCACTCAACCGCAATGGCTCGCAACCAGTGGCAAGCTATGTAAGACATTGTGGCTGGTCTAACCCAGGCATTACAAAATGTAGTTCAGGCTGGAAATCAGGCTACAGCTGCAAGGAATGGAGCCGGTGATCTGCACCGGAACTTTAGGAGTTTAAACCCTCCTCATTTCTCTGGGTCCTCTGACCCAGACGAGGTAGAGAATTGGTGTAACGTCGCGCATTTTTCGGATCTTTGTGGATCCTTTGTCTAGCATGTGGGATGGTCAAGCTGTGACCAGTGCGACTTGTGTTGTGTGTTTCTTGTTGGATCCTTACCAGGGTTGGTTATGGATCTGTGTTGGTGTTCAGTGTGCTGGACATCAGCAGTGAGTTGGCGTCCAGGTGTGTGACGTCGACTGTGTGTTGGCGGCAATGGTGTTTCCGTTAACATGTTCTTGGCGTCCATCGATGTAGACGTCAATTGTTGAACTTGGCGGCCAAAGATGTGGATGCCTAGTTGGGGCGGTTTGGTTAGCGGCGCAGAGGTTGACGTTAACCTGTGGCGCCTGTGTCTTTAGGGCAGACCCGAGCCCTGTTCTTTCCCCACTTTCTCCTCTCCACTTCTCCCACCTTCACCCTTGAGCTTCTTCGCAAGTTCTGATGGTCGGCGGGAGCTCGTGGGAAGGCTGTGGTGCGCGTGGTAGCAGCAGATCGGGCGGGGAATGGTGAATTGGAGCGCGGTGTTCGTGGGATGTTCCTCGGGTTTCGGCGTGATTCAAGGTTCTTCGAGGGTTTAATTGCATTTTTGAGGTAGGGACTGGACCCTTTGATCTCTCCTGTTGATTTGCCATGTTTTGTTGTATAGATTGTATGTTAATTGAGTTTTAGGGAAAAGGGTTCTCCATGCTGGGAATTGGGTGGTTTGATTGATCCAAGCATTGGATCTTGTTTCTTCGTTGGTTTAACTATAGTATTCAGACGTAAGGGGAAGTGTTACCCCTTGTTTTTCTGTTGATTATTAGGCTAAGTTGCCTGTAAGATTGGCCTAGGGCCGGTCTGTGCATTTTGTACGCTGGGAGCTGAAGATCTTAGCGTCAACATCGATTGACGTCGAGTTCTTCAGTTGGAGATTAACGGCAAGATGTCTAGCCGTTAATATTAAGTTTATTTGGTTTTAACTGCAGGATAGATTGCCGTTTATATTTGATGGACGGCGATCGATGTTGCCGCCAACCTGTGCATGCAGCAGCGCAGTGTGTTTTACGTTGCTTTCACGTTGCTTTTCTTGTTATAAATATTTATGTGGTTGTGTGTGCATGGCAATGACAGGTGAGAGCCATTGCACATGTTACGCTCATGGAGCGCATAGTTCTTGAAGTAGGCATCTTTTATGTGGTTAATATGTGATGTACATAATCGGTTTGGTGTTTATGTAGTATGTGTGATGTGTTGGCACCCGTGGCACTCTTGGAATGCGTTGTCCATGTGTTGGACATGTGGTTTACGTGGATGACGTATGGTACACCAACCAGGGTGTGTCGTACACGTGAGATCTACGTGGTTTGGATGCCATGCGTATGGTTTGCGTGTGCATGGCATATTGTATGTTATTGAGTTTATTATATCTTAATGATTATGATTGGTCCGTAGTTTTGTGGCGATGAGGTTCACATGGGAACCTAGCCTTGATACTTTAAGATCTTTTGCAAGTCATCCTAAGTGGATAAGTAATAAAGTATGAGTGTTAATGTATTATGCCTAGTATGGCAGTGAAGGTCACTATATGACCAATGTCAGGTTGTGGCATTATTTTTAATAAGATTCATATATGTGTTTGTGTAGGCTAGCTTGTAGGTCGCGAGTGACCAGGACAAGCTATTCCTCACACGTGTATCGTGGTTTGTGATAAATGTATAAGTGTTGTGGTTTGTGCTAGCCGAGTGTGGTGGTCCGGCGCCTATTCCGGAATGCCTCTCTAGTCGGGTACCCCAGGTTCTTTGTGAGCCAGGCACGTGTGTTTGTTGTGCTCGGGGTTTTGTCCCGGTACTTGTGTTGTACCGTTGAGGTCTGTGTCGTCTTCCTAGACACCCTCACTCCTAAGTTTGAGTTGTACGTCCGGCCGAGGGAAAGACGGCAGTGGGGCAGCGACTTCCTTGAGTTTGTTCTTTTGTCACTTGTAGCGCGCTCGTAGTTAGGGGTACGGACACCAGTAGACGTCACTGGTCCCTAGCTAGTCCTGTTTTCCAGTGCCTCACTTTAGGGTGCTCCGGCCAGAGACCCTAGAGGTGCCAGGCATGGACCTGCAGTTGTGTGTCTGCAGGTGTGGTGTTGGTTGGTCTCCACAGTTGTTTGACTTCTTTCTTGTGGAGCGGCAGTTGGACCTTTCGTCCGTGACTGCGAGGCTGAGAGGTTGTTCTTGTGTTGTGTTGTCCGGGTTGGATACTGGCCTGATCAGCCAGTAGTCTGTTCCCGTGTGGTGGCGTCGTTCCTTTCCGACTCGTGCTTTGCTATTTGTCGTGGTTCGTGAGTTTGTAATTCGTGGTCGAGGTTTGACCAGTTCGAGGTGTGCCGTGGTGTTGGCACAGTTGTGGTTGTAGTTGTGGTTTGTGTGACTCATCAATTAAGGTTTCACTTGTAATTTTGTGCCTAAATAAAGGTATAATATAATTGTGGTTCAGTGTGGTGTTTATCACCTACTTGTACCCTTTGTTCGGGTGTTTGTGTTGTGGTACCTCAGAGTAGCAGGTACTTGTTCCCTTCATGGATTACTTTGTAGTTTTGTGGTGGTACATTGTGTACCAACCTTTTTAGACTCTCGTGTGTTGTGGAGGTCTTGTGGTTTGACCTGCCACTTGTTGTATCTTATCCGTTTTAAATAGATCTTTGTTCATAATTTATTGTGGATTAGTTTGTGATTATTAATCATGTTACCTTTGTGGGTAATTTGCCGATGAGGCTTGTGGCCTAGGCATATTGTGGTTTAATAGAGCTGTGCTCCGTGGAGGCCGTGTGAGACCTTTCACTTGTTGAGTTTTACCCTTCTTGGGCATGGTTCTGATTATGGTTTTAGTGTGTGATGGACTAGCTAGCTGTAGCCAGTCCTACCATTTATGTGTGACACTCGACGTAGTGTGGTTTGGGGTTTAATGGACTAGCACTTGGTTGCTGTCCTAATACCCTCGTGATTGAGGTTCGCCTGTGAAGCTTGCAGCCTAGGCAAAGAGTTGCATGTGTGGCTTATAGCTTAGGCAACCAGTTGTTGTAGCAGTGTGCCGGTGAGACTGTGGTTTAGGCACTTTTGTAGTTGGGCTGACTAATAATATTATATTAGTTCTGTAGTCCCACTTTCCTTCCGAGGACTTTGTGTTTATTATCATGATTATGTTTAATTGTTATTTATTGTTATGATGTGAGCATGAAATGGTTTGACTATTGGCGCTGCCAGTGAGACCCATTGGGGTTGAGGTGTCCGTGGTTACGGTGTTGTTTTGGGTAGCCCCTACTGAGCCTGTGACTTGTTGAGGCTCACTCTCCTACAGTTCTTTTCAGGGCTTGTCGTGTGTTTGGCTTGCAGCGGTGCTGTGACAGACTTGTACCACCAGCAGTTGTGTAGTAGTTAATGTTGTGTGAGCTTGTGCTCCCTCGGGGTATGCCCCAGGTAGTTGTACTTTTTAATTGGATATGTATTAATGTAATGGGACAGTTTTAAATTGTTATATGCAGATATGAGCACATGCACTTTCTTGTATTTTACACTATTGTGGTTTGTCTTTTATATTCTTACTGGACGTTTGTGTGAGCTATCCCTTGCGAGACTTAGGTTCGTTCGCGGGAGGCGGATCTGGATATGGAGCCTTAATGGGCATAAATACCCCGGTCCGTCACAGTTGGTATCAGAGCAATGTCCAGTTAGAATATGAAAAGACATTGAAGTTACAATGTCTCAATACATGGATTAATGTCCACTGCTAGTAGTAAGTCTGCGGTTTTGTGTGATATAAAGTAGTTTTTACGTGAGCTTTTGGCACGTAAACCGTGTGTTTCTGTTTGTTAAATTGGCAGTTGTGAGCAGTTGTTGTGCCACAACGTGAATAGTGGTATAAGTTGTGTGGTAGCATCCTGACACTAGTGCAGCTAAAGCAGTTAAAGTATAGTATTTAAAAGTTTTCAGTTGCAGAGATTAGAGGAGAAATGTAAAGTAGTGCTCTGAGAGGGATATACCTGTTATATGTTAATAAAGTACAGAGTTAGCAGAGACAAGTATAGAGTATTTCTGTGATAGATCAGTTTGGCTGTTAAAAATTCGCAGTTAAAGGAATTGAAGAGATTAACAAATTTGGATATGGAATTCAGTAAGTAAGTTATAATGAGATAGAAAGCTGGCAGAGGCAGGTATATGGTAACGAGGTGATGTGGAACAGCTCAGGATGTGTCCGAAAATGATTAAATGTGTAAAGTATAGTTGGGAACCTCAGCAAAGATATTGTGGCATTAGAAATCTGAGTCAGATGATATCAAGAAATAGTGTGGATTAGAATGTAATTAGTGTTATGAAGAGTTTGATATGATTAAGTGAGACAGATCAGCTTTAAAGGAGATATTAGTACATAAAAGAGCAGTGATTTATGGCAGATGGATTTAATATGCTTGAGATCAGAAATTTGAGAAAAGTGTTGTTATGAATAATGATGGTAACAGGAAGCGTGATATGAAGATTTGTATAAATAAGTATGAAAATGATCAGTTGAATAAAGAAAGAGAGAAAAGAAGGATTAGTCTGCAATAAGAATTTGTGAGAATTGCACAAAAGAAATATTTAGTTGATGATTGGCAGTTTAGATAAAGAAAAGATATGAATTACAGGAAGGAAGAATTTAGTAAATGATAAAGTGAATAAGATCAGATGAGTCAGAAAATGTCAGATAGAGTTTGCATATTGGTACAAAGAATTGATTCAATTGATGCAGAAATGAATTATTATTAAGATATTCCAGAGTTTCATGTCGGAGCAAGAACAGATTAATTAAAGAATATTTGGAAAGGTTATGAAACAAAATTATGAGATTAGCCAGAGAATGTCGGTAAAGCAAGAAAAGTATATGAAGAATACAACATGTTTTTAGCGCTTTAGCAGATCAAAAATTGCAGTAATACCTTCAGCTCAGATTAATTGAGTAAGATGATTTGAGAAGCAATTAAAGTTAGAAGTGAATTCGGTTAAAGCCAGATGGAAATAATTGAAAATAATACTGTGAGCAAAAATTGTGGAATATTTTGCAAAAGTGTTCAGTGTGATCAGAGTAGCGCAGCGGAAGCGGAAGCAAAGAAAGATTTAATATTCACAGATTATTTAAGGATTGCTTGAATAAAGAGAAAATGTAAAGTTTTGCGCAGCAGAATAACGGAACAGAGTTTATTATGGTTTTCAATCAGAGATTGACTTAAAGCGGTAAGAACAGAATAATATGAAAGGATAGAAAATTCAAAGATGGTGATTGGTTTTCTTTAAAGAGGTATTAGTTGTGAATGTAAATGCAGATGAGGCAGGATAACAGCAAATAGTGATAAATGGAAAAAAAATGGTGGCATGAAAAGATATTACAGTGTAAGATATTTGAGAAAGATAAAGCGGCTTCGAAAGAAATGTTGCAAACACAGCTGAAAATTGTGAAAGCAGGTTCAGTCCAAGGAGATAAAGCGTCATTGGCAAGGTAGAATCGTCTACAACTGAAAAGTAAGGAAAGGAAATGGAATCGACAGAACAAAGTAATTGTGAAATGAATTGAAAGAAAAGAAAGGAGTAAAGCAAGGATGGAAATGGACAGATGATTTGAAAGGCAGATGCAATAGAAAAGTATCCTACTTGTTCTGTGTACGATTTTATTTCTTTTAAAATGATAATCTGGTTTGTTGTGATTTGTTTTATATGTCGAGGACGACATTTCTTTTTAGGTGATAATAATGTAACGTCCCGCGTTTTTCGGATCTTTGTGGATCCTTTGTTTAGCATGTGGGATGGTCAAGCTGTGACCAGTGCGACTTGTGTTGTGTGTTTCTTGTTGGATCCTTACCAGGGTTGGTTATGGATCTGTGTTGGTGTTCAGTGTGCTGGACATCAGCAGTGAGTTGGCGTCCAGGTGTGTGACGTCGACTGTGTGTTGGCGGCAATGGTGTTGCCGTTAACATGTTCTTGGCGTCCATCGATGTAGACGTCAATTGTTGAACTTGGCGGCCAAAGATGTGGACACCTAGTTGGGGCGGTTTGGTTAGCGGCGCAGAGGTTGACGTTAACCTGTGGCGCCTGTGTTTTATGGCAGACCCGAGCCCTGTTCTTTCCCCACTTTCTCCTCTCCACTTCGCCCACCTTCACCCTTGAGCTTCTTCGCGAGTTCTGATGGTCGGCGGGAGCTCGTGGGAAGGCTGTGGTGTGCGTGGTAGCAGCAGATCGGGCGGGGAATGGCGAATTGGAGCGCGGTGTTCGTGGGACGTTCCTCGGGTTTCGGCATGATTCAAGGTTCTTCGAGGGTTTAATTGCATTTTTGAGGTAGGGACTGGACCCTTTGATCTCTCATAGTATATTTGCCATGTTTTGTTGTATAGATTGTATGTTAATTGAGTTTTAGGGAAAAGGGTTCTCCATGCTGGGAAATTGGGTGGTTTGATTGATCCAAGCGTTGGATCTTGTTTCTTCGGTTTAATTATAGTATTCAGATGTAAGGGGAAGTGTTACCCCTTGTTTTCCTGTTGATTATTAGGCTAAGTTGCCTGTAAGATTGGCCTTGGGCCGGTCTGCGCGTTTTGTACGCTGGGAGCTGAAGATCTTAGCGTCAACATCGATTGACGTCGAGTTCTTCAGTTGGAGATTAACGACAAGATGTCTAGCCACTAATATTAAGTTTATTTGGTTTTAACGGCAGGATAGATTGCCGTTTATATTTGATGGACGGCGATCGACGTTGCCGCCAACCTGTGCATACAGCAGCGCAGTGTGTTTTACGTTGCTTTCACATTGCTTTTATTGTTATAAATATTTATGTGGTTGTGTGTGCATGGCAATGACAGGTGAGATCCATTGCACATGTTACGCTCATGGAGCGCATAGTTCTTGAAGTAGGCATCTTTTATGTGGTTAATATGTGATGTACATAATCGGTTTGGTGTTTACGTAGTATGTGTGATGTGTTGGCACTCGTGGCACTCTTGGAATGCGTTGTCCATGTGTTGGACATGTGGTTTACGTGGATGACGTATGGTACACCAACCAGGGTGTGTCGTACACGTGAGATCTACGTGGTTTGGATGCCATGCGTATGGTTTGCGTGTGCATGGCATATTGTATGTTATTGTGTTTATTATATCTTAATGATTATGATTGGTCCGTAGTTTTGTGGCGATGAGGTTCACATGGGAACCTAGCCTTGATACTTTAAGATCTTTTGCAAGTCATCCTAAGTGGATAAGTAATAAAGTATGAGTGTTAATGTATTATGCCTAGTATGGCAGTAAGGTCACTATATGACCAATGTCAGGTCGTGGCATTATTTTAATAAGATTCATATATGTGTTTGTGTAGGCTAGCTTGTAGGTCGTGAGTGACCAGGACAAGCTATTCCTCACACGTATATCGTGGTTTGTGATAAATGTATAAGTGTTGTGGTTTGTGCTAGCCGAGTGTGGTGGTCCGGCGCCTATTCCGGAATGCCTCTCTAGTCGGGTACCCCAGGTTCTTTGTGAGCCAAGCACGTGTGTTTGTTGTGCTCGGGGTTTTGTCCCGATACTTGTGTTGTACTGTTGAGGTCTGTGTCGTCTTCCTGGACACCCTCACTCCTAAGTTTGAGTTGTACGTCCGGCTGAGGGAAAGATGGCAGTGGGGCAGCGACTTCCCTGAGTTTGTTCTTTTGTCACTTGTAGCGCGCTCGTAGTTAGGGGTACGGACACCAGTAGACGTCACTGGTCCCCAGCTAGTCCTGTTTTCCAGTGCCTCACTTTAGGGTGCTCCGGCCAGAGACCCTAGAGGTGCTAGGTATGGACCTGCAGTTGTGTGTCTGCAGGTGTGGTGTTGGTTGGTCTCCACAATTGTTTGACTTCTTTCTTGTGGAGCGGCAGTTGGACCTTTCGTCCATGACTGCGAGGCTGAGAGGTTGTTCTTGTGTTGTGTTGTCCGGGTTGGATACTGGCCTGATCAGCCAGTAGTCCATTCCCGTGTGGTGGCGTCGTTCCTTTCCGACTCGTGCTTTGCTATTTGTCGTGGTTCGTGAGTTTGTAATTCGTGGTCGAGGTTTGACCAGTTCGAGGTGTGTCGTGGTGTTGGCACAGTTGTGGTTGTAGTTGTGGTTTGTGTGACTCGTTAATTAAGGTTTCACTTGTAATTTTGTGCCTAAATAAAGGTATAATATAATTGTGGTTCAGTGTGGTGTTTATCACCTACTTGTACCCTTTGTTCGGGTGTTTGTGTTGTGGTACCTCAGAGTAGCAGGTACTTGTTCTCTTCATGGGTTACTTTGTAGTTTTGTGGTGGTACATTGTGTACCAACCTTTTTAGACTCTCGTGTGTTGTGGAGGTATTGTGGTTTGACCTGCCACTTGTTGTATCTTATCCGTTTTAAATAGATCTTTGTTCATAATTATTGTGGATTAGTTTGTGATTATTAATCATGTTACCTTTGTGGGTAATTTGCCGATGAGGCTTGTGGCCTAGGCATATTGTGGTTTAATAGAGATGTGCTCCGTGGAGGCCGTGTGAGACCTTCCACTTGTTGAGTCTTACCCTTCTTGGGCATGGTTCCGATTATGGTTTTAGTGTGTGATGGACTAGCTAGCTGTAGCCAGTCCTACCATTTATGTGTGACACTCGACATAGTGTGGTTTGGGGTTTAATGGACTAGCACTTGGTTGGTTGTCCTAATACCCTCGTGATTGAGGTTCGCCTGTGAAGCTTGCAGCCTAGGCAAAGAGTTGCTTGTGTGGCTTATAGCTTAGGCAACCAGTTGTTGTAGCAGTGTGCCGGTGAGACTGTGGTTTAGGCACTTTTGTAGTTGGGCTGACTAATAATATTATATTAGTTCTGTAGTCCCACTTTCCTTCCGAGGACTTTGTGTTTATTATCATGATTATGTTTAATTGTTATTTATTGTTATGATGTGAGCATGAAATGGTTTGACTATTGGTGCTGCCAGTGAGACCCATTGGGGTTGAGGTGTCCGTGGTTACGGTGTTGTTTTGGGTAGCCCCTACTGAGCCTGTGACTTGTTGAGGCTCACTCCCCTACAGTTCTTTTCAGGGCTTGTCGTGTGTTTGGCTTGCAGCGGTGCTGTGACAGACTTGTACCACCAGCAGTTGTGTAGTAGTTAATGTTGTGTGAGCTTGTGCTCCCTCGGGGTATGCCCCAGGTAGTTGTACTTTTTAATTGGACATGTATTAATGTAATGGGACAGTTGTAAATTGTTATATGCAGATATGAGCACATGTACTTTCTTGTGTTTTATACTGTTGTGGTTTGTCTTTTATATTCTTACTGGACGTTTGTGTGAGCTATCCCTTGCGAGACTTAGGTTCGTTCGCGGGAGGCGGATCTGGATATGGAGCCTTAATGGGCATAAATACCCCGGTCCGTCACAATTGGCAAGATGAGATAGAACGAATTTTCCAAGTGATGCAATGCACTAACAGGGAGAAGGTGGTATTAGCCACTTTTCAATTCACTAAGGATGCCCGAGCATGGTGGAAGGCCACATCGGCCCACCTGCCTAATGTTGGCGATCTGGAGTGGGCAGGATTTCTAGAGATCTTCCGTGGAAAATACTTCTCTGAAAGAGTCAAGGAGAAGAAGGCAGCGGAGTTTGCCGCACTAAAACAGAAAGGAATGTTCGTGTCTGAGTATGAGGCTCAGTTCACGCGTCTTGCTGTGTATGCCCCACACTTGGTGGGAACTGAAAGACTTAAGGCAAATTGGTTTATGGATGGGCTCAGGCCCATGTTCATTGAAAGGCTCGGACCACACAACATTCAAACTTACACTGAGATGGTCCAAAGAGCTCAGCTGGTAGAAGACACCATGGCCAAAGTAGAGGGCATGAGGGGCAAGGACAACTTCAAGCCGGTCTTCGTCAAGAAGGGAGCACCTAATATTGCTCCAACTTTTCGTAACAACAACATCAACAACAACAACAAGAGGCCGAATGTTGGAAGAGATGTTACTGGAGAAAAGAGAGTCAAAGTGGAAGGTAGGTAGTTGGTTGAAAACTGCAAATTCTGGGATAAACCAGGGCACCGAGCTGAAGAATGCTGGAAGAAGCTCGGGGCATGCTTGAGATGTGGTGGTCGTGACCACCATATTCCTGATTGTCCAATGATGAAGGACCAACCAGGCAAAGCCCCGAATGTACCACGACGTCAAGGACGCCTTAATGCTATCCTAGAAGCTGACCTACCGGAGGAAGGGGGTATGGTGGAAGGTACCATTTTCATACACTTGCAACCTACATTTGTGCTTATTGATACTGGAGCTGCATATTCATTTATTTCCACCACATTTGCTGCAACTCTACCTGTCAAACATGTACCCTTGAAATCCAAGATCATTGTAGCCTCTCCACTAGGCTCAGAATCTGAACTCACTCACTACTTGCCGAAATGTGAAACTATAATTGGAGGACACAATCTCCCTGCCGACCTTATCTGTTTAGACATGAAGGGTTATAATGCCATTTTGGGTGTCGATTGGCTAATTGAATATGATGCCGATTTAAACTGTCACCATAGGAGGGTCACTTTTAAAAGACCATACCTTCCAACTCTATCACTACTTGGCACCCGTTATCACAAACACCCTATCTTGATATCCTCCCTAAAGGCCTCTAAGCTGATCAGCCAGGGTTGTGATGCTTTCCTAGTTTCCTTCTTGGCAACTGAAAAGAAGAAACCAACCCTAGAAGACATTCCAATAGCCAGGGACTATCCTGATGTATTTCCAGAGGAATTACCTGATATACCACCTGAGCGGGATGTAAACTTCACCATTGAGTTACTCCCTGGGGCAGCCCCTGTTTCAAAGGCTCCGTATCTCATGTCCCCTGTTGAATTGCAGGAGTTGAAAAGACAGATCCAAGAGTTACTAGACCAGGGTTTTATCAGGCCTAGCACATCCCCGTGGGGAGCGCCAGTGCTATTTGTCAGAAAGAAGGACGGGACAATGAGGCTATGCATTGATTACCGTCAGTTAAACCAGTTGACAATAAAGAATAAGTATCCACTGCCCCACATCGACGAGCTGTTTGACCAGATCTCCGGTGCACAATATTTCTCCAAGATAGATCTAAGATGAGGCTACCATCAACTAAGAATAAAGGAGGAGGATATTCACAAGTCTGCATTCCGGAGTAGATATGGTCACTATGAGTTCGTGGTCATGCCGTTTGGTTTAACAAATGCTCCAGTGGCTTTCATGCAACTTATGGACAATATTTATAGGCCATACTTGGACCAGTTTATAGTGGTGTTCATTGATGACATCCTTATTTACTCCAAATCCAAAGAAGAACATGAGGAACACTTGAAGGTTGCTCTGCAAGTGCTCAGAGATAATCAACTCTATGCTAAACTTAGTAAGTGTGAATTCTGGATAGAGTAAGTGTCTTTCCTTGGTCACATCATATCCAAGGAGGGAATCTCTGTGGATCCATCTAAGGTGGAGGCGGTAAAGAACTGGGAAAGGCCGACAACTGTATCGGAGATTAGGAGCTTTCTGGGTTTATCCGGTTATTATCGTCGCTTCATTAAAGATTTCTCAAAGATAGATGTACCATTGACCAGGCTTACCAGAAAGGAGAATCCATTTGCATGGACTGATGAATGTGAAGAAAGTTTCAAGGCATTGAAAGGGCACCTTACCTCGGCACCCGTACTGACACTGCCAGTTGCTGGGGGTAGTTTTGAAGTATACACCGATGCATCCGGGATCGGCCTAGGCTGTGTGCTGATGCAAAATGGGAAAGTTATATGCTACGCGTCCAGACAATTGAAGAAGCACGAGGATAATTATCATGTACATGATCTGGAGCTAGCTGTTGTAGTCTTCGCCTTGAAGATATGGCGTCATTATCTATATGGTGAGAAATTCATTGTGTTTTCTGACCATAAAAGCTTGAAGTATCCGTTTTCTCAGCAGGACTTGAATATGAGACAGCGGAGGTGGTTGGAGTATCTCAAAGACTTCGACTTCACGATCCAATACCATCCAGGAAAAGCAAATGTTGTGGCGGATGCTCTAAGTAGAAAGCCAATGATCACATTGTCAAGTTTAATGGTGGATGAATGGAAGTTATTAGAGGACTTCGCCAAGTTAAATATTGATGCTGACATCATAGAGAAGGGATGCCTTGTTGCTAGTGTTAGAGCACAACCTACACTATTGGAGGACATCACAACACTCCAAGACAATGACCCCGTACTTGTGGAGATTAAGGCTAATCTAGACCAGAGACCGGATTTCTCATTAACTGATGATGGAAGACCATTGTTCCGGGATCGAGTCTGTGTACCTGACCATGCAGAGACAAAGAAAATGATTATGGATGAGGCTCACAAGACAAGGTATACCATTCATCCTCGAACTACCAAAATGTATCAAGATTTGAAAAGAAGCTTTCGGTGGCCTAATATGAAGAGAGAGGTGGCGGAATATGTCGCCCGATGCTTAACATGTCAAAAGGTCAAGGCGGAACACTTGCGACCCGCAGGTAAACTCAAACCCCTAGAAATTCCGGCATGGAAATGGGAAGGGATAGGGATGGACTTTATTTTCGGACTACCCAGATCTAGAGGTGGATTCGATGGTATATGGGTTATTGTCGACCACTTAACTAAGTTGGCTCACTTCTTGCCAGTGAAGAATAAGTGGTCAGTAGATGTTCTGGCTGCATTGTATGTGATGGAAATAGTCTGATTACATGGAGTACTGGTGTCTATCGTGTCTGATAGAGACCCTAGGTTTACATCCCACTTTTGGAAAGGACTGCACTAATCATTGGGATCTAAACTAAACTTCAGCACGGCCTTCCATCCACAGACAGATGGTCAGACGGAGAGAACCAACCAGGTGATTGAAGATATGCTTAGAGCATGTGTCCTAGATTTTGGAGGTAGCTGGCACGAACACTTACCTCTCGTGGAGTTCGCCTACAATAATAGCTATCAAGCTAGCATTCAAATGGCACCATTTGAAGCACTCTATGGCAGGAGTTGCCGATCTTCAATATGCTGGTATGAAGTTGGCGAAAAACAAATGCTAGGACCAGAGATGATAAGGGAAACCGCAGAGAAGGTAAAGCTTATTAAAGAAAGAATGGCAGTGGTGCAGCAAAGACAAAAGGCATATGCAGATAATAGAAGAAGAAACCTAGAGTTTCAGGTTGGGGAACATGTATTCTTAAAAGTGTCTCCAGGCCATGGGATCAGACGTTTTGGCATTAAAGGCAAGTTGTCACCAAGGTTTATCGGGCCTTTCGAAATCCTTGAAAGAATCGGCGAGATGGCATATCGTCTCACTTTAACTCCCACAAATGGATGGAATACATAATGTGTTCCACATTGTAGGATTGAATATAGGATGGACCAGATCTAGAAGGGGGGGTTGAATAGATCTAGACCAATTACTGCAGAAGCTTAACCAATTAAAAAATACTTTGAATCAGAGTTGCAATTCACATATCTGATGTGTGAGTGTGTGAATTAAGTGAGTAGAGTGTGTGATCAGATCAATCAGTAGTGTGAGCAAAAATCCTATGCATGTATCTAGCGCAGAGTGAAATCAAACCACAAATCAAACCACTGCACAGAAGATTTTTAGGTGGTTCGAAAATCACACCAGTGATTCCTACATCCACCCCTCACACAGTGAGGCTCCACTACTCAACCTGAGTACAAAACACACTGGAGCTTGACAACTCCAACACACAACCTCTAGAGCACAACCACTCTAGAAACCTGAGCACACCTGCTCAACCACACACTGAGTGTTCAACTCAATACAACCGAGCACAAGGGCTCACAAACAACCAGCTAGATCAAAAACAATGAGAATCAGATCCTCTAGCAATGATCTGATCTAAAATGAGTTCATTCACAGAGACACAATCTCAAGAATGACTCAGAAGAACAATTTGAAAGTTAATACAATTAAGTAGAAAACATGTTCTTCAGAAGAACTCCCTTGTAGAAGGCTGAATTGAGGAAATTCTTGAAGCTTGAAGTCACTGGGCAATGCTCTGCAACGGTTGCCTCTGGATATTCCTTGAATTCTCCTCAATTGCTTGCTTCAACTGGATCTACTCTCTTGGGAAGTGATTTCACCTCTTCTTCAGAGATCAATCTTCACCTTCTTGTGCTTCGCAAGGATGGAGATGAGTCACAGCAGCACCATGGAGAGCAGGAGCGGGAGAGACCTGTTCTTGCCGCCAAAGGCTTTTTCTGGAAGGCTCTTGAGGAGATCATCTTCTTGGGGGCCGATTGGATAGGTATTTATAGCCCAACATGGCCAAAAGAACCCTTGGAGTGCGTGGGCACATGATCTAAGGTCAATCCAATTGATCCCTAAAAGGCCACGTGTCCAGGTGAAACTTAAGATGAAAAATCATCCGGAGTGTGTCGACACTGTCCCAGAGTGTGTCGACACTGTCCCAGAGTGTGTCGACACACTGTCCCAATTTGCACAAAAGGATGTTCTGGGAGATGGCTCTAGTGTCGACACACTCACTGGCTGTGTCGACACACTGTCCCAGTCTGGCAAATGGGTCTTCTGGAGACTAGGTCTAGTGTCGACACTGCCTGGGACTATGTCGACACAGTGAACCCTGTCTTCATGAATTTACTTCAGGGATTGATGCCCAGTGTCGACACCAACAGTGGGTGTGTCGACACTACCATGACAAGAAATATATGTCCCTGAAAATTAAACACATAAATCATTAGTACAATGTATTATCATGAATGTATGTGATATAACGTGTTTGGAAACATGCCTCTTGAGCATTGTTATTACATATGTGATGTATTTAACATGTTCCATTCATTAAACATTAGAATCACAGCATGTCATCATCAAAATCATGAGGAGAAATATATTAAATTCACACTCAACCCAACAATCTCCCCCTTTTTGATGATCACAACATTAAGTCAACATGAGAGTCTGAATTTCAAAGAATTGTGATTTTAAGCCATTCATTCACATAGTATCCAAGCACATACACATTGAATGACAATTAACAACATGTTTCAACATTTCCATTCAACTCATCAAAAGCCATTGAGCACAATTTAGTAACATTTGACAATTGTCACAATCAAACACACAATGCTACTAATAACCATGTCTTTTCAAAAATGGCCAAAGAGAAACCATACAAAGTTGATATTTACAAGCATCCATTCACATTCACGAGCATTCATTCACACATTCATAATAAAGATATTCCTTCTCCCCCTTTGACATCATCAAAATACACAATCCATCAAGAGGATGGAGGTGGAGGAGGAATAGGGAGTAGAATAGACTCTATAGACTTCAGTCTTGTCTCCATGGCAGACAGATTGGATCTCAACTGAGATTGCATAGTTGCCAAACGAGTATGCATGAGTTCTTCCAATCTCTGAGAATTGTCATACATGTTGGCTTGAAAAGCAGTAAGATCAGCTGACATAGGCTGGGAGGCTGAAGATGTGCTAGCAACGCCACCATGTTTGTGAAGATTGCGAAAGTCACTCTTGAGAGCAGACATTTCTTGATCAATATGAGCTGACAAATTCTTCATGCCTTCCATGTCATCCACCATGTGAGCAAAAGATAGTCTGGTCTTTGAAATTTGAGTGACCGCTTTCTGACTATTGAAGAGATTTTTCTGAGTGTTGGCCAAGATCCCTTCAAGAACTTTTTCAAGCGTGTCTTGATGCTCTTTCAACTGAATAGAAGCATCACCCAATGTGCCAATCAGCTTGTTGAATCTCTGGGTTGCATGATCAGCTGCCTCTTTTTGCTTGATAAACTGACCATTCACTGAATTTTCAAGCCTCTAATGCGAAGTTCAAAACTCTCTGACATTTGTTAGATAGAGGAGGTGATTGTTCAAAATTTGTCTTCCAAAAATGTGTATAATTCTGGTGGAACAGAAGGTCCACCAGTGGAAGTAGAAGCTGACCCATGGAATTGGGGAGATAATGAAGGAGGATCCACAGCAGGAATGAGTGGTGAAGAGGCATGCATAATGGGTGATTGAGGTATATCTTGAGGTATTGGGGCACCAATCTCAGATGGAGGCTGATCCTCTTGAGCATTCTGAACCTCTTCAACAGGAGGAGGGTCCACTTCCTCAGGTGCAGCTGGGGCCTCAATGATTGGACCTCTTCTAACCTGAGCACCCTCAATTCTAAAACCCATGAATTTTTGCAAATGCTTCAAGCAATAAATGTTGGATTTTGGAATTGTCTGAGCTTGCTCATTATCAAATGACACTCCAAAGTGTTCAAATACTGAAGTGAGATGAGCAGCATAGGGTAGAGATCTATGTAGATCCTTCCTTGTTGTTTCAGACATTATCTGATACATTATCACATGCAAATTGATCTTGATTTTCTTTTTCATGCAGTAGATTATGAATCTCTGAATATCAGTCAGTCTATCTCTTCCACCACCTTGAGGTGTGATTATGGTTGTGAGAATATGATGAATCAACCTTAAGACAGGTGGGAAGGTGTTTGTGTTAAACCTAGTCACATAGGTCTGCTTAGAATCTGACTCATCAGCAGGGAGACCAGTAAGTAGACTATATGCTTCATGTAGATCAAATTCAAAGTCATGATAATTTTCACCCTCATCTGGAACTTTAAACAGTGTAACAGCCAATTCAGTGGAAGGCAAAATGGAGACTCCTTTGACCTCAGACTGATAACCCTCTGGCACTATGATCAAATTCAGGTAAAACTCTTTTACCAGTCTAGGATAAAATGTCCAAATTTAGAAATGAAAGGCAACCATCCTTGAAAATTGAAGAATTCAGATACTTCAAGAAATGCGCTAGCCAAGGCAACATCATTTAGGTCAACTGCTCTGGGCTTGAGAATAGATTTTCCCTCACTAGCCAGCTTGGATGGAGTAGCCTCAGAAGGCTGAGAGGATCCAGAGGAGTTGGAGGATGATTCCTCAGAGGGTTCAGGAGAAGTGGACAAGATCTTTCTCCTAGGGTTTGCAGACTGCCTCTGGGAAGAACCTCGACTAGAGGAGGGCATCCTACCTCTTTTGGATGGTGTAGGAGATGGAGAAGAAGCACCTGGCTGCTCTGCAGGGTCATGGCGGCGTTTGCTTCTTCTTTCAGTGGGAGGCGCTTCAACAGCAGCCGCCTTGGCAGTTGCCCTAGCCCTGGCGCCTCGACGAGGGGTGTGCTTGGGAGGCATCGTCCAGGCAAGAGATGGAAGCAAGAGATGGAGACAGAGATGGCGGAGATGATGAGAGGAGGATGGAGACAGAGATGGCGGGAAGAGGGAAGCAAGGAAGAATTTTCTGCCGTTTGCAAGGGCAAATGGCGGCTATGGGTCGACCTGGGGAAGAAAAGGGGCTTTGGGGTAAGATAACCCGCGGGTACAAGTATCCCTAAACTGGTGCCCATTAGAAAGACCCGCCTGGAACCGCCACTGTGTCGACACAAGAGTGGACCTGTGTCGACCTGGACATAGAGTGTGTCGACACATGAGGAAGACTGTGTCGACCTGACCTGAAGAAACATGATTATATGTGTATGAGAAAAATTTGTAAATGAAATGAAATCTTTAAAATGATGAAGGATGGATGGAATCAACTTGGCAAGGATGTTTAAGATGCCAAATAATTCATTTGTCATTTTTTTCACAAAAATCCAACAATAATTCAAGTGTTACACAACAACCTACATGATGTAGTCATTAAGTGATTTGACCCACTGAAATGATAGGTTGAGTGATATAGGACATTCAACAGTCAATGACAAACTACCATATTCTCTAAATCTAAAGAAATGAAAATGTCTTGTAGATTGAAGTCAATTGTGATGAAGGTAAACAACCTTAAGCAAACTGAGGGAAGGCAAAGATGTTTATTTTAAGTAATTCTCCTTGGACACACATTTAAAAAAAAAAATCAAACTATCAAATGTAGTAAATCTTGTTCACTCAAGAACTAATGTTTTTTACACACCATAGTCCATGGTTACTAAAGATTTGCTCATTATCCAGTTTCAAGGGGCAAATGATAACCTTTTGACGTGAAAATATACATTTATAAGACGCAAATATTTTCAGTTACTCAGTCATCATCAAAATGTATAGACAATCTTTTGTTTTATATTTTTTTATTTGTTGAACCCCTTGAACAGAGATAGCAGAAAATACTTCATGACATACATGGCACTTCATTCATTGTGAAGGTTTGTAGTTTCTCAGCATTTGTGCCATTGCTCTGTTGAATAATAAATGTAAGGAGAATTTTATAAAATTGAGAGCAATTATATCCCACATCAGTTGCAGAAGAGGTGTTTAAATTCAAAACACACATGATCCTTCAGTCTTTGAAAGATATTTAAATTTCTGTAGGCTTGAAGAGTATAGTTGAGAGTTGACTGTAAAAATGTAGTAGATCAATCAAAAAGTCATTTTGGAGGTTCTTTGACAAACTTAATGAGTATATCATGAATGGAAGTTGTTATAACTCAAGAGGAATCTTGAATTTTGTAAAAGAAAGTGAGTGGTGAATCCTTTAACTCCCCCTGAGATGATGATTCCAGAAATCTTTCATCATAATAAAGAGATTCAAGATTTGTAAAAACTGAAATGAATCTTTTTGAAGAATAAAGACTCCCCCTCAACAATTGCATATTTGATTCTTGATACTTGGCGGAGACATATACTCTCGCATAGTGAAAGTGTCCAGACAAGCAGAACTTGTCCTTCTTCAAATCACCATTTGATATACCAAGAATTTCAATACAATGTGAGATGGAAGAATTTATTTGACAAAAAGAAATGGAAATTGGCTTATGAGAGATTTGTACATCATGAATCAAGGAAACAAATAAAGGAAGGGAATATTTACATGATGAAACAAAGACTCCCCCTCAGAAATTGCCTAAGCACTCAACCCAAATAAGGAGAGGTCAAGAAGATTGTGGACATTTGCATAAACCAAGCTCTCTCCTCAAGGATGAAAATCTGCTGTCAGGAAGAGGTTTAGTGAAAATGTCAGCAATTTGTTTTTCAGTTTCAATGAAGAGAAGTTCAAATGATTTCTTTGCTACCTCATCTCTCAAGAAATGATGCCTTATTTCAATGTGCTTTGTGCGAGAGTGCTGAATTGGGTTTTTAGACAGATTGATGGCACTAGTGTTATCACAGAGAATGGGAACACAACCTAACTCTTGGTTATAGTCTAGGAGCTGATGTTTCACCCAAAGAATTTGAGTGCCACAACGATCAGCTGCAACATACTCAGCCTCAGCAGTTGATAGAGCCACTGAGTGTTACTTTTTGGAAGCCCAAGAAATTAGTCGTCCACCTAGATATAAACACAAGCCACTCGTGCTCTTTCTATCAAGCTTACAACCAGCATAATCAGCATCACAATAGGCAATCAAATCTAATTTACAACCAGCAGGATACCAAATACCAAGATCACATGTTCCAACAAGATATTTGAAAATTCTTTTAACAGCAAGCATGTGACTTTCTTTAGGATTAGCTTGAAACCTTGCACACAAGCATATACACTAAATTGTATATCATGTCTAGAAGTAGTGAGATAGAGTAGAGATCCAATCATACCTCTGTATGTCTTTGGGTCTACTGACTTACCAAGTGAATCTTCTTCTAGTTTTACATTAACTGCAATGGGTGTGCTTGAGTGCTTGAGGTTCTGGAAGTCAAACCTTTTCAGAAGTTCTTTGACATACTTGGTTTGGCTTATGAAGATCCCCTCACTGGTTTGGTTAACCTGCAGTCCCAAGAAAAATTTTAAGTCTCCCATTAAGCTCATTTCAAATTCAGTTTTCATTTGATTTGCAAATTCAGTGCACAGGCTTTTATTTGTGGATCCAAAAATTATGTCATCAACATAAATTTGGACAGAAATTATTTGTTTATTTACATTTTTGTGAACAAAGTTTGATCAACATTACCTCTAGAGTATCCTTTTTCCAACAGAAAGGAACTCAATCGATCATACCAAGCTCTTGGAGCTTGCTTAAGACCATAGAGAGCCTTATGAAGCTTGAAAACATGATCAGGATATTTTTCATTTTCAAAGCCTGGAGGTTGTTCTAAAAAAATATTTTCTTTGATGTATCCATTCAAAAATGTACTTTTGACATCCATTTCGAAAACTTTAAATTTCAATGATGATGCAAAAGTAAGAAATATTCTCACAACTTCTAGTCTAGCTACAGGGGCATAAGACTTCAAAATCAATTCCAAACTCTTGATTGTACCCCTTGACAACTAGTCTAGCTTTATTCCTTATGACTTGACCATTTTCATTCAATTTATTTCTAAATACCATCTAGTGCCAATGACAGATTGGTCACTAGGTCTAGGTACTAATTCCCACACTTGATTTCTATCAAATTGATGAAGTTCATCATGCATTGCATTGATCCAATCTGCACTCATTAGAGCTTCATCAATTGATTTGGGTTCAATTTGGGAGATTAGTGCTAGAGGGTCTTCATGGATTGCATTCAAAAAGGATGATCTTGTTCTAACTCTATCATGCACATTGCCAACAACATTCTCAATTGGGTGATCTCTAAAAATCTGTGTTCAGAAATTACCTGTTGAGGTGCATTTAAATTTGGAACAACATTACCTGATCCACTTGGGGTAGGTGAGTGATTGTTCAAATTTTCACATAAGTCTTCATTCTCCTCAACAGTTGGTGAAGAATCAACAATGAAGTCATCCTCTTCATTATCTTGAGAGTCCCTGCAAGATTTAGAATAGTGAGTTGAAAAGGAATTTTCATCAAAGACTACATGTGGAGATTCTTCAACAGTTCTATTTTTGAGAGAGTAAACTCTAAAAGCTCTTGAAATTTCAGAATAGCCAAGAAAGATGGCTTCATGACTTTTAGCATCAAATTTATCAAGATTTTCTTTATTGTTGTTATGTACAAAACATTTACACCCAAAGACTTTGAAATAAGATAAAGTTGATTTTTTATTTTTCAACAGTTCATAAGGGGTTTTTCTGATTTTTGGTCTGACCAATGCTCTGTTGAGAATGTGATTTGCTGTATTTACAGCTTCAGCCCAGAAGGATTTGGGCAATTTGCTTTCCAAGAGCATGGATCTAGCCATTTCCACAAGAGTTCTGTTTTTCCTTTCCACAACTCCATTTTGTTCTAGAGTTCTTGGAGAAGAGAATTTGTGGAAAATGTGAAGTTCAGCACATAAATCAGAAAAAAGATTTATTTTCAAATTCACCCCCATGATCAGTTAAAATGTTTTTGATTTTATGAGAAAAACCAGTTAAGGCAGTGGTACAGAAATTCCTGAATTCTAGACAAGCATCACTTTTGTGGGCTAAAAAGATAACCCATGTAAATCTAGTGAAATCATCAATAATGACAAACTCATATCTTTTGCCACTAAGACTTAGAGTCCTTGTTGGGCCAAAAATGTCCATATGAAGTAATTCTAGTGGTTTAGATGTGAGTACATCATTGAAGGTTTTAAAAGATTTTCTGGTTTGTTTTCCTTGGGCACAAATCCCACAAAGTTGATTCTCTACATTTGGAAAAGATTCAGGAAGTCCTTTTACCAAATTTAGCCTTAAAAGTTTGTTTATTGTTTTGAAACTTGCATGACCAAGTCTTTTGTGCCAAGTCCATGCAATTTCATCTTTATTTGCAACTAAACAGATATTTTCAGCAAAGTTTTTATCAAGGTTGATCATGTAAACATTATTCTCTCTTTTTCCAAAGAATTTTACTTTGTCAGTTGAGGAGTCAATTATTCTGCAAAAATCTGATTCAAACACAACTTTGTGACCTTTGTCACACAGTTGGCTAATGCTCAGCAAATTGTAGTTCAGACCATCAACTAACAAAACATTTTCAATTGAGTTTGAGGAAGATTGACCAACCTTTCCAGATCCAATGATTTTTCCTTTATTTTTACCTCCAAATGTGACAGATCCTCCCTCCTTTTCAGTTAGAAATGAAAATTTTGCTTTGTCTCCAGTCATGTGTCGTGAACACCCACTATCAAGAAACCAAACATTTGAGTTGGGTGCACGACCTTCCTGCAAAATCAAATCAGTGAAGAGAAGATTTTGGTACCCAAACATTGTTGGGACCATCAGTTTGTTTGAACATGGACAACAGATCTTTTCTAATCCAAATATGATTTGTTTTTTGCTTTTGTTTTGTTTCAGAGGTGTTTTTGTCTTTTTCATTTTAGTATTTCCTTTTGGAATAAAAACACATGTGTTCTTTTTCTCATGAGGATGGAGGTTATGCATTTGGACATAATCATTCATTTGTGGAGGTCCAAACCAAGGGTTTTGTTGGTACATTGAGAAATTTGGATAAAAGAATTGAGAATGGTACCAAAAAGGATTATGATACCATTGGTTCCAAGAATTGATCCAATCAGCTTAATATGTTGTCTTGGATGTCCAAGGTTTGTCATGAATGTTTCCTTTTGTGTTTTTGTTATTTTTTAAGTTTTTATTTGATTTTTTGGTTGACTGGTTGTTGGTTTTTGAACTTGAGCAGGTCGACCTGTCTTTGACTGGTGTCGACTCAGCAGTCACATTTTTCATCTTTTTGTTGACTTGTGTCGACCTATCAACCATGTGTGTCGACCTGTTTGGTTTCTTTTTGTTCTGGTTTTTTAAGGTTTTGGATGTGTTGCTTGACACTTGCTTGTTTTTGTTGTTCTCAGGACTAGGACTTTTAACAAATTTTATTAAGGGTGCTTTTGTGGGTTTTTCTTTCCTTTCACCAGATTTGTCTTTGAGGGATTTTTGTGTGGTAAATCTAGTCCATGTGTTACAGATTTCATTCTTGTTCCTAACAAGGCATCCAGATTGTCTTTTCCTTTTGTAAAAGTTTCAATGACTTGTTCTTTTTCTTTCAGCTGGTTTTCTAAAGTTTTGATTTCATCAACACCTTGTTGTCTTTCTTTTTGTTGCAATTCCAATTTTTCAGACAGTTTTTTAAGGTCATTACTGGCTTTTTGGGATGCAAGTTTGAGCTCATCAATTTCATTTAGAAGGCTTTCCTTTTCTTCATTAAGCTCAGACACTTCATTTTCCAATTCAGAGATTCTTCTGTTTGAGGAATGGTTATGCAAGATGTTTTCAATTTTCTTTTTCAGATGCTTATTTTCTTTTCTTGTTTCAGAATATTTTTCAACTAGTTCAGCATAAGCATCTTGCCAATCATCAATTGTATATTCCTCAAAAGATGTACTTACCTTTCCATCAGTACTGTTAGCCATAAAGCATATCTCTTCACTTTCAGTGCTTGAGGACTTCTCTTCTTCATCCTCACTTGGATCATCATCTGACCAAGTTGCAACCATTGCTTTAGGCTTCTTCAGTTTGTTGATCTTCTTGTACTTGTCCTTCTTGTTCTCAGGACATTCTCCTTTCATGTGTCCTGGTTTGTTGCACCTGTAGCAAATAATAACTTCATCAGTTCTTTGATTTCTATTTGAATTGACATTTGAAGAAGAAATATTTCTTTTGCCAGATGGAAATTTTTTCTTCCCATTGAATTTTCCTTTTCTATATTTTAGAAATTTTCTGAATTGCCTAGTCATGAGGGCAAGTTCATCCTCATTTGACTCAGACTCATCAGAACTTGATTTCTCTTGACTTTTGTCCTTGTTACTTGATGAAGCTTTAAGTGCTACTGGTTTGGTCTTGATTATATGCTCTTCATTTCTTTTCAAGTTTATTTCATATGTCATTAAAGATCCTATGAGTTCATCCAAAGAGATTTTGGATAAATCTTTAGAATCTTCAATAACTGTGGCCTTGGTGTGCCAGATAGATGAAAGAGAGCGCAAGATCTTTCTTACCAAATCAGCATCAGTGTAGTCTTTACCTAGAGCCTTCAGTCCGTTGACAATTATCATGAACCTGGCAAACATTTCAGAAATTGACTCATCAGATTTCATCATGAATAATTCATATTCAGAAACAAGTATGTTTGCTTTGGTTTCCTTAACTTGGGATGTTCCCTCATACAGTAATTCAAGTTTATCCCACATCTCCTTAGCAGATTTACACATGGATATCCTTGAATATTTCTTAGGATGGACTGCACATTGAAGCATATTCATGACACTGTAGTTAAGGGTGGCCCTCCTAATTTGTTCTCTAGTCCAGGTTTCCTCTTCTCCCTGATTTTCATAAGGACCTATCTCAACTACCCTCCTGATCTCATAATTCTGGGCTCTAAGAAAGACTTGCATGCGATTTTTCTAATAGGAATAATCAGTTCCATTGAAAAATGGTGGCCTATTGATGGAATGGCCTTCGGCAATAAAACCTCGAGAATCCATTGAGCAAGATGAAGTGCAGTAATAGAAACACTTAAACAGCAAGCAAGTGAGACACAGAGAACAGACAGAAACACTCAAATCAGATCAGATATAGATATGAAGTGCAAGGCCCTCGAATTTCCGTCGCATTATTTGTATTTGTGTGTGTATAATTGTGCTTGTGTATGTATATACATATTTACGTACGTATTGATTAGTGCAAGTACGTGTGCATATGCTTATATTAGATATAAATAATGCATGTATTGAATGGTGATAGTATGGATACACTACCTTATACATATTGCATGTATATATGCATGGTATGCATGTTTTCTGCATATTTTAGAGTTCTGGCCGAAGGCCATCTTGGCGTCAACCCCAGGCCGTTGAGGTGGTGTCAGCGTCCAGACATGGACGCCAACACTAATTCGGGCGTCCAGCGATATGGACGCCAATCTCTCTGGCCTGCATGTGCAGTAGAGCTGCAAACTTCTGAAACAAGAAAGCCAGCCATTGGGGGGCTGTCCCCAACGGCTCTGAAGGCTGTCAAGTCACCCTATGAGTGGGAGAGAGGCTCTCCTTATGTCTGAACCCGAAATGGCCTCTTCCCACTCCTCTCTTGACCTTTGCAAGAGGAGAAAAGAGAAAAGAAAAACCCTAGAGAGAAACTGAGAAAAACCCCTCCTTTTCACCCAAAAATCCGAACTTCTGAAGCTTGATCCGGCATTCCACTGCAACTGGAGGCTAGAAGGATCATCGAGGAAGGCTTCCCCGACCTCGGCTTGCTGTGGATCTCGCTCAAGAACCCGGAGGAGAGCTCATTTGGAGGCTTCTTGGGACAGCCCAAGGAGAGCTTCACCGAGCCCTAGATCCCTTGGTGCAATTTTTAAAAGGCAAGTGACCTATCCATGATGTTCCCGTATGTGTCTAGGTCGTTTCTATTATTTTTATGGATTTTTCCTCGAGTCCTAGACCCTCCCATTCACCCAAGTTTGAGAGCTCGGGTCTGTGTTTCTGCACAGACCTGCATTGACAGCAAGGTCAATGGACGCCGATATCATGCTAGGCGTCCATCGACCATGCCGCTGACCCTGAGTCAGCGGCCAGAGACCGCCGCCAAGTTCCTCTGGACAGAACAGTAACCTGTTCTGCCCTCCCTATACAACTATTTTCGGTATGGTTTCTGTGAGGGATATATGGTAATCCTATACTCTATGTACATTGTCAATTGTGGTGTGTGGATGAGTGTGATGTGTGATGGTGAATGTAGGAAATTTTATACCTGAATGTGTAAGCATGAAATGTTGAAATTCTTGCCAATCCATGTTCCATGATTAGGATTAGTTTGAATGCCTTAGTTTTGTCTGATCATGAAGAGTAGTAGATCAGTATACATGTGCTCAGTCTTGATGAATTATCCATGCTTGCATGAGTTGCTAATAATTGGTTCGGTAAATAAAAGAAAAAGCATGCAGGAAGATTGTGATGATTGATCTATAGATGTATGATTTAGGGTATTTTGTATTCTCAAATCATGCTTATCTTAGTAGCCTCTGTTCAAACAGTAAGTGGCAAAATTGCATGATGTGTTAAACCCATGTTAATTAAATTGTAAATGACATGCAAAATAGGTATTTGATTTTCTGAAATTTCTATTTAGCTCAGAAAAATCTGAAAATTTGAGTGTATGATTTAGAATCCGAAAATAGCATGTGGTTAAAATTTCAGGTCATTTGGACCAGCATATAAGAAGTTATGCATTTTCCATGTGAAATATAGAAATCTATGAATGTTATCGTAATGTGATTAGATAGTGCTTAAACTAACTTGAATGGTGAAATTACTGTGTGTTAACTCCTGAAATCTGTAGTGCCATGTTAGGAAAAACAGAGATGTGCATGTGAGTGAGAAAGTGAGTGAGATGAAAAGTGCTATGTGTAAAACCATGTGTAAAAATCGGTAAAATGTGTAAATGTGTAATTGTGCCAAGTGTGACATTGCTTCCACAGAGGGCAGTGGAACTGTATCGGGGAAAAGTCCCCCTGAGAAAGTTCAGTGTGTAAGTGACCCTAAGGGCATTAGGGGGAAATCCTGGAGGTGGACAAGTACCACTGGTTAGGGTGGACTGTTCTTGTTCTCGTCTGCGCAGTCCAAGAGTCGCCATTGGAATGCCTAGATGGCGTCTATGTGTAATGTGATGTGTATATGTCCTTCTTTGGTGGTTTGGACTATGTGTCACGACACCTAAAATGTGTAATGTGAAATGTGTAATGTATGTGTGTCCATGTGTAAATGTGTAAGTGAACAATGTGAATGTGTATGTGCAAAGTGTAACCATGTGAAAGAGAACTTGTGTAAAGAAAATGTGAAATTCTAAATGTGAAAATATGTTGTTGAAATCCATGTGAGACAAATCTGAAACCATGTGAAATCGGTAAATTCACGTTGTTATTATCATGTGTATGTGTGCAAAAATGCCTAGAATCCATGTTAGGGATAATTAATGAGCACGTGTGCAAATAGCATGATTGGTTGTTCACATGATTTATTTTAGGCGATATTGTAGCTCTCATGTGTAGGTTTACAGCCATGAAACCATGTGAAACCAGCAACTTAAAGCATGTGAAAATGTCTATGAATGTGTTTAAAAACATGTGGGATCTATGCTAGTCGTGTTTTCCGTTCATGTATGCACAATGTTCATGTGGGTAGCTCTCATGTCTCGGTTTTTTAAAGACAAATTTTCATGAGTAAATTGAATAGAGAGCATGTGATAGGTAAAGTTTTATTCTTAGAAATCTGAAAGCATGATCCATGTATAAACTTGTAAAACTTTCATGATAGGTTGAAACCTTCAAATAATTAGTATGCCATGTGTTGTGAATTTTGAATGTGCATGTAGAAACCCCTATGACTTATACGTGTATGTTATGAGTAGTGTTTCTTGCTGAGTCTTTGGACTCACTCCTTGCTTCGGCGTACAGGTGTAGTTGGTGACGTGGCACCTTTGGAGGTGACAGTGGAGACGGACTCCGAGCGCGGAGATTAGCTAGTTTTGGAGCTTCTTTGTGATTTGTGTATTTCATAGTATGTACTTTGAACATTGTATTAGAATTATCATGAAAAGATGTTTAAGTGTGGACATTATGTATTTATTTCAGCAATTTAATTATGTGAACTTTTAGTTCCTTATTGTTAATTTCAAACTTCATGTATGTTAAATGTGGATGATGAATGAATGGAGACAGTTGTCTTTTACTTCCGCTACTCTGTTGTATATTCGCGTGTATCTCAGCTGTATGTATCGTTTGGGTAAATCCAACTGTGAGGACTCTTGCTATACCGACATGGGTTGGTATAACCGTACCGGTATAATGAGGGCCGTCACAGATATTGGTATCAGAGCGACCGGTTGAGATTGCACATGAATATACCTAAGTCATCATCCCCATTGCATGCTAAGTATGTCCACATGTGTAGAAAACACTAATAAGAAGTGAAAGATAGATGCGAAAATGGTTAGAAAACTTAGTAACATAGCTCTAATGTTGGCTGAAATTTATTACAGCCATGGCTTCGAGAGGTAGGCGTGGTGGAGCGTCGGCCCGTGAGGACGAGCCGCGACGTGATGATCAGGCGGAGCAATAGGCCCCAGCACTGCGAGGCCCTGTACTTCCCCCACCGCCACTTGTGGACTACAGAGTATTCATGCAAGGTCTGGTGCAAGCCATGCAGACGCAGGCTCATACCCAGGCAGCACTCCAGGCACAGTTGGAGGCCCAGGTAGAATAATGAAACAACCAAGTAGTTTGCTATTTAAATTGCATGATATTGTGTTTATTGTGTATTGTTATTGTTTAATGTAGCAGGCTCAGGCACCAGCTCAGGACCATGGTGGACCATCCATCATGGAGCGATTCAAGAGGATGACCCCACCCTCTTTTAAGGGGGAGAGTGATCCATTAATGGCAGAAAGCTGGTTGAGGGAGACGAGAGAAAATCTTCCGAGCCATCAGGTGCCCTGATGAGGATAAGGTGACACTAGCCACCTACATGCTACAGGTAGACTTTATTTTGTATGCTTGTATGTTCTGTTTAATTTAGAATTGTTAGTTGGGACTTATGAAGGTGTATTGCAGGAGAGAGCGGATGTATGGTGGTCCTCCCTACTCGTACACGCTTTGAGGACGGAGCAGTAGACGTGACATGGGACGCGTTCGTGAGGCTCTTTCGAGCCAAGTTCGTCCCAGAGCATATCCAGGACAAGATGGAGCAAGAATTCCTTTCCCTGACGCAAGGATCAATGACCGTGCTGGAATACGAGGCAAGGTTTTCTGAACTTTCTAAATATGCACCGCATATCGTAGAGGATGAGCGCAGGAAGACCAAGAAGTTCGTGATGGGACTCAACCCATCACTGCGGACGAGACTCGTGGCGTTCGACCACCACACGCTGGACGAGGCCCTCAGTGCTGCCTGCAGGCAGGAGGGAGAAATGGAGCAATATCTGGAGGAAAAGAAGGCTTCGCAGAAGAGGCCAGCAGCGACATTCCAGCGGCAGGATAAGAAGAAAACGGTGTACCAGACACCGCAGAAACCAATGACAGCCAGCAACTCTCAGGTACCTTCTGTACGTTCCCCTGGTGTGAAGAAAGAGTGTCCCCACTGCGGGAAGACACACGGTGGTTCCGAGTGTTGGTTGGTAGCGGGTAGATGCTTGAAGTGTGGGAGCAGCGACCACAAGATCAAAGATTGTCCAAGACTTCAGCAAGGAGCTCAGCGTGGAGCGCCAGCACCAGCAGTAGCGGCAGCCGCGCCAGCTACCGGAAGACCAGGAAGGCCTCGAGCCCCAGCTCGAGTGTTTGCTTTAGCTCGCGAGGACGCCGAGCAGGCGGAGCATGTCACCGAAGGTACGGTTTTGCTTCTCGGTGTGCACGCTCGGGTTTTGTTTGATACGGGTGCTACTCACTCGTTCATTTCCGAGCGGTTCGCTAGGCAGTTAGCCCTAGAGTCAGGTGTAGAGTCTGAGGAGTTAGAGGTCCCTTTGTCTGTGCACACCCCTGCGGGTACGGTATCGACTAGGAAGTGCATTCCGTCGTTACCTGTGTGCATTGAGGATAGAATCCTAGATGGGTGTTTCTTCTTGCTAAAGATGAAGGACTATGATGCTATTCTTGGTCTGGATTGGCTAGAGGAGCACTATGCGTTAGTGGATTGTCGTAGGAAGAAGATTGTTTTCCGCATTCCTGGTGAGGACGAGTTCTCTCATCCCTTGCCAAAGAACTTAGCGGGAAAGTTAGTTATCTCTGCCATGAAGGCGATGCGCATGGTGAACAAGGGTTGTGATGCATTTCTTGCTAGCGTTATGCTAGTACCCGATGCTGGTTCGTCACTGACTCTTGCAGAGATCGATGTGGTGCAGGAATTTCCAGATGTCTTTCCCGATGACTTGTCTGGATTGCCACCGGATAGGGAGATAGAGTTCACTATAGAGTTGCTTCCAGGCACCTCTCCTATCTCGAAAGCTCCATATCGGATGGCCCCTATAGATTAGCCGAGTTGAGGAAGCAATTGCAAGAATTGCTTGATAAGGGATTTATTCGCCCTAGTGTTTCCCCTTGGGGCGCACCTGTATTATTCGTCAAGAAGAAAGACGGGTCACTTAGGTTGTGCATTGATTATAGGAAGTTGAACCAAGTGACTGTGAAGAACAGGTATCCCTTACCTCGGATTGATGATCTGTTTGACCAGTTGCAGGATGCATCAATCTTCTCTAAGATTGACTTGCGATCTGGTTATCATCAGTTGAGGATTAGGAGTGAGGATGTGTCCAAGACGGCATTTAGATACCGTTATGGACATTATGAGTTTTTGGTTCTTCCTTTCGGATTGACCAACGCCCCTGCAGCGTTCATGAATCTCATGAACCGGGTGTTTAGTCCGTATTTAGATAGTTTTGTTGTTGTGTTTATTGATGACGTGTTGGTCTATTCTCCAGATGAGGCCACACATCGTCAGCATTTGAGGTTAGTCTTAGAGGTTCTCCGTGAGCACAAGCTGTATGCGAAGTTCAGCAAGTGCGAGTTCTGGTTGCGCGAGGTTCACTTTCTCGGACATGTCATCTCCGGTGCTGGTGTTGCAGTTGATCCAGCAAAGGTCCAAGCAGTTATGGATTAGGAGATTCCCCAGACTCCTTCGGAGATTCGTAGTTTCATTGGGTTAGCTGGTTATTATCGGCGATTCATTGAGGGTTTCTCATCCATCGCCGCCCCTTTGACAAAGCTGACCAGGAAAGGTGAAAAGTTCGTATGGTCTGAGGCATGTGAGCGTAGCTTTCAGCTATTGAAGGCTAAGCTTACTTCTGCTCCGGTATTGGTATTACCTAGTGGTCTAGAGGGCTTTGCCATTTATACGGATGCATCTCAGATTGGTTTAGGTTGTGTACTCATGCAGCGAGAGAGGGTAGTGGCTTATGCTTCTCGTCAGTTGAAGGAGCATGAGAGGAACTATCCGACTCATGATTGGAGCTCGTAGCAGTGGTTCATGCACTAAAGATCTGGAGGCACTATCTTTATGGTGTCAGGTTTGAGGTGTTTACTGACCACAAGAGCTTGAAGTATCTTTTCTCCCAAAAGGAATTAAACCTGAGGCAGAGAGATGGATTGAGTTCTTGAAGGACTATGACTTCGACCTTCAATATCATCCTGGAAAGGCGAACGTCGTAGCAGATGCTCTTAGTAGAAAGAGGTCTTCGCTCCAGCAGGATTGGAAGATGTTGGAGGATGCAGCGTGCTCTATGACCGAGTTAGAGCCATCGTTGTGTCAGGCTTTTGTAGCTCAGCTATCCCTTAGATCCTCAGTCTTGGATGAGGTGATTGAGCAGCAGAAAGCCGACCCTAGATTGTTAGAGTTAGTGGGTAAGGCGGGCATTGCTCGTGATGAGGACGGTGTGATTAGATTTCAGCACCGTGTTTGTGTCCCTGATGTAGTAGACGTCCGTGAGCATGTGTTAGCGGAGGCTCATAGATCGCGATTCTCTATTCATCCGGGTAACACTAAGATGTATCAAGACTTGAAGAGATCATTTTGGTGGTCCGGCATGAAGAAGGATGTGGCGGATTATGTGTCTAGATGTCTAGTATGTCAACAGGTGAAGGCCGAGCGGCAGCGACCATCCGGCCTTATACAGAGGATGGATATCCCCGTATGGAAGTGGGAAGCTGTCACTGTGGATTTCGTATCGGGTTTGCCTCGATCTAGAAGGGGCAATGACTCGATTTGGGTAGTGTAGATAGATTCTCGAAGACTGCTCATTTCTTGCCTATGAAGAAGAAGCAGTCAGTAGAGAGTTTAGCTAGATTGTATGTTAGTGGTATCATTAGATTGCATGGTGTGCGAAGTCGATCATTTCGGATCGAGATCCGAGATTTACTTCGAGATTGTGGAAGGGTCTTCAGGATGCGTTAGGTTGGAGCTTAAGCTCAGTTCGGCGTTTCATCCCCAGACCGATGGACAGTCCGAGAGGACTATCCAGACGCTCGAGGATATGTTGAGAGCGTGTGTTCTGGATTGGAAGGATGATTGGGAGCGTCATTTACCTCTCGTGGAGTTCGCATACAACAACAGCTTTCATGCTAGTATTGGTATGGCTCCATTCGAGGCATTGTATGGTAGGCCCTGCAGATCTCCTTTATGTTGGGAGGAGACTGGTGATAGGCAATTGATCGGACCGGAGTTAGTTCAGGAAACTTCGGATAAGATTCAGCTTATCAGGAAAAGGCTCGTTGCGGCACAGGATAGGCAGAAGAGTTATGCCGACAACAGGAGAAAGGATTTGGAGTTCGAGGTTGGCGATCATGTCTTCTTGAAGATATCGCCTACTCGAGGTGTTGTCAGATTTGGCAGGCATAGCAAGCTAAGCCCTAGATTCATTGGCCCATATGAGATTCTCAGACGTTTGGGCAGCGTGGCGTATGAGCTAGCTTTACCCCCAGCTTTGGCTAGCGTTCACCCTGTATTCCACGTATCTATGCTCAGGAAGTATGTCCGAGATCCGTCTCATGTGATTAGTCATGAGCCAGTGGAGATCCAGCCAGATCTTTCGTATGTCGAGCAACCGGTAGCCATTCTTGACCGGAAGGTTCAGCATCTCTGGAACAAGAGTATTGCGTCGGTGAAAGTTCTATGGCGGAACTTCTCACGCGAGGAGGCTACTTGGGAGCTTGAGGATGCGATGAAGAAGAAGTATCCCCTTTTGTTTGAGTAGTGTCGTTCTAACTTCGAGGACGAAGTTTCTTTAAGGGGGAGAGGGTGTAAGGCCCTCGAATTTCCGTCGCATTATTTGTATTTGTGTGTGTATAATTGTGCGTGTATGTATATACATATTTACGTACGTATTGATTAGTGCAAGTACGTGTGCATATGCTTATATTAGATATAAATAATGCATGTATTGAATGGTGATAGTATGGATACACTACCTTATACATATTGCATGTATATATGCATGGTATGCATGTTTTCTGCATATTTTAGAGTTCTGGCCGAAGGCCATCTTGGCGTCAAACCCAGGCGTTGAGGTGGTGTCAGCGTCCAGACATGGACGCCAACACTAATTCGGGCGTCCAGCGATATGGACGCCAATCTCTCTGGCCTGCATGTGCAGTAGAGCTGCAAACTTCTGAAACAAGAAAGCCAGCTATTGGGGGGCTGTCCCCAACGGCTCTGAAGGCTGTCAAGTCACCCTATGAGTGGGAGAGAGGCTCTCCTTATGTCTGAACCCGAAATGGCTCTTCCCACTCCCTCTTGACCTTTGCAAGAGGAGAAGAAAGAGAAAAGAAAAACCTAGAGAGAAACTGAGAAAAACCCCTCCTTTTCACCCAAAAATCCGAACTTCTGAAGCTTGATCCGGCGTTCCACTGCAACTGGAGGCTAGAAGGATCATCGAGGAAGGCTTCCCGACCTCGGCTTGCTGTGGATCTCGCTCAAGAACCCGGAGGAGAGCTCATTTGGAGGCTTCTGGGACAGCCCAAGGAGAGCTTCACCGAGCCCTAGATCCCTTGGTGCAATTTTTAAAAGGCAAGTGACCTATCCATGATGTTCCCGTATGTGTCTAGGTCGTTTCTATTATTTTTATGGATTTTCCTCGAGTCCTAGACCCTCCCATTCACCCAGTTTGAGAGCTCGGGTCTGTGTTTCTGCACAGACTGCATTGACAGCAAGGTCAATGGACGCCGATATCATGCTAGGCGTCCATCGACTATGCCGCTGACCCTGAGTCAGCGGCCAGAGACCGCCGCCAAGTTCCTCGGACAGAATAGTAACATGTTCTGCCTTCCTATACAACTATTTCGGTATGGTTTCTGTGATGAGGATATATGGTAATCCTATACTCTATGTACATTGTCAATTGTGGTGTGTGGATGAGTGTGATGTGTGATGGTGAATGTAGGAAATTTTATACCTTGAATGTGTAAGCATGAAATGTTGAAATTCTTGCCAATCCATGTTCCATGATTAGGATTAGTTTGAATGCCTTAGTTTTGTCTGATCATGAAGAGTAGTAGATCAGTATACATGTGCTCAGTCTTTGATGAATTATCCATGCTTGCATGAGTTGCTAATAAATTGGTTCGGTAAATAAAAGAAAAAGACATGCAAGGAAGATTGTGATGATTGATCTATAGATGTATGATTTAGGGTAATTTTGTATTCTCAAATCATGCTTATCTTAGTAGCCTCTGTTCAAACAGTAAGTGGCAAAATTGCATGATGTGTTAAACTCCATGTTAATTAAATTGTGAATGATATGCAAAATAGGTATTTGATTTTCTGAAATTTCTATTTAGCTCAGAAAAATCTGAAAATTTGAGTGTATGATTAGACTCCGAACACAGCATGTGGTTAAAATTTCAGGTCATTTGGACTAGCATATAAGAAGTTATGCATTTTCCATGTGAAATATAGAAATCTATGAATGTTATCGTAATGTGATTAGATAGTGCTTAAACTTAACTTGAATGGTGAAATTACTGTGTGTTAAACTCCTGAAATCTGTAGTGCCATGTTAGGAAAAACAGAAATGTGCATGTGAGTGAGAAAGTGAGTGAGATGAAAAGTGCTATGTGTAAAACCATGTGTAAAAATCGGTAAAATGTGTAAATGTGTAAATTGTGCCAAGTGTGACATTGCTTCCACAGAGGGCAGTGGAACTGTATCGGGGAAAAGTCCCCCTGAGAAAGTTCAGTGTGTAAGTGACCCTAAGGGCATTAGGGGGAAATCCTGGAGGTGGACAAGTACCACTGGTTAGGGTGGAGACTTGTTCTCCCGGTCTGTGCAGTCCAAGAGTCGCCATTGGAATGCCTAGATGGCGTCTATGTGTATGTGATGTGTATATGTCCTTCTTTGGTGGTTTGGACTATGTGTCACGGCACCTAAAATGTGTAATGTGAAATGTGTAATGTGTATGTGTCCATGTGTAAATGTGTAAGTGAACAATGTGAATGTGTATGTGCAAAGTGTAACCATGTGAAAGAGAAAACTTGTGTAAAGAAAATGTGAAATTCTAAATGTGAAAATATGTTGTTGAAATCCATGTGAGACAAATCTGAAACCATGTGAAATCGGTAAATTCACGTTGTTATTATTATGTGTATGTGTGCAAAAATGCCTAGAATCCATGTTAGGGATAATTAATGAGCACGTGTGCAAGTAGCATGATTGGTTGTTCACATGATTTGTTTTAGGCGATATTGTAGCTCTCATGTGTAGGTTTACAGTCATGAAACCATGTGAAACCAGCAACTTAAAGCATGCGAAAATGTCTATGAATGTGTTTAAAAACATGTGGGATCCATGCTAGTCGTGTTTTCCGTTCATGTATGTACAATGTTCATGTGGGTAGCTCTCATGTCTCGGTTTTTTAAAGACAAAATTTCATGAGTAAATTGAATAGAGAGCATGTGATAGGTAAAGTTTTATTCTTAGAAATCTGAAAGCATGATCTATGTATAAACTTGTAAAACTTTCATGATAGGTTGAAACCTTCAAATAATTAGTATGCCATGTGTTGTGAATTTTGAATGTGCATATAGAAACCCCTATGACTTATACGTGTATGTTATGAGTAGTGTTTCTTGCTGAGTCTTTGGACTCACTCCTTGCTTCGGCGTACATGTGTAGTTGGTGACGTGGCACCTTTGGAGGAGACAGTGGAGACGGACTCCGAGCGCGGAGATTAGCTAGTTTTGGAGCTTCTTTGTGATTTGTGTATTTCATAGTATGTACTTTGAACATTGTATTAGAATTATCATGAAAAGAATGTATAAGTGTGGACATTATGTATTTTTATTTCAGCAATTTAATTATGTGAACTTTTAGTTCCTTATTGTTAATTTCAAACTTCATGTATGTTAAATGTGGATGATGAATGAATGGAGACAGTTGTCTTTTACTTCCGCTACTCTGTTGTATATTCGCGTGTATCTCAGCTGTATGTATCGTTTGGGTAAATGTCCCACTGTGAGGACTCTTGCTATACCGACGTGGGTTGGTATTACCGTACCGGTATAATGAGGGCCGTCACAGATATGAACCTCTCTGATACCAATTGTAGGATCGAATATAGGATGGACCAGATCTAGAAGGGGGAGTTGAATAGATCTAGACCAATTACTGCGGAAGCTTAACCAATTAAAAAATACTTTTAGTCAGAGATCAAATCAGAGTTGCAATTCACAGATCTGATGTGTGAGTGTGTGAATTGAGTGAGTAGAGTGTGTGATCAGATCAATCAGTAGTGTGAGCGAAAATCCTATGCATGCATCTAGCGCAGAGTGAAATCAAACCACAAATCAAACCACTGTACATAAGATTTTTAGGTGGTTCGGAAATCACACCAGTGATTCCTACATCCACCCCTCACATAGTGAGGCTCCACTACTCAACCTGAGTACAACACACACTGGAGCTTGACAACTCCAACACACAACCTCTAGAGCACAACCACTCTAGAAACCTGAGCACACCTGCTCAACCACACACTGAGTGTTCAACTCAATACAACTGAGCACAAGGGCTCACAAACAACCAGCTAGATCAAAAACAATGAGAATCAGATCCTCTAGCAATGATCTGATCTAGAATGAGTTCATTCACAGAGACTTGTGCAACAATTCCATGCACGATCTCAAGAATGACTCAGAAGAACAATTTGAAAGTTAATACAATTAAGTAGAAAACATGTTCTTCAGAAGAACTCCCTTGGAGAAGGCTGAATTAAGGAAATTCTTGAAGCTTGAAGTCACTGAGCGATGCTCTGCAACGGTTGCCTCTGGATCTTCCTTGAATTCTCCTCAATTGCTTGCTTCAACTGGATCTACTCTCTTGGGAAGTGATTTCACCAATTCTTCAGAGATCAATCTTCACCTTCTTGTGCTTCGCAAGGATGGAGATGAGTCACAACAGCACCATGGAGAGCAGGAGCGGGAGAGACCTCTTCTTGCCGCCAAAGGCTTTTTCTGGAAGGCTCTTGAGGAGATCATCTTCTTGGGGGCCGATTGGATAGGTATTTATAGCCCAACATGGCCAAAAGAACCCTTGGAGTGCGTGGGCACATGATCCAAGGTCAATTCAATTGATCCCTAGAAGGCCACGTGTCCAGATGAAACTTAAGATGAAAAATCAGCCGGAGTGTGTCGACACTGTCCCAGAGTGTGTCGACACACTGTCCCAATTTGCACAAAAGGATGTTCTGGGAGAAGGCTCTAGTTTCGACACACTCACTCGTTGTGTCGACACACTGTCCCAGTCTGGCAAATGGGTCTTCTGGAGACTGGGTCTAGTGTCGACACTGCCTGGGACTGTGTCGACACAGTGAACCCTGTCTTCATGAATTTGCTTCAGGGATTGATGCCCAGTGTCGACACCAACAGTGGGTGTGTCGACACTACCATGACAAGAAATATATGTCCCTGAAAATTAAACACATAAATCATTAGTACAATGTATTATCATGAATGTATGTGATATAACGTGTTTGGAAACATGCCTCTTGAGCATTGTTATTACATATGTGATGTATTTAACATGTTCCATTCATTAAACATTAGAATCACAGCATGTCATCATCAAAATCATGAGGAGAAATATATTAAATTCACACTCAACCCAACACATATATCCATGTTGAAAAAGTACGTACGGGATCCGTGGCATGTCATAGAATATGAGCTCCTGGAATTCAACAAAGACGGAACATATCAAGAGAAGCCAATTAAGATCGTGGACCGGAAACTGCGCCAATTAAGGAACAATATCATCCCACCGATAAGGGTTAGATGGAATCAACGCATGGATGAAGACGACACGTGGGAAACCGAGGAAGCAATGCGCAAAAGATACCCGGAGCTATTCACAAGTAAGTACACCTCACTGGTACAATAACTTTTTATACATGAATTTGGAGACCAAATTCTCTTAAGTGGGGGAGGGTGTAGCACCCCGGAAATTTTAACTATAATTTTGAATAAATGGAAATAAATAATTTCCATAATATCAAAGTATTTAAAACATACGAATCATTATCGTATATGCTAAGACACATCGGAAAAATCCGTAAAAATTATAAATCAACCCCACACATTATTCCTAAATGTTCCACAAAGAAATTTGTGCCAATAAAAATCGGATTAGCCAAGTTTAAAGTGTTTCATGACTTATTATCGTATATCATGAATAAGTCGAAAAATCAATTATCACACGTACTTGGATGAGTCAGAAAATTAAATAAAAATCATATACGAACTTAAAATAATATCCTCTAATGACCATCAAGAAATTGGGTCAATAAAAATCATTTGGACTAGGATTAAGAGTTATTGTGATCGATTATCCAAATTAGGAAACAAGTCGGAAAATCGTTAACACGAAAATACGACGCAACCAAAAATTTAGTAAAAGTGTTGGAGAGACTCCCAACATTATATATTAATGAACCAATATCTTAATTGGGCCAATGGACCACATATGACCCAAAAATCAAATGAAGCTAGAAAATGCATGGAAATTCGTAGCTTAAATTAGCTAAAATTAGAAAGTGGCAATTATAGTTGAATTGGGAAGAGATCATGCACTCTTGGCAACCCAAATTCGTGCCCACTCACCCATGGAGGTTGCTTGACGGCCAAGACTCTCTAATGGAGGGAGAGATCTTCAAATTTTGGAAAGACACAGCCAATCCCGCAACCCTTCTTTCCTAGTTACAATAGGACTCCTAAAAACCTTAGTTGCTTAAATACTCTTCACCCAAATCCTAGGAACGAGTTTACAACATACTGGGGTCGTGTGGAGGAGCTCTTGGGGGATGGGGAGCTGTGGATCGACCACAAGAAGGACATCTTTTTCCCCCGTTCGTCTGCTACGACCTGCACAAACCATCCACTTGAAGCCGATCAAAGATAGACCAAACCTAAACCAAACCTTTCAAGGCTTATACCCCTGGAAAGAGGGTCACGTCTACGTCCTAACCCAAGTAGAATGCCTAAATTCCATGTAGTATACAAGGAGTATTAAGCGTTTTCCTCCAAGTGGTCAGAACATGGGTTTTCTGGAAAAACAGGACGTCTTCAACCCAGAAGGTAGGTTTTCTCGGGCCAAAACTTAACATATCCTATACCAATGTGTAGAGCATCAAGTTAACTTTCATTTACCACTAGTTTCATCGAATTCGAATGAGTAGATTTTGAGTTATAAGCATTTTCCCCAAGTCGCGCACTGTTAGGGCTTTTCTGTTCTTTATATGTTGCGTGCAATTTGGGACCTAACTAGAGCAAACTCACAACATGAAAGTTTTTCTAATAGTTGCCATAGTCATATCTTGTGTTGAACATTTTGTCTAAATGTCATTATTTAGAGAGTTAGAAGCGTGATAAAAGGGTCTCTGCATGACACTATGTTTTTGGGTTGCACTTGGTTTTACGTTTGTGTTGGACTTGATTAAAGCCTGTTGAAACCATCATGGTTTTCTAATTACGATTTACTGGAAGCACCCTTGCATGTCTAGGTTGGTTTAAAACTGGTTTCATTATTTTTCATGCACTGTACAATTTGTTCTTAATTTTAGAACAACCCTGTGTCAAAACAGGGAAAGTCTGGTCCGCAATCCAAAGCATTGTCCTTTCTCCGTCGGATTCAGGTGCAGACCCTGTGAACGCGGCCGCGTTCTGAGGTCTTGTCGCAACAGCAAAACCCGTCGCGTTCTGAACGCGACGAGCTCCCCGTCGCTATCTCTCTGCATGTTCTGACTGCCTTGTCGCGTTCTTCACATCCCCTTGTCGCATTCTGATCTGACCCCGTCGCAACCTTTACAAGTATCCGTCGCGATCTCAGGATTTTTACATGAAACCACTTATTTTCTTGCAAATCTTATCGCTATACCCGAGGTCTATTTAAATATGATATTTAGTGTGTAATTCACATGTCTTAGGTCTGATCATTGCATGATGCTTATTTAATGGCTTAAAAGTGGTTAACCCATTAAAAGTTTTAATTACATGAGGTTATTCTAATTGCTCTTTAAATTTATGATCCATTCATGCAACTTGTGATTCAATCTTTCCATTATTCTACCATGTTTTAAATGATAATTATTATCTTAAAATCTTGTAAACCCATGTGTAGTTAAATGCATTGTCCATTGCATGCCATCATGTTAAGTGTTTTCCGCGAGTTTGAGACCGTGAATTGAGACGCATACATCACTACACACTTGCACATCTAGGCAGTCCTTTCTTGGGAAATTGGAAACTCTCTACCGGTCATTCCGAATCGGTAGACTAGCGACATTTTCTCCAAGGCCTCCGTAAATCTCCTCTGACCATGGATTCCCACATGGCCGACGAGTTGGTTGTACCATTGAAGTTCCCTGGAGATAGCGTGCACTTCCTTTCTCTTCTTGTTCTCGTGAGTGTGATTTACAATCTAGACTAAAGCCATTAATGTAAAGATTAATTAAAGTATAAATCGTACCGTTATGCTGTCGAATTTATCTCTTGACCATTGTTATCATGAAATCATGTTCAATTACTTATTACTTGTTCCCATCATCATCATGAACATGATGTTACACATGCTACATTTGAAACTCTCACTGGCCATTATTAATGACTGTGGGTATCTACATTTAAAATTTTACATGAGATGCTGACCGGGCACGACGAGTGTCCAAGGGCTCCAGTCTAGCCCCAATGACGGAGAGTCATAAATATACTGTTAACCATGGGGTATAATGATTACTGGTGTTGCATCTGCGCTGGGAGTCTTGCTTGCTTGTTGAATGATATATACAATAACCACATACACGTGTCCTAGTGTACATTCTTGATGGATCTTTCTTGGTGTACATTAGTGTCTACGTGCCTGATTAGTGTTACATTATCATGCTCGTACATTCTTGCTTGCTTGCTTGCTTGCGTGATATGGACATCCTGCATTTAATGCAATTAGTGATATCTTGCGTTCTTGACATCAATTGAAATCTTGCGTGCTTGTACCAAGTGATCTATTGCTAGTTCTATCTTCTCATCTTGTTCACAAATCTTGTTCTATCATAATCACTCTCTCTAGCTTGTTTCATGTATCATGTTTTAACGAGTTTTATTCGTACTTGCATATCATTCATCGTGCTTACCTAGTTCTAAATTGCTAATCACTTATATCATTGCCCGCACATTAAGATATAAATCCTACTGGCTAGTTTGCTCATCCCCTACTTTTACCCAATCTAGGTGACTATGAAGTTCAAGAGGAAGATCAAGTCGAGGATGGGAATGCGTCCGAGTGATGAGCGTTCCAACTATGAGTCTAGTAATAGTTTTGCTTGAGTGTTAGATTCATGTAGTAGGAAGTGAGGAATAAAAGTGTAATTTCCCTTTATTTGAGTCTTAGTCATGTAATAGTTTCCATACAATAAGATGAGATTTGAATACAATTTTTATTGAGTTCAACATTTGGGCCTATTATGTTGTGTTGATACACATTTAGTGCGTGCTAGCTAGAGGCTTATTTTTCGACTGTCCACGTCTCGGGTTATCATCTCGAATTATTATTAATATCCGCTGCGTAATTCTCTGGACGTGACACTCCATTTGTATGAATGCATCTAGTGCATGCTCACTTTTTATTTATTTCATGTTAGCATCTGTCTGCTTGCATGTTGCATTTTTAATTATGTTATTTCTTTATTCCCGCCTTATTTAATAAAGGCTCAGTCCCTTGACAAGATCATGAAGCCTAGTCCGCCTAATGTGCAAGGGGCTGAGTCAGAATAGACATTTAACTTGTTTGTTTAAGTGCTTTTCAGGCAAGGCAGAAAGGGAGAAGGCAAAGAACATATGCCATATATAAATGGCCAAAAGAGGGGCCAACCCCAAAGTACATCATATAAGGGTACCCCGCCGGGTACACATCATCATGAAGAAAAAAAAGGAAGAGTACGCATCATGTTGGTGGCCTAGCTCTCGCCACCACTCTCTGATGGACGGTGCTGACGGCTACTCTCCGCCTCGCTGGGGTCTGCTATCGAGCGAGGAGCCGGTGGCCTCATAGAGGCACGGGAGTCGGTCGATCTCTGGGCGGCGCGTCTCTCCTGGACATTCCTCTGGTACTCAGAGGAAGTCACCAAATAACTCGCAGAGTAGGCGCTGGCCTGCCCCTCTCTCACGGCACGCTCGCGGCCGTGCTGGTACCGGTCCTCCACCTTGCGTAGCAGGCACTCAGAGATGCCCAAGCTAGTGCGTGCATCGAGGACCTGCTGGGAGAGACGCTTCTGCTCCTCGGCCCACCGGCTGTGCGCCCGCTCCCACCGGTCGCGCTCCCACTCCCGCTCCCTCCGCTCCACGGTCAACGTGACCCGCAACTCTGCAGCCTCACGAGGGAGGTCTGCGTCGTGCTGAGAGGCCTGAGTGCGCAGCTCGGACAACTGCTACGTCAGCTCAGTCACCTCAGCACCAGCGAGTGCTGCCTGGGTGATGGCACTCTGGAGCTCGGTGGACTGCACACAAGCAAGCATATGTAAGTATAAAGGAATGCATTTCTTATATATATCTAATTAATTTACTTACCTGTGTAGTGAAGTATAGATGGAATATGTAAAATGAACCCAAATTCAAAAGAAGACCAGAAACAGGAGTATTGACCTCGTCGCGACGACCTCCCTATCGCCTCCTTTATCGCGACGGTAGCAGCATCGCTTTCTCAACAGACAGGAATTTAAAGAACTCTAAACAAATGTACGAGCAGAGGATGTACCGGGTCGTGACGCTCCTCCTGTCGTTTCCTTTATCGCGACGCTTCGGATGTCACTTTACCTCACAGCACCACAGAAAGCAAGAAAGGGACGAGAAGGGCACTGTGTACTAATCTGATTGCGACTCGCTCCGCGTCGCTACTTTGATCGCGACTCCTTGATCGTCGCCTTCTCACCCAAAGCAGCAGAACTCCAAAAAACTCAAGGAAAGTGATCAGAAGGGGAAAACTAAGAACATACCATACACATGAAGGAATAGGAAAGGTGGGGGAAGACAAGATCAAGCATGATGGGCACTAGAGGTCCCACCGTGATCGCCAAAAGGTGTAATCACGGGATTGTGCTCCCAAAAAAATATGTATATGTGAAGGATAGGAAAACGTACCGTGATCGTCACCAAGTAGTCGCCCGAGGGATGTATGGATGAAGGGATGGCTGACTACGTTGGAAAAGGGAGAGAAGAGAGAAAGCGTACCTGCTAACGCGACAAGATGGCCGTCGCTACGCTTGTACCTGAACGCGACGGGATGAATGGCGCCTTCTGGGTCGCAACAGTCGGATGGTCGCTTTCTTCTTCTGTGGATGGAGATTGGGGGTTCTGATCTTCCTGCTCCTCAGCCGACCGAGGGGCAAGAGCCTCATGCTTCCCTTGTCTTCAGGCACCTGCCAAGGTCAAGCAAACATGGAAAAACCCATTAGAAATTCGTGCATGAAAGATCTATTCAATAAAAAACAAGTGAACATGCACTATATTGGGGGAACTCACGTGGGTGGGATTTTTAACCCCTTTGGGTGTTTAAGATAGGTGTGTGGTGTGTGTTCTAATGCAAATCTACGAAATGAAAGGATCTATGCATGCATGAAAGAAGAGAAATAATGAAGAGAAAGGGAGAGAGAAAGTGTAGCCGGTGGGAAAACGCCCTGGGGGGCAGTTCTTGGTCGTCTGGAGAGGGAGCTCTCTTCTTCGGAGTTAGAGCCCTCTTGCAGGGGAAGAAGTAGACGCTGGTCCTGCCTCAAAAGATGGAGTATTGAGATAGTTATAGGTGATTATTCCTGGAAGGGCTGTGAGAGGAATAACGGGCAAGAGTCTGGGTTTGGGTAGGTATGGCCGTGCATGGGTGATTGGAACTCGGAAAGGGGGCATTAAGGAAGGTCTCCATGAGTTTTGGTAGGATTTGGACGCGATTTGGAAGATCAAAAGGGGAAATATCCATGTATGACATGTGTCCAAGTTAGGCTCGGAAAGGATCTTCTGCAAGAGGTCCAGACGCGACGGGCTTCTGGTCGCTATCAAGAACGCGACGCCTCGATACGTCGCCTTCTTACATGGAAGGTGACTTTAATTCATTTCTGGTGATTTTTTAGGGAATTAAAATGCCTATTTATGAACGTGACATATCGAGTTGTCGTCTTCTTTAACGCGACGGGGGTGCTGTCGCCTTCAGGGCCTTTTCAGCATGCGGCCATGCAAAGTGTCCGATCTCCATGCGCGGGCATCAGAATGACGTACGGTTTGAAACGCCGGACTCTTGACTCAGAGAGCTACAACATGATGATGAAGAGGATTGATTTTGATCAGGAAGAACCCACCAGGGCGATGAACTGATGAAAAAGGATGTCATGATCGGAGAAAGCCAGCTTGACGATGATGAGCCAACGTGGGGTATTGATGATGTGACAAGGAATTTGCTCGACTTATGGGTCAGAAATGGGTGTCTACAGAGGGTTTTGGGGAGGTGGTTCCTGTTGTTGGTATTGGGGAGGAGGAGGTTGGTGGTACTGAGGCTGTGGAGCTTGATGGTATTGAGGAGGGGAGGAGCTTGACAGTATTGAGGTGGAGGAGGAGCTTGTTGATATTGAGGTGGGGCTTATTGTGACTGTTGGGGTTGTTGAGCTGGGGCCCTAAAAACTGGAGGGTTGTTTGGCCTGAAGGCTGGTTATTGTGATTGTTGAGGCCTAGGGTTAGGGTTCGGGTGGTAGGAAGACGTGTTCAAGTTGCCCATTGCACTCACCTGCTCGTGTTGCATAACCCCTTCAGTTGTGGGACCGCCAGTCGGGGGAATTCCATTATTTTTCTTTGTCGCCCTGGCCTTCGGCTCAAACATAGCCATGATGGGAGTGTCCGTCTGAATGTAACGGGCTCTCTCATATAGCTCCTCCATAGTTGTCAATTTGTTCATGTCCAGAATGTGTCTGAATTGTGGCAAGGCATTGGCAGTAATCATCTTGACTTGCTCGGACTCAGACAGTGGATCCTTCAACCTCTCAGCCAGTGCTCTCCACCTATCAGCATAATGCAAGAAATCCTCATCCACTTTCATTTTCTTAGCCATAAGATTGGTGATGGACAAAGAGGGACCGACCAATCTCTATACCTCTACAGGAATTTCCTCTATACTTCCACGAAGTCTTCCGCATCGACAGGTTCTAAAGAGTAGAACCACTCAAGGGCAGGACCATCTAGAGATCGCCGAAATAGAAAAGCAAGAGCACGATTATCATTTTGCTAGAAAGATGATTCGTACATGAATTCCTTGATATGTACGAATGGATTGTCGGTGCCGTTGTAGCGGTGATAGACTGGCAGCTCAGAGGGAGGGAGGTGGAAGACTGGCATAGAAGGGAGAGCCAGCTCAAAGGAGTCTTTGGGTGTGGACACCCTCTTCAAGTCTTGTTCCAATCGACTCACCTTCGCCAAGAGGGCTTGGGTGAGTTGATCGGAGGAAGGTTTGGGAGGCACCCCGAAAGAATGTGGTTGGGGTGCGCTCACCTGAACGGAATGGTAGCATGGAGGGGCGCCAGCGGGTGCCGAAGTGTGGGCCGTAGCCCGAGGGGGGTAAGTGGGCCTCGCCGCGGTGGGGCTTGGCCAGACGAGAGAGGGCCTCCCAATAGGGCTATGGGGGCGAGAATGTGTAATGGAATTGGCCCGCGAGGGGCAAGGGAGGCTCGAACCGTCGGGTCGCAAGTGGGTTCATAGAAAACACTTGTGTTTGGGTGGAGAGATTGAATAGGTTCGGAGATGGATTTCCCCTTTAGAGCAGGTTGAACCACCTAGAGTTAAGAGGGTTGGAGGTTCTGGAGGAGGTCCACTAATTGGGACAGATCAATGGAAGCAGAGGCATTTCCAGCACCATGCCTCGGGGAAAGGTGGGGTGTCACGCCGCGACGCGGAATATCAGAACGCAAGGCAATTGCAAGTAAGCGGGTACAGAGCAAGCACTAGACATCAAACCATTGCATAATGGATAATACTAAAGATAATCATTCTCATTAATAACTTTTAAATGTCTAGTTACAACCACTACTATCAGAGCCAATCTATAGGGCCCAATTACATTGAAATAAAAGCAAAAGACTGACTAAGACTCTAACATATTGCTAGGACACTAGGGTACTTGTGACGTCACTCCTGGTCATTCCCGTCCTCTTGAGTGTATAGTTCATCCTCGATCTCACCTGAGAACACAACAACAAATAATGCAGGGTGAGCGATAACGCCCAATAGGACTTAAATCTCAATAGTCAAGCAGGCTTTAAATGATTAATGAATTAAAGGCAGAGTAACTAATGATAGAGCGAGAGAGTCAAGTATAAGATAGTAGGATAGCACGTGAACGAAATAGCACAACTTTCCAAATATAGCAACAGTGTCGAGTATAACACAAAATAGCAAGATGGCCATAGCACAATAGCACAAAGTATAGCAATAGCACAACGAGTATAGTATAGCACTTTGTTTGTCTTGTAGTCAACGAGAGAATATAGCACTTTTGATTGTCATTTAGATAGTCGAGATAGATAGCACTCGAGTGTAATGCCAAACACTCTGATCATTTAACTCCCATGGGCACTAGCACTTTCGGGCGCACATCCCAGGACCAGATCGGGCCCTCTATATATTGCCAGACATTGGTTATATTGTTTATCTTTAGACAATCAGTCAATGGCCAATATGGAGTACCAAGAAATAGATGAGAGCACTAGATGAATAGACGAGATAGTAGAGTGAACGTGAAAAGATGAGCAAGTAGAGCATAGATGAGAGCTAGTGGACATTGCACATAACACGTCGAGTAAACAAGCATTAGTAACAGTTGCACAACATGCACACGTGGTGTTGGTAGTCAGGTGGAACTCACTACCTTTCCAATGGCCATGTTACGCACAGGTCCAGAGGTCCGGCGTGATTCAAGATAAGAGCAAACTTCTAATAGCCGTTTGGATCATATTGATCCATAAAGGGTATCATAGGTGTTAGGGTACAACCGGTTCGTCGACCATGTGGGAATCCATGGACAAAGGAGACTTACGGAGGCCTTGAACAAAGACTCACTAGTTCGACAGAAGGAGTATCCGACGGAGAGTTCGTCCAAGTCAAGAGAGTGTGTTATGTAAACAAGTGCTCGACGTTCTAGAGGAGTTCTAGAACAGTGGAGCGTTGGTACCAGTGTTCCAAAACATCGCGAGAAAATGTACACAAGTATATTTAAGAATGAGGCAATTCAATGACATAAATTACCAGATGATTTATGTAACATGTTCATGCCAATTAAGCATATTTGGATAGTTCAAGGTGTGTGTAAGTGTCATGAAATTGTAGATAGAAAAGATCATTGCATGTATTTTAATCACGCATAAATGTTTTAATTATAACAAGTGTAATCTTCTGTGTGTATGACTGTTAACAAGAGTACAAGCATTGTGGAGAGTCAGAACATCAAAATTTGGGGTTTTTATGCAAAAAGGCCAGAACACGACGCACCCTTGTAAGGGTCGCGATGGGGTTCGGGCAGATCGCGACGGAGTCTTGCACAAGTTGCGACGGGGTCATGTGAGGGTCGCGACGGGGTCAACAGACCGGGCAGCCAGATCGCGACGACCGGCCCTGTCACGATCAGATTATGACAGGACGCTCTGTCACGATGCCCCTGTGAATGCGGCCTATCGGGCCACCGCGTTCACAAAGTCTGTGCCCGAGTCCGACAGGGAACAAGCATTATATGGGATTGCGGGCCAGAACTTACCTTATTTGACACATGGTGATTCCGAAAATCATAACTAATGGTACAAGCGATGAAAAATCATGAAATCAATTGAGAATTGTTCTAGACATGCATGGGTACCTACAGTAAATAGGAATTGGAAAACTAACAGGGTTCCGACATACTTTGGTCATGGTGTTCATGAAGAACTTAGAACAGTACACAGTTGAGATCAATGAATTAATTTGCATGATAGGGTGGATGAAAATAAGGGCTTTTAGGGGCAAAAGACGCCTAACATCCATCAGTTCTTACAGTCAAAATCTCATGGCATGAGGACAAGTATACATGGAGATATGAATTTAAGAAGAGGGTTCGGGGTCATGAAGTTCACAGAACTTTGAAAATTGAGAACTAAGATTTGCTCAATGGAAAAATATAAAACCAAAGAGCTTTTGTTCCTGATGGTCGCAATATCCTACAGAAAATTTTCATGGTTTGTGCTCGTAAGAATGCCTACATTTGACTCGTTTTGTCTTCTAGGGTTAAAAACTTGAAGAACTCGGGGAAGACTTGAGGGTTCCTCCTTCTCCAGGAATTCTCCCTTCCCTTGGCTCCTTCCCACGTCCAGCAATCCCTTGGCACGAGCTAGGGCCGGCCATGAGGGTTTTAGAGGAGTATTTAAGCATCTCCCCATTTTATTTCCTATTATGACTCTAATTCCTATTTATTCCAAATTTCCTATTTCCCTCTCCCCTTTTTAGGTATGAGATCTCCTAATTGGGTTAGGATGGGAGCTAATTTCGTGGCCAACCCATTAGGGTAGGTTTAGGAATCCCAATCCAACTCAAACTTCCTTTTTAATGCATTAAATACCCCTTTTATAATTAAGCATTATTTTAGTTACGAATTTAGGGTATTTTTTCATTATTCCTCTTTGAAAAATTCCTATTTTGGCCCACTAAATTCTATTGGGTCAATTTAATAAGGCCCATCACTTCTTTTCTTTTAATGGGTTTTAGTAAATTCTCTTTCCATTAATTTCCTATTTAATTTATTTTCTTTTATTTAATTTTCTAATAAATTTAATTAGTTTTCTTTCTATATTATTAAATTTTTATTTTTCGAAAAAAATCCAGGTTGCTATATGGGGAGACTGTGAATCCACCGCATGGACTTGCGAAGTGGATGGATCAATGTGAGGCTCATTGAGGAGTTGTGCAGTGGTTGAGTGGAGTCATACATCTCATCATAGACATCTTCATGGTAACCCATATCTTCATACTTGGCCATTCCGAGGGATTTTCCTGAACGAAGCAACATGGAATTTAAGCACAAAAGTTTATTAACAAACAACTACATAAACAAGTTTGAGAGAAGAAGTTAATGACTTTTAATCAAACACTTAGGGATGCTTACGTCCAATTACTTGTTTCAATATGATTCAATGTGGGTTTTATTGCAATGATTTTGCTCCAATGTAGGTAAGAGGCTAGATGGGTATGATGAGAACTCCAGGTTCGCTAGGCACACTCCTTCACAATGTAGGTATTCTAGCACGGGTCCCGGGGTGGTACACCTGCTCGGTCGACCGTGAGGGAATCCACGAGGTACGGAGACTTACGAGGTCCCGATGAGGATTCTCTAGTCCAATGAGACGGAATGCCCAATAGAGAGATAGCCCTCACCGAGAAAGATGTTTGGATCCTAGTGTAAGAAGGGAAGGAGGTCCCTCAACCGAAGTATGCCCTGTACTGCAAATAACATGCAAAGATGTCAAAACCTCTGCAGAAGCTGTATGAGCCGCGACAACTCCCTCTGGTGTCTGTCACAAATCACGACGAGGTAAACCATTGCACAACAAGCAAAAACGCGACGTCTGAACACGTCGCGATTCAAAAAGGCAACAGAGAGTTCAATGAAAGCAATAAATCACAGAAACATGCTATTCAACCAACCAGTTAGAGCCAAGTAGGAGTCAAACAAAGATGCTTTCTTCAGGTAAAGGTAAGTAAATGGGGAGGGGAGCAGGATGATGTTTTTTTTTAATTAAACTTTATGGAGAGAAAGAAAAAGAAACACTAACACAACTTGGTAATGGTGGGGGGATCTCAAAGGAGTACCGCGTAGGGTACGAGAGAAGGGGAGTTGTGCCGCATGGGGTATGAAGGGAGAGACACACATGGGTGTCGAAAGGAGGGGCATGCGTGGGTGTCGAAGGAGAGGTAACCATAACTAAAATAAAAGAAAGTCCCATCGTGATCGCCAATTTATGAATGTGATTTTTGTTCAAAAACATGCCACAAAGAGTAATTAAAAAAAGGAAGGAATTTTTCAAGGAAATATGTAGACGGTGGAAGAAGAAGAAGAAGGAGAGAGTGCATGTGTGCACGATGAAAGGAGGTGTGATCACCAGGTACACGAGGGTACCGAAGGAAGTGAGCGAAGGACGGAGCGTTACTACTTTCACCCAAAGATCGTGACAGATGAATTGTTGGTGGGTTGACTTCTACTCCTCCAACCGGCCGGCCGACATAGAAGATCTTAGCTCGATGGTTACCTTGCAAAATGGAGAAAAAACAAGCAAACAAATGAAGAAATGATTAGACTAAGGTGTGCAGTACGAAATTCAAAAAATGTATGAAAAATGAACTTGCATAGACTTGAACACACCTTGTGGAGGTGGTGTTAAACCCCTAAAGGAATGGGTGTGATGGAAATGAAATGCGTGTGAATAATGTGTGAATGAATGAATGAACTAAGTGATGGATTAAAGTAAAGAATGAAAAATCTGATGCGCAAGAGCCCGCTGTCGTGGACGAAGGGGAAGAAGCCTCTTCAAGCTCCAATGATCTTGAAGTGAAGACTCCAAGCTCCAATGGACGAGGGTTCGGGATGGCTTGAGATGAAAATTCTCCTCCTTAGCTTCGAAGTATGAGTCTCTGGTGCGGCAGGGCTTGGTCGTAGTGCTTGGGATCTTTTTAAAACAATGGCCTCGGGGGTCTTCTTATAGGGGTAGATTTGAAAAATCGCGACGGACACAGTGGTCACCTATTGAGATGAATCGCGACCGACCAAAGCGTCGCATTTCACAAGATTGACTTACTTCGATTAAGACTTTCCAAACATCGATTATAGCAGGTTTTAAAATCACGATGACATAGACCGTCACATCTCAAACACTTCCAATACCGATCGATTCCTTCCAAATTTAATAAATGGAAATGTTGAATCGCGACGACATGAGTGGTCGCGTATTTGACAGAATCGATGTTCTGATAGAGAGTCGATCTTCATAATCGATGTTCTGATCGGGAGTCGATCTCCATAATCGGTGTTCTAATAGGGAGTCGATCTTCATAATTGATGGAAGGTTAGAAACGTGATGGACCATGTGGACGTGATTCAAATTAGCAAGAAAATCTTTCCAAAAATAATTTTGAAAATTACCATAGTTCGAAATTGGAAACTCTTAAACGCAACGACTTGAACGGACACGATTCAAAACAGGGTAAGTGCCAGTAAAGAAAATGTAATACATGACGGTTTGACCCGTCGAGGATCAAACTCCTGAAACCGCGACCACTGTGTCCGTCGTGAATAAGTTGTACACACTGAGGACCCCTTAAAGCCCTAGAAACATTTCTTAAAATCCTAGAAAAATCTGAAAAAATAAGAAAATCACTCAAGAGGTTAATTGAATAGAGCCACTTCAAGGCATTACGGTATAACATGAAATGTGCTCGATATGCTGTCAAAATAACGTGTCTACAGTGCTCATGGCCAATGTGGGGTCATTGAGCCTTAGTTATGGTTCCTGTGCGTGATGTGGGTGTTGTGGGCCGGAGGTTCAAGCCCAAATAGCCCACATGTTTTTTAGTGAAGAAGGCGACGGAGTGTGTCGTCGCGTTTTGGACACGACGGCTTTCTTACGTCGTGTTATTCGAACCGCCTTTTTGTCACAGGTTTCCGATTGGCGAAGGTTAGGTCTGTCGCGTTTAAGTTGTCTTAAAGGCGACGACTGCCTATCTCACGATTTAGACTTGAGTTTTAAAGTGGTGCTTTCAGGCCAGACAGAGCAGAGGAAGCTTTGTCTGGCCGAGGGAGGAGGTTTTACGGCGATTCTCGAGATTTTTGGCTTGCTGGAGGTTCGCTCGGTGCGGTTTCCAAGTGAGGAGGGAATCTAGAGTGTGGACATGCCGGTGGTGTGGCATTTTTTGTGATTTTTTTGTATTCTTCAAATTGGTAGGGAGACTTCCCCTTCATCTTGAATCATTTGAATGGTTTTAAGCTTTGCAAATCATGCTTTGGTGGTGTGTTGTAGCTCATCTTTCATTGTAAAGGTTTTAAGTTTAGTTTTAATGGTGTTTGCATGGATTTCTGGGTGAAGAGGAGAGGTTCGGCGGTCTTGTCTCAGAAGGCGACGGTTTGACCCGTCGTGTTCTTAATGAATGCGAAGAGCTTGTCCATCGCATTTCACTTCCGATTAGTATAAATGCGACGCATGTTCCCGTCGCGTGCATGCATCCGATTAGCTTTAAGATGACGCTATGGGTTGTCACATTTATGTTTTTTTATATCAATTGGCTTGGTGGCGACGTATCTAACCATTGCGATTAGGGTTCGACTGAGTAGCGTGGCTTGAAAGCGACGTGTCAGGCCGTCGCGTTCATGTAACGAACCGGGGTATTTATGTCCAATAAGGCTCCATATCCAGATTCTTCTCCCACGAACGGACCGAAGTCTTGCAAGGGATAGCTCGTACACGTGTCCAGTAAGAATATAAAAGACAATCACAATAGTATAAGACAAAAGAGAGTACATGTGCTCATACATGTATATAACAATTTACAACTGTCCAATACATTATTACATGTCCAATTAAAAAGTACAACTATCTGGGGCATACCCCGAGGGAGTACAAGCTCACACAACACGATTAACTCTACTGCTGGTGGTACAAGTCTGCCACAATGCCTCCGTAAGCCACACAAATGGCTACACCTGAAAAGACTGTAAGGGAGTGAGCCTCAACAAGTCACCGGCTCAACATGGACCTCCCAAAAGCAACGCACAAAACTAAAGAGGAGCAACCACATCCTCAACCCCTAAGGGTCTCACTGGCAACCAAGCCACACCACATTCATATACGAACTACAATTAAACATAAACACCCCAACTGAACACAACCTCAGAAAGTAAGAGGAAACAACATGACTAGCACCACACCACTAGTCCACCAACCACTGACTGAACGCCTAGGCCACAAGCCTCACAGGCAAAACACCACAACCCACAACAACCGGTCGCCTAAGCCACATGCTTCACAGGCAACCCACCCACGTAGGGTAACAGGATTGGCAACCATAAGCCAATCCACTACACACTAAACCATACACAGAAGCTTACTCAAAACGGGTAGAACACAACGGGTGGCAAGTCACACCACATGCCCTCCATAAAAACACAAGTCCACCTCAACACCTGGAAAGGCTGGTACACAATGTACCACCACTAAACCGTAAAGCAACCCACGAAGGGTACAAGTACCTGCTACCTCAAGGTATCACAACACAAACACCCCCACAAGGGGTGTAGGTACCTACCACTACGAGGTACCCCCACAGAACCACAACCTTAACTGTGCCACCACCAAGGCACACCCCACTGAGGAAAACCTTAATCAATGAGTAACAACACAAAAGCCACAACCGGTGGCAAAGCACTAGTCGGAAAGGAACGGCGCCACCACACGGGAATGGACTACTGGCTGATCAAACCAGTATCCAACCCAGACAACACAGCACAAGAACTACCTCTCAGTCTCTAGCCACAGACCCTCAGTTCAGCTACGGCTCCACAAACTCACAAGTCAAGCAACTAACTACGGAGACCAGCAAACACCACCACCACCTGTAGCCTCACACACATTGCAGGCCCATGCCTGTCACCTTTAGGGACTCAGGCCCGAGCTCCCTAAAGTGAGGCACTGGTAACAGAACTAGCTGGGGTCCAGTACGTCTACTGGTGTCCGTACCCCCAACCATGAGTGCGCTACAAGCGACCAAACGTAAAACCAACTCAACACAGGTCGCTGCCCTCTGTCGTCTTTCCCTTAGCCGGACGTACAACTCAAACTCAGGAGTGAGGGTGTCCAGGAAGACGACACAGACCTCAACGGTACCACACTATACCGGGACAAACCCGAGCACAATAAATACAACGTGCCTGGTTCACAAAGAACCTGGGGTACCCGACTGAAGAGGCATTCTGGAATAGGCGCCGGACCATCAACCTCGGCAAGCACACAAACCACGCCAGTCACTTAACATAAACATAAAACTTAAACCTCAATACCTAACCACAACTGGCCCGTCACTGGTCACCATATGACCTCTGAGCAACCACACACTATAAAACGTGGAATTCACATTATGACATGGCCAACCATTGGCCACCTCATGGCTTCCAAGCTAACACTCGACCATATTTACATAAATCCCATTAATACGGTAAATAGGCATGTCACTGGTTGTATCATGACCTCCACGGCCACAAACAATTTGGCACATATTAGCCATTTAACGTAATAACCTCTTAAACACAATATGAATTCCCAAATAACCATATTAATCCTTATACATGCTCTAATAACAGTGACGAGCGTAAACCATTTAATTCAACACTAGGGCTAGGTCCATGCAGGACCCTCACTGCTCGGCCATCATAAAACGATCACAGAAGTCAAAACGCATCAGAGACAGTCGACGCCTTACAAATCGCGTCGATCCTCCCAGACGCCACACTGAACCTTAACGCGCCAGGGCCAAGCACCGCGACCAAGTCGCGTCGGACCTGTACGACACCACTATAATTGTGTCCAACTAATAGGACGCGCCACAAAGCGGTAACGCGGCAGGGCCTAGCACCGCGACCAAGTCGCGTTGGCCCGACACGTCGCCTCAAAGTCCGATCGGTCAAACAATCGGTCAACACTTAAGACGCATTCGACAACTCAGACGTGTTCCAAAAGAACGCGTCGGGTCAAGGGGCCGCGTTTATGCCACCGCCTCACCCATCGGACCAAAAGCCATGTCGCGTCCACCCAAAATGACGCATTCAACTGAACGCGTCGGGGAAGCCCGCCGCGTTTCCAAACGCAGTAGGGGGCCAGCGCACAGGCCAAACCCCACCTTCCCCACGGGCACACCATGCACAACCCATCGATACAAACCTCGTTTCAAAGCAGTAAACATGATATTCAACTCATAACAGGCCACCCACACATTCACCGCCCACTAAAACCGTAAAAAGGGAATTAAACCACAAGAAGGAAGTCTCCCTACCACTCGAGCGAGCTCGAGGGATGCAAAACCTCCACGCCACCGGCGCACCCACGCTCCAAACACCGTTCCTACGTGGACCCCGCGCCACACGAACCACCGGAAAGCTGCAAACGCCGCACGAGCCGCAGAAGACGCCACGGGAGCTCCGCAGCAGCTCCCCACAAATCGTAAAAAGGGAATTAAACCACAAGAGGGAAGTCTCCCTACCACTCGAGCGAGCTCGAGGGACGCAAAACCTCCGCGCCACCAGCGCACCCACGCTCCAAACATCGTTCCCTCGTGGACCCCGTGCCGCACGAACCACCGAAAAGCCGCAAATGTCGCACGAGCCGCAGAAGATGACACGGGGTCAGGCAGAGCCTTTACTGCTCGGTCTGGCCGAAACGACAGATTTTAAACACATCTGTAAATCGCGTTGCCTTCAGATGCCGTGTTTAAACTTTAAACGTGTCTACCAAGACCGACGTCACTCAAAAAACGACAAGCCGCTCAACACAAAGGCGGTAAGTGAATCGCGTCCAGTGAAGCTGTCGCATTTTAAACGCATCCAGCAACCCCGACGCCTCTTCACCAGAAGACTAACATGCTAAACGAGCTAAAACTGAAGGCCCACAATACCTACACAACGCGCGAAGACCACAACCATAGCTAGGGGTGAACACGGGTCGGTTTGGCCCGGTTTGGCTCATTTTTTGGCCAACCCGAACTGAACTGAATCCCAAGGCTAAACCGAACCGAACTGAACCGGTTCGGTTTAAACTGAAGTCTAATACTTCTATGTCGCAAATGTGTTTTTGGTCGAACGGCTAAGGCGTTGCCCCGCCCTTCCCGCAGGTGCAGGGTTCGAATCTGGCTTTCCCCTTTTTTCTTAACAAAAATGCTCGACTGGCATGCTTTTTAACCAAAAATCTTCTGGCAAACGTGAGTTTCGAACTCACGTCGCCCAGAAAACCGTTTGGCGCATGTTGTTCCAACTGCGCTACAAATTTTTTATGCCACAAATATATATCAAATATATATATTCGGTTTACTCGGTTTCAGAAACTGAAACCGGACTGAATTCTGTAGGGGCCCAAACCGAACTGGTCGGTTCGGTTCGGTTTTTTCGGTTTGAACCAAATTCTGAACAGCCCTAACCATAGCTCTATGACCCCACATTGGTCATGAGCACCCCACCAAAACACTAGAACTCAGATCCAAAAAATTCGCGACGTTATAGTTCATGTCGCGACATTGGTCATTATCGCATTTAGCTTGTAGATGTGACCGTTGGGGTCATCGCGTTTTTGATGGCGATGACTGTGTCTGTCGTGTTTTACCTTTCGAAGTCTGTGTTGTGCTAGTTGGGCAATGATGGTTCTGTATGGGCCTAGCCTTGGGTATGTGATGTGGTTTTAGGTTGTGTAAGTTGATTTAATGTTAGTAAAGCATGTTATAGGATTAATGGATTAGCTTATGGCTTGTTAGTGGGTTATGTTAATTATATTATTATGTAAAGGTTAAGTGGTTTTATGTATTTAGTGGTATGTGGTTGCTATGGAGGTCATGTGTTGACCGATGACGAGCAAGTTAGAATGTGGTTTACCATGGTTTAAGAACATAGATTTTATGAGTTTGTTAAGTGATCAGTGTGGCTTGTGTGTTTGCCGAGCTTGGTGGTCCGGCGCTTATTCCGGAATGCCTCTCTAGTCAGGTACCCCAGGTTCTTTGTAAGCTAGACATGTTTGTGCTAGGGGTTGTCCTGGTATTGTGTGTACCGTAGAGGTTTGTGTCATCTTCTTGGACCCCCTCACTCATTTGTTTGAGTTATACATCCAGCTGAGGAAAAGACGGCAATAGGGCAGCGACTTGTGAGTTGTAGTTGTGTTTGGTCGCTTGTAGCACGCTCGTGGTTGGGGGTACGGACACCAGTAGACGTACTGGGCCCCAACTAGTCCAGTGTTTCTAGTGCCTCACTTTAGGGGGCTCGAGCCAAAGTCTCTAAAGGTGCCAGACATGAGTCTACAATTGTGTGGTCTGCAGGTGTGGTGTTGGTTGGTCTCCACATTTCTTTGGCTTTGTTATGTTGTGGTTGTGGAGTGACAGTTGGACCTTTCGTTCGTGGCTGCGAGACTGAGAGGTAGTTCTTGTGTGTTGTTGTCCGAGTTAGATACTGACGTCATAAACCAATAGTCTTTGCCCGTGTGGTGGCGTCGTTCGTTCCGATTCGAGCTGTCCAGTTGTTGTGGTAGCGAGAGGTGACTCTCCGATTGTGGTTCAATTTGGTACCTTGTGGTTTCAGGTACCCGTACCATTCGTGGGTAGTTGGTTGTTGGGGCGCATCATGTGCTAGCCTTTTCAAGTGTTGAGGTGGATAGGTATTCGATTTAGGTCGTGTCGTGTGACCTTCCACTTGTCGTGTTTTTATCCTTTTGTGGGTAGTCCTCCGATGTGTTTGTTCCCATGGGTTGTGTGGTGGACTGACTCCTTACTGTCAGTCCAGTTACCTTTCGTTGGTAGTTGGCCTGTGTGGCTCGTGGTTTACTCACTTCGGTGACTACGGTAGACTGGTGTTTCTGCACTAGTCTTGTTGTTTTCTTTTAGCTTTTGTGAGTTGTGATTAGTTAGTGTGTTAATGGTTTAATGCAATTTAATTATGTTTACTGTTAGCACATTTTTACTTCAATAGTTCTCCTGTTATTACTGCTAGTGAGACCCTTGGGGGTTGATGTCTCGATTCCTTCTTCCAGTTACTGGTTTGTGGTTGTTTTAGGGAGGTCCTTGCTAAGCTGGTGACATTTTGAGGCTCACTCCCTTACAGTTCTTTTCAGGTGTTAACAATGTGTTTGGCTTGTAGTGGCGTTATGACAGACTTGTACCACCAGTAGTTGAGTTGTAGTTGTCATTGTGTGAGCTTTGCTCCCTCAGGGTATGCCCCATATAGTTGTACTTTTCTCTTATATATGTAATAATATATTGTGACAATGTAATTCAATGTGAATGAGTATGATTACATGTACTTTCTTGTATATTATACTATTGTGGTTGTCTTTTATATTCTTACTTAACACTTATATGAGGTATCCCTTATGAGACTACGGTCTGTTCACGGGAGGTAGGTCTGAATATGGCGCCTTATTAGATATAAGTATTCAGGGTCGCTACAACTTCCCTTTCTCCTAAGCTATTCTTACACACTCTTGGAGGAGCGGTAGCTCAATCGTGAAATTTACTCTACTTGCCAACTCTTCCTGGTTGTTCAAAGAAGTCTTGGGAGAAGTCTCACCTGTAGGCAAACCTTCATGGAAATCAACTAAGGTTAGCAATAATCTTGGGAGCCAAAAAGAAGGAAAGCTACAACACCTCTCTTTACCTTGGGATTCCCTCAGAGCATCCTTTGTATAATTGGAGGTATTTCCGCTCAACCAACTAATATGCGTGATAGGGTTGAGTCATCAGGAGGCTGTCATTTCTTCCAACCCATCTTCACTTGGGGTCAGGTTTAGGACACAAGGGGAAGAGAAGTTTAGAACAATTGGAAAGCCCCACTTGGGGGAATCGGTGCTTCAAGATATCCAAAAATAGTAGGACTTCCACCCTTTATGAGAGGAAGCCTTGGGGGAGAGTTTAAGGAGCTTCTAGCTTAGCAAGCCTAGAGGTAGAAGAAGTCATCACCGGTTAGGCGATGTTTCTTCAATTTGAAGAAGCCTCGAAAGAGAGCAAGATTAGGAAATATCCAAATCTTGGAGTAGACAACAAGGAAGACAAAAATGAAGATTTAAGAATTGGACACCAATTTGATCAGCACTAATGCATAGAAGTTAAGAATGTTCACTGAGAAGGGGTGAGCTGGGACACGGAAATCCGATTTCAAGGTCAATTGATATAAGAAGAACTGCTCAGGCCGACATGCTGTGTTGAGTTCATCAAACGATAGAATAGAGAAATCATATATCGGGGGGACACAGTATCAGAAGGCAAGGTCTTCTGTCTCTCACTCCGCCATGCTATTGTAAACATCATGGCACGATGGAATAATGGTGGCCTCAATCTTCTCCTCTGAATCCACCCTTGATGAACTAGCTCTGTGGTCAACCTTGGGGGATATTGGATCAGAAAAAAGATGTCTCCAAATAAGTAGAAGAAGAACCCTAGAACTTGGAAGCCCAGGGGAGAAAATAGCATGAAGAAGAAGAGCTAGTCGAGGAGAAGAACCCAGAAGCAGAAGCTTTGGGAGAGTCAGAGGATGGGAGGAAAGCAGGAGTCTTGTAAGTCATAGGTGGACTCATCAGATCAGCAGTCTCGGTGCTTAAGTGAAAGAATGAGCCAAAGGACACCGGAGTCGCCAAAAGAGAAGTAGAAGCAAGAGCTAGAACAAGAGCTAAAGTAGGAAGAAGGAAGCAAGTAAGATAACCTAAAAAAGTATTCATAGGCAAAAAAGTTAAGGTATTTTTGAAATTTCTCATATCCTCGAAAATCGAAAAACCCATGCCAGAATCAATGAGAATCAGAGTTCGCGACCCAAGATGCACAATTATAGCGTCTAAGCCTCGAAAAGCGCAAGAGTATGATAGTATCTACGTGGCAAGACAACAATGAATATATGAAAGGAAGTGCGACAGTGAATGCCATCCTCTATACTATAGCAAATCATCGATGGAAGCCCACAAAATGACATGCCACCAAAGTACAAGCCATTTTGAGTGGTTCAAAAACTGAGAGACATACTCATCCTTCCATCTCCTCGAGTATACATACTCTTAGAGCTAAATTATTTAGCTTGGGAGTGGGGGGGTTGATGGAAAAGGAAAATTTTGGCCCTTTGGCCCAGTCCGTTGAGGGCCTAGTTACTAAACTCGACTTAATAGGTGAAAGTCCAGTTACTAAATAGTGGTCCTCCTAACAAAGCTCAGTTATCAAATAGAGGCCACGAAGTATTAAGAGCACCTGATTTGTCACCTTAAGGAGGGCCTTTTATCTTAGCGTCAATGTCAGGATGACTACTCGAGGTGACGACATAGCTCTCAAGAACCACCTCGGCATGCACTAAGGTAGAAAGTTAGCTTGACCCTCACTCCACACTTTATCCTGATATACTGTAGCCCGACATACCTTATCCTGACAACGTATATCCCATATGGTACTTAGTCTGACAGGTCCTTAACCCAACAGAGCATCAATTCCGTGAAAATGAAGTTGCAGACACTCTTATCTGATATGCAGTATGGATCCCACATGAATAACGGTTACTCAGGAGTAGTAAAACCTCGAAGAGGATAATGACAGATTACCCATGATTGGCACGATCACCACGCACAATCCTTGCAACATGCATAAAAGCCTATGATGGCCACTATGCTGCAGTTACACCCACAACTTTGACCATAAATGTAGCCACATCGCATGTGGCCGTTGGAAAGGCTTGACCATCACTGTAAATCGTGGAGAAAATCCTTTAGATAAAGATATGCAAGATTCCACACTCATCCTACTATCGGTAGTGATCTCGACTCACTCATCCTCTTTGCTCTAGCTCTTGTTTGGTTCTAAGTTAGACATCAAAAGGTTTTCCCTATGATCCTAGTCACAAACCTCCCTGATCCTTCTTTTTTTCTTATAGATCTCCTTCTTGACGATTAGGATCGCCACTCTATTTTCCAAATCCTAAGACCATCCATCGGTGATCCGAGATTTAGCCTCTCCAAGAATGTTTGATTATTACATAGTATCATTAAAAATACCAAATCTAAGCTCGATTCTTATCAACAAGATCCATGCATTTATGATGAACATCCATATGGCTACTTTGATACACATTGTTCAGAAGTTAAGTTCAAATTAGTGAATTATATTGGTTTTACAATTTTTACAAAACTAAGATAGAGACAAAACTAATACGTCAAAATAAAAGAAGACGACAAAAGTCTATGTTTTTGTACCTATTATACTTTCATGTTATTTTTATATTTTTATTTAATTTTCTAAGCTTGACCGTGTGATTTTGACCACTCTTCACATCATTCTAAGTTTCAATGCGTGAAAGATATGTTGGAATCTTTTTATGCTTCTTCCCCCTCGCGGTTAGAATAAGAAGCATTCATTATTACACGGTCAAATTTGAATCTTGTTCATTTAATAGATTAAATTCAGAGATTCAAAAGTTTTATTCGTTCATAATAGTTGCACATAGATTTTCACGCCGGTGGCATGAATATGATATGAGTTAATAGCTGGAATGTCTATTTTCTTTGGTTTCAAGTTTTCAATATATATAGTAAAACGTTACGTGCCATATTTGAACCAAGTTTGTCATGCTGCCACAGATGGGGATACGACTGTAAACGGATCGAATGTGGAGGGGATATGAGTTTTTTCAGTTTCAATCTGAATAATTAATCGGATAATTCGTATATGTTTTGAATACAAAGTAGCTAATTTAATCGGATAATTTTCAAATTCGGAGCAGATATGGATATTAGCCGCTTCGAAAATATAAACTTAATAAAAAATATTAAGTAATATAAAATTATAAAAAATAAAAAATATCTAAAAAATAAAAAGTACAAATGTCAAAAATATTATTTAAATAAAAGATTAACATTAGATATTATATATATATATAATATATATATATATATATATATTACATGGATCATTAGATTTAGGATCCAATGGTAAAAAATAACTCTATTTTGGAGCTGATCTTAAACGGAGAAGATCACCCGTTTCCGTATCCACTTTGTTTATTATCTTGATAATATTTGTTTCCGAAATCTGCTCCGTCAAATATTTGTTAAACAGATAATATCCGATTAACCGAATACGAATTCAAATCGGATCCAGATATTATTCGGATCCGTTGATAGTCCTAGATCGGGGCGATATAGGCGTACTTTATTATGCCGGACCCAAGCAATCCACCCCGATTTGGTATGATCCAGACCATTTCGACCGGACTTGATGTGGTCTAGTGGAAGCAGGGTGGATGAATGGGGGTGGGGGGAGAGACTACAGGGGGAAGGGGGTGCGTGGAAAAGTGGGGGGGGGGATGATCGGAGGGGGAGGGAAACCAAAGAAGGAGAGGGCGATTAGAGGGGGAGGGAGGTGACCAGAGGGGGGGGGCACCGTAGGGATGGGGCAACTTAGAGGGGGAGGGGGGCGACTAGAGAGGGAGGGGACTTGGGGGTTGGAGGGCGAGGGGTGGGGGAGGGCAGGGAGATTGGAGCAGACTGCAAGAGGAGGGAGAGGGAGGGTGTGACGGCCCTGGATATTTATGCCCATTAAGGCTTCATATCCAGATCCGCCTCCCGCGAACGGACCGAAGTCTCGTAAGGAATATCTCACACAAGTGTTCAGTAAGAATATAAAAGACAACTACATAATATAAGACACAAGAAAGTATATGTGCTCATACCTGCATATAACAGTTTACAACTGTCTCATTATATTATTACATGTCCAATTAAAATGTACAACTACTTGGGGCATACCCTGAGGGAGCACAAACTCAAAGCTCACACAACATTAACTACTACACTACTGCTGGTGGTACGAGTCTGCTACAACACTGCTGCAAGCCAATCACACAGCAAGTCCTGAAAGAAACTGTTGGGGAGTGAGCCTCAATAAGTCATAGGCTCAGTAGAGGACCACCCAAAAGCCTCAACAACTAAACAGAAGAGACTTCAACCCCAGAGGGTCTCACTGGCAACACTGAAATCCAAACCATGGCATGTTCACATCATTACAATAATTAACAACTAAACATAATCACGACAATAAACATAAAGTCCTTGGAAGAAACGTCAGACCACAGAACTAGTACTAACACTACTAGTCCGCCCAACAACTGAAGTGCATAAGCTATAAACCTCACAGGCAAATCACTGCCCAGGCTACAAGCTTCACAGGCGAACCTCAAACACTTGAGTAACAAGACTGCTAACCAAGAGCTGGTCCCTTATACCCCAAACCACACTACGCCGGAAGCTACACACGAGGTATCAGGACTGGCTACCGCGAAGCCAATCCATAACACACTAAAACCATAATTGGAATCTTACCCGAGAAAGGGAAAAACACAACGAATGGAAGGTCACACCACACGACCTTCACGGAGCACAGCTCCTCCACAACACTTGAAAAGACTGGTACACTATGTACCACGAGAAACAAATAACCATAAAGGGTACGGGTACCTACCACCAAGAGGTACCACCACAAAACAGTACCCAAACAGGGTACAGGTACCTGCTACCACAAGGTATCACTACGGAAATCACAACCACACCAGTGCCACACACAAGGCACTTCACCACGATAAAACCTTGATACCACTGTGCCAACCACGGGGCACATCACAAAAGTCAAACCAAAACTAGTGAGTCACCGCTCACAACCCACACTAGTGAGCCATTGCTCACAAACCACACTAGTGAGCTACCACTCACAAACCACGACCTGTGGTAAAGCACGAGTCGGAAAGGAACGACGCCACCACACGAGAACGGATTACTGGCTGATCAGGCCAGTATCCAACCCGGACAACACAACACAAGAACTACGTCTCAGTCTCCTAGTCACGGACGAAAGATCCAACTGTCGCTCCACAAGCACAAGCCAAAGAACAGTGGAGACCAACCAACACCACACCTGCAGACCACACAGCTGCAGGCCCATGCCTGACACCTTTAGGGACTCTGGCCTAAGCTTCCTAAAGTGAGGCACTAGAAAACAGGACTAGCTGGGAACCAGTGTCGACTACTGGTGTCCGTACCCCCAACTACGAGCGCGCTACAAGCGACTGCACACCCACAAACGCAAGCCGCTGCCCTACTGTCATCTTTCCCTCAGCCGGACATACAACTCAAACACAGGAGTGAGGGTGTCTAGGACAGACGACACAGACCTCGACGGTACAACACGAGTACCGGGACAAACCCCCGAGCACAACAAGCACACGTGCCTGGCTCACACAGAACCTGAGATACCCGATTGCAGAGGTATTCCTGAACAGGCGCCAGACCACCAAACTCGGAAACGCACGAATCACGATATATACATATATAGTCTTTGGCAGAGTTTGTTAACGCTTGCCAAAAGTGTGAAAACAACAAAAGCTGTTTTCATGCACCGCGCCGCAACAGCAGGGATTTTTACCTCGTGCTGCGTGGAAATGTCATGATGTTTTAAAAGGTGAAAAAAAAGTGTTCACCCCAGCCGTTAGACACAAAGGGCATGGCTTGTGCCGATTTTGGCAAAAAGCGGCTCTGGGTCCGCTTTTGGAAAATTAGAGAGAGAAAATTTCTTCTCTCAATCTCTCTCCTTCTCCAAAAATCGCCCAACACGCAAGCCTATGCATCTGTTGGAACATTTGGTTCCACTTTTACTTTGTCAGAGATTTTTGAGTCTTAAAATCCACCCAAACTTGCTCCCAAACGATGCCTTTATTTATAAATCACGATATACATGTGTTAGGATTAGCTTAACATCGGTCACCATGTGATCCCAAGGCTATCCTACACCAACACATACATGAACCACAATTTTGCCTATCATCGACCACCTCGTGACCTCCGTGGCAACACACACACCACTTAACACATAAATCAGTATAATATTCTTCGAAGGACAACAACAGACCAGGGCTAGGTCCACACATGACCTTCACTGCCCAATCACCTCAGAGTAACTACACAAATTATATTACAATAATCATAACGACGACCACTAGCCATGTACACACATGCATGACACGTAAATCATGGAAATACCACAATGTCACGACTAGGTTCACACAAGAACCTCATTGCCCAATTACTATGACAAATCATAAGAATTACATTATGACAATGCGTGTGCCATACACACACCCAAACCACGTAAACTTCACACATATAACACAAACGACACGCCAACCAAGTAAAGTATGCTCACCTAGTGAGCACCACGCTCTACAAGCACCACATGTGCCAGCGCACCACAATCCGGTGCCATGCACAACATTTAATAAATAATCGAATAAACGTACTTTAAAAACATGCATCAAAAGACCTCACGGCTGAGGTCGCGACATGGGGTGTAGTCGCATTTAGGTCGCGACACCCTGATAAACCGCGATCAGAATACTTAACGCGACAGGGTGCAACGGCGCAATGAGATCGCACCACCCCGACACGTCGCGTTAGGAAACGTTATTGCGACGGGTTGATCTGTCGCGACCATGTCGCGACAGGGGGTTCCGTCGCTATCTCAGCCAGGAACCCTAATTCGGAACCCTTCTCCAGATCACCCCCGCAAACACTATAAAACACACTTAATTTGCATTTTTCATGCTTTAGTGTAAGTCCTAGCATGATATCTATGGTTTATAAACTAGAAAACACATCAACCACACCATGCAGACAATCCAAACATCAAAATGAGGTGGGATCTCCCTACCTTCGTGAAGAACATGAACTCCAGGTGTTTCCCCCGCTCCGCACGACTTCCTCGCGGCGAGAACACACCGAACACGACACCAGAATGCCGAATCGCCCAAAATCCCACAACAAACTCCCATCCTAGCCGAGCAGAGCTTCCCTAGCTCTGTTCGGCCAAAACTCTTTTAAAAATGCACAACGGTTAAGATCGCGACATGCACCTCCATCGCGACCTAATCGCGACCTGGGTGACCGTCTCCTTCTCAAGGCCGACTGCTCGGCGCGTGACACGCGGCAGCCATGCAGACGAAGACCGCCTAGCAACGGCAACGTGAACGGGACCCACAAGGCTGTCGCGTTCAGAACGCGACGCAACCTATTGTCGCGTTCACAGGCACAAAACCTGTGAGCACTTTGGGCCCAACAGCCGCCCACCAAGACTCACAACTCGCGCGGACACCTAAAACACAAGTTAATAGGCCACACATTGGCCACCAAATCTACTAAACAAGGATCCACAAAGATCCGAAAAACGCGCGACATTATAGAAGACGTGCAAGGATGGAGTTGGAGTGATCCAATGTTGTACGTGCCATATTGTACCAGCCCAAGGAAACTCTGAATTAACATGATCTGGGGATACTACTAACCTTCATTTCAGCTACACAAAATGTTGATAACCAAATATCAGTAAAAATATAAACTGACTTTTTAATTATATAATACATTAGAATCATATGAAAGTTAAGTAAGAAATAAGTATTTTTTGGGTAAAAAACGAGGAGATCTAAAAGACAACCGTGGTGTTTAAGATGGGTCAATATAGTTTTGTTTAAACTATTTTAACTGTCATATAAATAATAATAAAATAATTAAAGAGTTTAATACTATCTTAGTGTAAACACAAAAAAATATGTGTGCTTTGTAGAAGTTGGGCGGCCAGCACTTATCTCAAAAGTAAAATATTTAGTGCATATTTTCCGATGTACATAAAATAGACACACACAGTAACAGTATCAGATGAAAAAGTTGAGATAAATTAAATATTTGCATCTCTAAAGTGGCACATTAGATTTAGATGTGAGTATTTGTGCACACTTTTTCACCCCAAAAACAGTCCCTATAAAAGAGCTTCCAATGAAATCGCGCCAAACCAGCCTATATACGTTGGGCCCCACCCTCGACACCCACTCCCCACCCCTCCCCCCAACTCATCAGAAAAGCGGGCATTTCGCGTTTCGCAGGCATCGGAGAAGATTTTTTTTCTCTATTTTGCTCGGCCGCCCCTTCCCGTCCTTCTGCCCTTCCTCCCCCAACATCGCGTCCGACAGGTTCTGTACCGGCGTGGTTAACAGCTGCGTTGCTACCCAGACTCCCCCTTCTCCTCCCTCGCTCTCCTCTCTCCCTCTCCCTCTCCCTCCCTCCCTCTTTCTCCCTCTATCTCTCCCTCTCTCTCGATCTATCTGTCTATCTACCCAGTATCTATTTTTAGGGTTATTCTCTTCTCCTCCTGTCGTGGGTCAGTGGGTGCCTCTCCTTCCGCTTCCGGGCTCCACGATTCCTCCTTCGGGTTTCATCCACCATCGTCTGCGTCATTACCAGGTAAATCCTCTCTTCTTCTGTTGCATCTTTTTTCTTTGGATTCCTTCGGAGAAGCAGATCGAAGATCCCCTTTTGGGCGGTGTTTCCAATTGCTGTTCTTGTGATTGTTTCATCTTTCCATGGACTCGCCCTAGCGCGTCTGCTGATTGCCGCGGCTTGTTGGGGTTCTTATTCGTGGAACAGTGACGGAAAGGTTGGGATTTTTTTTTTGGCTCACGCTCTGGCTTTTTCTTTGTTGCCATCTGCAGGAATTCGTCTTTGTTGGGTGCTTTGGAGGTTCGTGAGCGTCAGGGTGTTTGGTCGCCTTCGTTCTTCTTCTTTTCGTGGTTTAGGGATTCGTCTTAGGGTTTCTGGAAGCGCGCCCAGGTATGCGCAGCTCGTGGGCTGATGCAGTTGAGGGCTCTGGCTCTGGCTCAGGCGCGGGGTCAGGCTCCTCAGCCAGCAACAATGTCCCGGGTGGCTCCGCTCCGCAGCGCTTTTCTGCCAACAGCGCCCCTTATGGTGGCTCCGCCCCTCAGCGTCCGACCAAATCTTCCTACGTCCCTCCCCATCTGCGGAATCGGCCCCCGCCTTCTGAGGCTCCTTCTGCTCCTCCTCCATCTACCGCCGATACTTTTCCGGGTCCCCCCAGGCAGCCTGGATATGGCGTCCCTCCTGTGGGGAGCCGCATGAGTGGTGGTGCCGGCCGTGACATGGGCCGCCCTGGGTTTGGGGGTGGCAACCGTAGTGGCGGAGGGGGAGGGTGGAACACCAGAACAGGCGGATGGGACCGTGGGAAGGAAAGAGAGGTCAATCCCTTTGCAAATGATGATGACCCTAAGGAGCCCACATTCGATGATGAAAACACTGGCATCAATTTTGATGCGTACGAGGACATCCCTGTTGAGACAAGTGGGCAGGACGTGCCTCCACCTGTGAACACCTTTGCTGAGATCGATTTGGGTGATGCATTGAATGAAAATATAAGGAGATGCAAGTATGTGAAGCCGACGCCGGTTCAGCGTCACGCAATCCCAATTTCCTTGGGTGGTCGAGACTTGATGGCATGTGCTCAGACGGGTTCAGGCAAGACAGCAGCTTTCTGTTTTCCCATAATATGTGGGATAATGAAGGGGCCGCCTTTGCAAAGGCCCCGAGGTATGCGGACGGTCTACCCGCAGGCCCTTATTCTGTCCCCCACTCGAGAACTGTCTGTCCAGGTAGGCTGCCTGCGTATGACATTGTTAGTGGAGTTCTTGGCTCTATTATTTATTCATTTTGTTCTCAATTTCTTCCGTACATTGGGTAATATGTGTGCATCTCTCCAAATTTAGATACACGAGGAGGCTAGGAAATTTGCTTACCAAAGTGGGGTCAGAGTGGTGGTTGCATATGGAGGAGCACCAATTAATCAACAGGTTATTCTTTTCGTAACACTTGCATATTTTAACCATGAAGTACTTTTCATTACGGATTTTCAGGTAGTCATATATTATTGTCGAATTGTGAAGTAATGTAGCATTTTTTGGTTTTTATGCACTAGATTTATATAATTGTTTCTGTTTATTTGAGTGGCTGTTACCTGTTATTTGTTTTTTTTCTTAGATAAAATATCGTGCCTATTGGTTACTCTCATTGTTTTATTTCATGTCTTCCTTTAGTAAAATTGGATATTAACAAGCTATGAACAGGTGCTCTTCCTTGCGATTAAAGTATGCATTCTCTGTCCTGAAAATGCAATTTAATTTTAAACATAACCTGGAGTTCCTTGAATATGATATCACAGAGAACAATTCAACTTAGAACATTTGTTGCTATATTTCACTGATATTCTTTTAGCAGCCAATTGAAGCTTTCCCTTTTTCTCTAATTATGAACTGAACAAAAGACTTGGATTGATTCTTATTGATTTTTCCACTTCCCCCCAAACTTTAAGGACACAATAGATCTATAGGTCTAAACATGCAAGAAGTGAGATTGCTGCTACAGCAATGGTTAGTGGTTCTTTGAACTTGGCACTATACTGTATATTGCAGCCTAGTGATTTATGTACTGTTAAGGTTGATTCTTCTCATGTTTTTTGACATATTATGATCAACTTTCACGATTATATATATTGAGTTGATGATGGAAGTATAGCAAAGTTAGGTTTCTTGATTCAGAGGTTATTAATGACTGTCACATCTAATTCATTTCCTTCTCCTTTTCTGATCATGTCAAAACGAGATTTATGTTACAGAAGTTGGCAGTAAATTAGCCACCTTCACATCTTGTTTTGAAAATGTTTCTTGTCATTGGTTTTTGTATTCAAAGTGGGTTTAAGGATTAATTGAGCTTGACATTAATATGAAGCTAGAACCACAGTATCACTTGTGCGTAAGGTGGTATTAGCATATGTGCATGTAATGATGATATGACTGCACTCACATCCATTTTTGCGACATGCCTGGTGTGATCATTTTGTTTACAGAGAAGTTGTATACACAAATCTTTGTGCATCTTCTATATTCTTGTTCCTTTATCTTATTTTATCTGAGGTGGTTGGCTGCCAATACCACCTGTCTTTGATTCATAGATGTAGTACTATGTTCTTGTTTGTTTGAAAATTTGCCAGGTCCCAGCTTAATGAAACTCTAGTGGGAGACTTGGATGTCAGCTTATATGCCATTCTGAATGTCCATTCTGACCGGGGAACATCCTCTTGAAACAGTTTATATTCTTATGCATTTATTTTGGCAAAGATGACGATACCTAGTATCTAGTGACATCTTTGAGCGACCAAGTGTTTACATTGACCCATGGTTAATGTCACATAGATAGGTACATTAGTTAATGTTTCTTTTCTGAGCTTTTGGTGCTGATTTCAATAAAAACTTAAGCCGATACTTAATAACTCATGTACATGACCTTCTTAGCATGAAAACTTACTATTTGAATAGATGTTAATGTTACAATCTCTTGCCTTAGGAAGTTTTCAAAGTTGGCAGTTGTTTTGTGATTTGACACATCATCTTGCTCAATACTCTATTATGTGGTCAGAGTTGAGCTGATCAAGGCATTGGAGGTGACATATTATTTAAAAATATAAAAATTCATATATATAATAAAATGCCTACATTAATTTATGCTACTATGGCAAAATAATGTAGAACGTATCCAATTCATGTATTCATTAAGAAAACCAAGTAATCATTCATTTAAGAGAAATGCTAGCTGCACGGCCGCACGAGTAATAGCTACCCTTGTGGATCCCACTTAGCAGGAGCATTTAATGCTCTTACATCATCTCAACATGAGCATAAAATGCTCTTACATTATTCTCCATGAAGTTTTTTGTCACCCTTAACTCTCTAAGGGCGACAAATAGTAAGTTAAGAGTGACAAATAGCCAACTAAGGGGGGAAAATAGTTATGCATCTCAAACAGGAGCATTAAATGCTCTTACACCATTTCCCATAAAATTATTTGTCACCCTTAGTTGGTTAAGGGTGTCAAATATAAAGTTCATCGTCATCATCAGAGCCTTATCTCATTATTTGGGGTCGGCTACATTATTGGTGTCACATATAAAGTTAAGGGTGACAAATAGCCAACTAAGAAGGACAAATTGCTATGCATCTCAAGTAGGAACATTAAATGCTCTTACATCATTCCCAATAAAGTTATTTGTCACGTTTAACTTGCTAAGGCCTAAGGGGGACAATAGGGAGTTAAGAGTGACAATTGGTCAACGGGGGGGGGGGGGGGGAAATAGCTTTTTGCATTGGGAATGTGGATCTGCATATAAAAAGGGAGGGAAAAAAAGGATGGTGGGGTCCACACGCTGCACACATGGCCCAATGATGTTCCGCATTACAGTTCCAGCAGGGCATTTTTACCCAACTAACTGGATAATAAGCATTTATCTTCATTCAAATATGTCGCCCTCCCTTACCCACTGGCACTCCACCCCACCTGTGGGCTGTAACACCCCCCCCCCCCCCCACCCACTCCCCAACCACCACAACAAACAACAACCTGCGGCCTGCCCTCCAGCTATGCACATTTGGCACCTAGACGCCCAAGGATCCCAAGCACACCTTGGGTCACCTTCGCACCTTAACAACTATGGTTCTGTAGCAAAAAAATTCGGAAGTACCTTACTTTAGAAAGTGTCATTGAGGAAGGTGTAGATAAAGGAGTTATAAAATTTCACCAGTATGGCCATAGGGAATCTCTAGGTTAGGTGATACAATTAGCATGCAAAGCTCACTCAGAAAGAAATATAGTGGAATTTGGGGAAACAACTAACATTTTGGCCAGATCAGGTTGCTTGGACTTTCCAAACTTATGTTGTGAGTTCTTCGTACTTTTCACTTTAGAGTGGAAGAACCATGGTACAACATATCATTTTCTTAATGCCTGCTGATGTGTTATACAATTACTGGTTCCACTTTTCCATTAAGCTCACATTGGGTTATGTCCTTCATTTTAAACAATGATGATAGAGCCTTTCAGGTACCTTCACCATCCATAAAGATATAGCTAGATTTCATTTGTTATACTGGAAATATCTCTATGCTTGACTAGGCAATGATGTACACATCCCAATGTTGCATATACAATGTAAGTTTGTCATACCTCGGCGCAATAGGGACTATGATGCAGGACACGATGTTGAACTGGGCTGGACTGACTACTCTCCTGGCTGAACTGGGCATTAATCGATTACCTCAGTGGTATCCCCTGATACTTAGTCGCTGGGAGAAGAAGAGCCCCATTAATCGATTAACACTGGGAAGCCACCTTTGACCCTTAGTCACTGGAGAGTTTCTTTGGGTTTGTTAATTGATTAACACTGGGAAGCCACATGTTTAGCTGTTGGAGAACTCTCTTGGGGCTCGATAACTAATTAACTTACTAGGTAATCAATTAACAATAGGTGAACCACTTGTGATATTTGGCCGCTGGAGGGACCCAATAATTGATTATCCCAACCTATAATCGATTAACTATAGGTCAATAATCGATTACCTCTGGGATTTAGTCGATTTTCCTTAGTTGAAGGAGGATGTGGTTGACTCTTGGGATCCTAGAGGTTTAAAGGAGGGGTGGGAGTTGAAGCGGGATAACCTTCCTCAGCACTCGATGATTCTCAGGGACTGATGGGTTCCTAGAGGAGTTGATTAGTCAGTCATAGGGAGCTGAGAGGGTGGCTTGGGACTAGGATTTGAAGTTAATGGGGATGGTGGGGTAAAGGTGTACAAGTAGTTGGGATGTAAGATTGCATGGGGTAGTGTGTGACGAACCGGGGTATTTATGCCCATTAAGGCTCCATATCCAGATCCGCCTCCCGTGAACGGACCGAAGTCTCGCAAGGGATAGCTCACACAAGTGTCCAGTAAGAATAAAAAAGATAAACCACAACAGTATAAGACACAAGAAAGTACATGTGCTCATACTTGCATATAACAATTTACAACTGTCCCATTACATTAATACATGTCCAATTAAAAAGTACAACTACCTGGGGCATACCCCGAGGGAGCACAAGCTCACACAACACTAACTACTACACAACTGCTGGTGGTACAAGTCTGACACAACGCCGCTGTAAGCTAAACACTCGACAAGCCCTGAAAAGAACTGTAGAGGAGTGAGCCTCAACAAGTCACATGCTCAGTAGGGGCTACCCAAAACAACACAGTAACCATGGACACCTCAACCCCAATGGGTCTCACTGGCAGCACCAATAGCCAAACCATTTCATGCTCACAACATATATATTTAAATAACACTTTACATAGTAATTGATAAACAAATGCATATTCCTTATAAAGAAAAAAGAACCACAGGCTAGTCTGCTCAACAACTGAAATGCCTAGGCCGCAAGCCTCACAGGCACATTACAGTCACAACCAATCATTTAAGCATAAGCCGCACAAGTCAACCATTGCCTAGGCTTATAAGCTTCACGGGCAAATCTCAAGTATGCGGGTAATAGGACTGCTAACAAAAAGCTGGTCCTGTATACCTCAAATCACAATATGTCGGTCACATATACCAAGTACATGATCGGCTACAGCGGGCCAATCCATCACACCTGAAAACCATATACGGTAGTTTACCCGAGGAAGGTAAAGCACATTGAGTGGAAGGTCACACTACACGACCTCCACGAAAACAAAATTCCACGTCAATACCAGAAAAACTGGTATACGACGTGCCACCACAAACCATTACCCACACAGGGTACAGGTACCTATTACCACAAGGCATCAGCACGGAAACCACAAGTGAACCAGTGCCATATCAGGGCACACCGTAACAAACTAAACCACATTTGTGGTGAGTCAATACTCACCATCTATAGCTGAAACTGTGCCACCACTCGGGCACTCCACAAGCCACAATCGTAGTCACAACTGTGCCAACACCAGGGCACACCTCAAACGAGACAAACCTCGACTACGAGTCACAAACTCACGAACCACGACAAGTAGCAAAGCACGAGTCGGAAAGGAACGACGTCACCACAACCACAACTGGAGTTAACAAAGCACGAGTCGCGAAGAACGACGCCACCACACGGGAACGGTCTACTGGCTGATCAGGCCAGTGTCTAACCCAGACAACACAACACAAGAACCACCTCTCAGCCTCGCAGTCACGGACGAAAGGTCCAACTGCCGCTCCACGAGAACAAGTCAAACAACTGTGGAGACCAACCAACACCACACCTGCAGACACACAACTGCAGGTCCATGCCTGGCACCTCTAGGGTCTCTGGCCGGAGCACCCTAAAGTGAGGCACTGGAAAACAGGACTAGCTGGGGACCAGTACGTCTACTGGTGTCCGTACCCCCAACCACGAGCGCGCTACAAGCGACTGCACACCCACCAACACAGGCCGCTGCCCTACTGTCGTCTTTCCCTCAGCCGGACGTACAACTCAAACACAGGGGTGAGGGTGTTCAGGAAGACGACACAGACCTCAACGGTACCACACTGTACCGGGACAAACCCCGAGCACAACAAACACACGTGCCTAGCTCACAAAGAACCTGGGGTACCCGACTAGAGAGGCATTCTAGAATAGGCGCCGGACCACCACACTCGGCAAGCTCAAACCACGATATATACACAAACACTTTCTGTTACCGATCACGGTACATATGTTAGGAATAGTTTATTCCAGTCACTTTTTGACTTACAAGCTAACCTACACAAACACATACATAAACCACATTAATAATAATACCACGACCTGTCATTGGTCACAAAGTGACAGTGAAGGTTACACTAAACACTGACCACGATAATCATATAATATCACACTTGTATTTTACTAATTATCCATCCAGAATATTATATAAAAGATTCTAGAAGATCGAGGCTAGGTTCAGACGTGAACCTCATCGCCACAACACCACAATAATTAATATATAATAAACATGATAACGCACGATGTGCCATGCATATACAAGCCACTTGCACGACATCAAAACCCTGTGATATTTCACAACTACATAGCCGGTAAATTGACCTCAAAAGCCCCGTGCTCCAAGAGCACCACAGGTGTTAATACACCGCAACACTTATAATAAGAATGCTATTGAAAACACACTGTGCACATGCACAGGTTGGCGGCGACATCGATTGTCGTCCAAAGGATATAGACGACAATGTTCCTTGCCGTCAACACCAAGTAAGCGACCACCACTTGGCCGTTTACCCACAATCAACGGCTAGATACCTAGCCGTTAATCTCCCAACGAAGAACTCTGCGTCAACCGATGTTGACGCCAAGATCTTCACTGCAGAACCCGCCAGAACACACAAAATGGCTCTAGACCGATTGCACATGCAATCTAGCCATAAATACAATAGAAAAACAAGGGGAAACACTTCCCTTTACATTTATATACCATAATTAAACCAGAAAAGTAAGATCCAATACTTGGATCGATCAAACCACCCAATTTCCTGGCATGGTAACCCCTTTTTCCCAAAAACACAATTAACAAGTAATCTGTGCAAACGAAGCATAACAATTCAAACAAGAGAAGTCAAGGGGTCCAGTCCCTACCTCAGAAACGCAAATAAACTCCTAAAGAACTTCAAATCGCGCTGAAACCCCCAGGAGCTTCCCGCGAATACCACCCTCCAATCCGTCATTCCCCGCCCGATCTGCCGCTACCGCGCGCATCACGGTCTTCTCACGTGCTCCCGTCAACCGTCGAAAGTAGTGAAGAGGCACAAAGGTGAAAGGTGGGGAAAGAGGAGAGGAGAAAATGGGGAAAGAAGAAGGCTCGGGTTTACCTAAAAACACAGGCGTCTCAGGTTAACGTCAACCCATGCGTCGCTAACCAAAACCGCCACAACTAGGCGTACACATCGCTCGACGCCAAGTTCAAGCAATAAAACCCATTAAAATAAACAGTAGACGTCCACATCGATGGACGCCAAAAACATGTTAACGGCAACCCATGGCCGCCAACACAAAGTCGACGTCACCCACCTGGATGCCAGACCCATAACCAAGCCCGGTAAGGATCTAATAAGAAACATACAACACTAATGGGCCTCACATTGGCCACCAAACCCGCTAAACCTGGATCCACGATGATCCGGAAAACGCGCGACGTTACATAGTGAAAGGTCAGGGATTGAGGAGGTAGAAGGGTGATGTGGCAGCTGCTAGGCATGGAGGAGGTGGGGAAGAGAGCTGGGTTGACCAGGTGTGGGATGGAGGGGGTGTCGTATGGTGGACTGTGATGGTAATGGGTTACATAGGTGCAGGGTGATGATGACTGGGGTGGTGGTAGATGAAGATGCTTGGTGGTGTAGTCGGGAGGGCCAAAGGAGCGCAGTAGTTACGCGGCGGCACGGCAATAGTCTCCCTGTTGTGGGGAGGCCGTACAGTGGCGGAGGCAATTGCGGCCCGGTGTGTCTCACCCCTTGGTCCATGGTGTTGCCGGTTAGGAGTGTCGCACTCTTTTGTCGGTAACATTGGGGCATCTCACCCCACCCTCAGGCGCTGAAACTTCTCCATGGGAGTAACCTTACTCAGGGAACTCATAGAGTCAGGCAATTTTCAACATCTTCTGTATCTTTCAAAAAATACAAATACATCAATGTTTATCGGGTTATAGCTAACCTGACTCTTGGCCTCCAGTCAAAATGACTAAAACACACTAAGGCTTCTTAATGGGCCAATCCACCTAAAGCCCAGAGACTACATGATAACAAAGGACTCAAAATAAAAGACTCTTATACTCTAAATATAAGCTCTGGGATTTTATAAAACATGTGTAACTCAGGCCCAAAAGACACCAAAATCCGAGATTCATATGGGCCCTAATTCCCAAGGGCGGCCCAAGACGCTCCTGCATCATAACCCCCCCTCCAAGTTTTAAAAAACTCGGGCCCAAGTTTTGAAGTGACGAAGCATCCAGGGGGTGTCTAGGGGACCTGCACATCTGCGTGGTGCTGGCGATGTCACCAACGTGTACAATTGCCGATGCTGACGACACCGACAGAAGTGAACTTGGTCATCTAGCTATAGTAGATCAAAGCCTACTGTCGAAACACAAGTGGTCGACCTGAACATTTGAAAGTGAAGTAGCACGACAGTCTGCCTTGAATACATCATCCGATATCAAATGAAGGCATGATGCAAGGAATAATTCTTGATCCCATGTGTCAGTGACCATAGGCTGGGTGCATGCACTGTCATCTTGGTTAGGAGTTATTGCTTTTGTTGGAGTATTCTAGGTTGTTGATTGCTCCAAGGGTGGGCGTTTACAAGCAAAATCAGTGTTGTCGATTTGAACTATACCTAGCCAATGGGACAACTTCATAACATAAGGGGCTGGCTTGTATTTCATGACAGCATGTCGATCACCCCACCACTCAGATCCGACTTTGATGAAGAGTTTTTCAGATGGATCAATCTTTAGCCCAAGCACCATCAAAATAAACAATTTCTTTATGGACTAGAGGAGGCTTACAATCAAAGTAGAACTCCACAAAAGCTCCATCAGGTTCAACACAGATCTTGCCTGTTTTTAATAATAAATCCACGATTCCTCGAGAGACATAATTGCCAGGCTGATGAGGATCAATCTTCAAAAGAGCATGTCTGTTATTTGGCAGGTGCACTATTGCTTTTATAACAAGTGGCAGCATCTCATACTCTTCAGAACCCAACTTGTGAGAACAAGTTGGTGGCTTGCTCTGATACCAATTTTGATGGGGGGCTAGATGATGAATTGGGCTAATTGACTCCTGGTTGAATTGGGCGTTAATCGATTACCTCAGTCATACACCTGACACTTAGTTGCTGGGAGAAGAACTCTCCAGGGCGTTAGTCGATTACCACTGGGAACCAATAATCAATTAACACTGGGAAACCACCTGTGACCCTTAGTTGTTGATAGGTTCTCTGGGGTTCGTTAATCGATTAACACTGGAAAGCAATAATTGATTAACATTAGGAAGCCACTTGTGACCCTTGGCTGCTGGAGAACTCTTTTGGGGCCCAATAACCGATTAACTCACTAGGTAATCGATTAACAATAGGTGGACCACCTGTGATACTTAGCCGCTGGAGAGACTCAATAATCGATTATGTCAACCTATAATCGATTAACTATAGGTCAATAATCGATTACCTCTGGGACTCAGCCGATTTTCCTCAGATGAAGGAGGAGGGGGCTGACTGTTGGGATCCTAGAGGTTTAAAGGAGGGGGCATTTAACCCCACCCTTCACAGGCACAGAAACTCCTTCATGGGCATTGCTTTTAAGGTGTCGCCAAGGTGACAAGGCGCTGGCCAACTGGCAACTGCCAAGGTGAGTGGTTGCCTAGGCGAGCAGGACTATAAAACTAAACAGTTTCATGATTCATGAACCACATCAGCCTTTGTTGTGCTTTTTATTGCTGGATGCCTTAACTATACATGTAATTTAGTCGTTCTTTATCTCCCTCTCTCAATTTATTATTTGTCTTGCAATATTTCAGGTTAAATAAAACTTTTTGACGTGTTGACATTTGACAGATATATGTTCATATTCCAATTGATTGCCTTACTACTATTAATTACTTTGTTAACATTTGTTATTTTTTCTATTATATGACCTCCTTACACACATGTGCTAAACATTTGTGGGTAGCACTTTTATATTAATAAATAGAGAATATACATGGTACAAATATAGATTTTTGGGTACTTTGTTACATAAACTAGGCTTCGCCTAGGCGCCTCGCCCTGGTGCCTAAGTAGTAAGGCGGTGGGCCACCGCCTTGATCACCTTAACAACCATGTTCACGGGAGTAACCTTACTCAGGGAACTCACAAAGTTTGGCAATTTTCAATATCTTCTCTATCCTTCAAAAAGTACAAGCATGCCAATATTTATAGGGTTATAGCTAACCCAACTCTTGAACTCCAGCCAAAATGACTAGAACACCTTAAGACTTCTTAATGGGCCAATCCACCTAAAAGCCCATGGACTACATGATAACAAAGGACTCAAAATAAAAGATTCTTATATGCTAAGCTACTGGGACTTTATAAAACATGTGTAACTCGGGCCCTGATGACATAAAATTCGAGATTCATATGGGCCCTAATTCCCAAGGGCGGCCCAAGATGCTCCCGCATCAGACTATGTTTAGCTTGTCTTAGCCCTAATGTTTACGTACATGTATGTATGCATATTTAATGAATGAGTCTTGTTCTTTTTCTAATCTTGTATTTTTTATTTTCCTCTTATTTATCCCGAGTCATCCAACTATTTTCATAAATCTATTCATACAACTATTCTCCAAGGTTTGTGATATCAGATCTCGGCTTTGTCTTGGAGGAGTTGGAGAGAAGAGATGTTGGAGAGATCTTGGTAAAATATCGAGATCAGATATCGGGATGCTATGTGTGTGTGTGTGTGTGTGTCATAAATGATACCAAAATGATCATTTCTGTTTTAAATTTTTTAATATCGTAATAAATTTTTTATGACATAATGGGAATTAACAGGGTTTCAGCAGGAATTAACAGGATTTCAGGCTTTCAGCAACATTTCAACTGGAAGTAATGGGAATGAACATGATTTCAGCAGGAATTAGAGTAATTAATAGGGTTTCAGGTTCTTAACAACATTTTGGTAGGATTTTTCACCGACGTTTTTGATTTAATGAAAATAAATATTAAAGCATAACTCAAAACATTAGTATTTTTTAATAACATAGTAAAACATTTAATAACATAATCATTAACACATGACTTAGAACATCGGTAATTTTGTCTTGAATTTTTTAATAACATAAGAAAAAATTTATGCAATGAAGCAAGGAAACAGAATGAGAAATAAATATTTCAAAAGTAAAGCAGGAATAAAGGAGAATCAGAAACGAAACCCAAAGCATTCACTAGAAATAACACGAACTGAAAAATCATAAACAAAATAGTTGGCAATTATTTAACTTAAATATATGTTAATATTTTTATAGAAACAAGGGTTAACAAAATTTTAATAGAATTAAAAGTCCATAAAATTGACAAGAATCAATAAGAATAAAAAACTAAAACCCAAAGAATTCACTGAAATAAAAATAATACGACAAAGAGTGATTTTGTAGTTGTCCCAGCCGGTGCACGCCTCTTTCTGGTTTCTCACCTTGGGCCAGTCAAAGAAGATACCCGGTCAGACAAAACAGTATAGGACCTACCGCATCGTCCTTTGGCAGGGCTCTTTTCTTTATTGGCAAGATTCATGGGCCTCACACACTCCTCTCACGGGAGGGATGCTTCAAAGGGAAGACACCTTGCATGCGTGGTTGGGTTGGGCGGGATGGGGCACATCGGGCTAAACTTTTGGCCTAAAAAAGTGATCTTGGTTGATTTCGGAAGGTAATCTCGTGAACCTCGTTTCTCGAGACCTTCTAGAGACTGAGAATCTTGTGAGATCTTGCGAGATTGCTTATCATACTATTCTCTATGCTGACCAGCCAATTGGTATACACATCCCAACTATTTTCCTCTAAGTTGGATGTACACTGTTAAGATTTCTCTACCAGCAAGAAAGTGTCGTCGTTCTTCAGCAGTGGGTGCATACATAAACGAATGCTTGTATTGTGTAATATGTATACTGTGAAATCTATGAAGTTTTGATGTTACTTGTTAGACTTGAAACATTTGTTTGTTTAGCTGCTATTATGAGAGAGCCAATTGTTTAGATTGAGAGTTGAAATTCAAATTGTGTGTTTTTGATACACTTATGGTGGTGCTGGCCCTGCTTTTTGTGTAGCTGTGTGCACGTGTCTTTTGCAATAAATGCCTGCTCTTTCTGTAGCTGTGTGTATATCTGTGTACCCGTGTACACACACAGCTGGCATTTGCAAAAGCATAGAGTTGACATAACCCCCTACCCCACAACATGATCCGTTTCCCTCCCTTACCATCCCCATGTCTCAGCAGAAATGATTGAAGCCCACAAGGAATATGGACATGTAGTCAATGGCTACTTTAATAGTAGGATTATTGTATATGAGTTGGCACTTTTTTCAAGACAGGAGCATGATTCAAATTTACAAGCAGCTGTCTTTTGGTTGTCTCTATTAACTTACCGTTCATTATGTCTTGCTGCGGAGGTTTCTAAAGCTGGTAGTCATTCTCCATGGCTATTGAGCTGGCTTGCTCTGACTATATATGCCATTCTATGGGTAATTTTATGTTGGAATTTTGCTGGTTAATTGACCCATGGTGGTCTCTGTGTTGGTTAAATTCAAAACTTTATGTTATACATGGAAACCATGCTCAAATTCTCTTTTTCTATGTGCATGTGTATACATATGTATGTGACATAAGATTGTTCTGGCATTGCACTGTAGAATGTTTTTTTTATGTCAAGTCTATCTTCCGCTTATTGACATACGTATGGCAGTTGCGGGAGCTGGAGAGAGGGGTTGAAATTCTTGTGGCAACCCCTGGTCGTTTGGTAGATTTGCTAGAGAGGGCTCGAGTGTCTTTGCAGATGATCAGGTATCTCTGCCTAGATGAGGCAGACAGAATGTTGGATATGGGTTTTGAACCCCAAATTCGGAAGATTGTTGAACAAATGGACATGCCTCAGCGAGGTTTGCGACAGACAATGCTGTTCAGTGCAACCTTCCCAAAAGAGATACAGGTTATGTAACTCACTCTGACATCTTGTACTTGTGAAAAAGTTCCAGCCTTGTTGACTTACAATTCCTGTTTCAATGTAGGTGTAATTGCTTATGTTCTTCTGAAATCATGCATATTTTATTCTATTGACATGAATATCCCCATCTAGGTGATATTTCCTTCAATTATACCCTTCAGGTTCCACTACCATCAAAGTTAGCGGGTGATTCTATTAACAATGTAAAATATAGGATTTTTTTTGAGGTGTATGCAAGAGAATATAAAGGATTCTAGGGGTGTGTACATCATCCAATTGATTATGTATGGAAACTTGCGAAGGGTAGACTAACATTTTTGTGTCTTAATCTGCCTAAAGTAAGTGAAATAAATGACTGGTCAATGCACTGCTTTGTTCACCTGTCAACTGTGTGTTAGTGAGCAACAGTCAATGCACTGCTTTGATGACGTGGGAAGATGGTGAAATGGTATTAACACCTTTAAATTTGCTTGATAATCCAAATCTTTCAACAAAGTTCACTGGCAAAGATCTGTAGGAATTTTTTGTCGATAGTCTTTCTCTTATCCATGCAGCCTGCCTTTTCTTTTTCCCGTGATGGGGAGTCCGGTGGAGTGGTGTAGGAGCTGAGCGATTCCCTCCGGAATTAACTGGGTACCTCCTGCCTTCGGGCAGGAGTTCTAACGGTCGACCAAGCCATGGTCCTCATGCGTCCTTCATTTTTATTTTGCTTCCATGCAGCTTGCTTTTCCTCCCGATGGCATTAGCTAGATCCTCCAGACATGTTTTGTTGCCCTGGCAACAATAATCCTCACAAAATTGTGATTTGGTTGAAACCTTAAATTTTTTTTTATAAAGAAAGTGGATTTTACCAAATGACTAGAGGTGATAGGTGACACAATCAAAGAAGTTGAGATATTCCTCTTCAAGAAAGAAGGGGGAAATCAAGAAAAAAACAAAAGTGGGCCCTTTGACGACTTAGACCACCTATCTACCATTAATGTAATGAGATGCCCACTAGCTATTCCATAAATACGAAAGAGACGATATTCTAAAGCAAATATATTCAACGTAAAGTCTACTTCCTCGAACAAGAGCATTGCGTTATTCAACTCCATATGCTCCAGCAAACTGTGTGGATTGTGGAAAAGTAGGGATAAACTTCTTTCTGCCTTTGTTATTAACCTTCCTCCCCAGGAAGCGAAAATGTGCACACATGTTCTCTAAGTAATTAAAATTTGTATGGAAAGATAGTTCTCCACAGACCTGCAAGACCTCCTGACTCACTCCACAAATAATGAATAACTGCTTCGAAGATTCCAGAATTTGGTGAGGACATGCAAAAACCTCACAATTTGGCTCCCGTTTTCTTCTATAGAATCTATACTACTACTTGGCAATTCCACTTTGAAAGATTAGCCACATAAATGCCTAATTTTTAAAGGTGTTTTTGCGTTTGAAATGTCTTTATACTTGGATACTGATGTTTCTGATTATTAGTGCAGCAGTTGAAACCTGCAATTACCTCAGGAAACCAAGGACGGAGAAAATACAAGAACTTCTTTGTCAGGCGAACATAGGTTGTGTCATTCAAGCTGGGTTATAGTGGGGTCTCTTTATTGTTGGTGAAGAAAAACAAACTCCCCAAAAATTGTATTTCTCCATAAGGAAATCATGTACATATATCTGGGTATACAATAAAAGCATAATAACAAAAAACCCCAAAGATATAAATATTCTACACTTTTCCTCAAGCTGGAGCATATATGTCACACCAAGGTTTGGCGCATCGGCGATTCGGGCCGAATCAGGTTTCTCTCGATTCGGTTCGATTCGCCCGAATCAGACCGATTCGGTCCGATTCTCATGGATGCGGCCAGAAACCTGTTTTTTGGCCCATTTCTTGGTCGATTCTCTTGAATCTGGCCTTTTTTTGACTAATTGTCTGGTTTAGGCCTCTTGTAAATGTGTTTCATCATATTCGATGACATTTATATCATGTAATTGCTATGCAAACATTTATTTTCAATCAAAAAAAGCATTAAAAGAGTGAAAACAAATTGAAACTCATTAATAGAAAGATATTTACATTGCACAAAGTAAATACAACGATTAAACTCTAAACTCCAATACAGAATACAATGATTTACTCTAATATCCCCAATGCCCCTGCTGATATGGATCATATGCATTCCATTGGGATTGGCTAGGCACCGACTCTGACTCATCTGACTCTGAGGGTAGCTCTCCAATAATGTGATAACCTTTTCTTTCAGACACAAAATTACGATACTCATCCCATGTCATCATGGTATGGTATCTCTGTCGAAACAACCTGAGATAATGGTCCCACATTTGGCAGCCGGGACGGATTACATTCAGTTGTGCCATCTATACATCCTCCAAAGGAGCAAAAACATGAACTGGAACAGGAACATAAAATGCTACAGGAGGAGGATACATATATGGAGATGGACCAAGGTAGCCTGCTGTGGCAGTGTACCCACTGTACCCACTAGAGTAGTCTGTGCTAGTGGACTTGGGGTGATAGCTATGACCGCCATAGGATCCAATAGACTCTTGTGTACTCATCCTCTCGAAGTCTGATATCATAGTGTCATAGCTATTGGAATCCACTGTTGAACCTCCTGTATGACTGCCAAGTCTAAACGTCTGCCTTCTGTTGTACTACAGTGAGGCACCATGACTAGTATCTTGGGTTGCACCCCGAAAAAATGCTCCTCTGTGAATGCCATCCCACCACCTCCTCCTCCCTGACCACTGTCACCATCTCCTCCTCCCTGACCACTGTCACCATCTCCTCCTCCCTGACCACTGTCACCACCTCCATTGTTACCACCACCGCCACCTCCAGCATCTGAAGAAGAAGCACCTGCAAATGCAATATGATTTTAAGATTGGTTAGCACAAATACAAATACATTTGAGATAATGTGCAATACAAAATGATGACCCACCAATAGTCATCGAATCATGGGAGGCGCTATTGGGCAATCGGGGTGAATCCAACGGAGACGGTGTGTCATCCTCTGCATTTGAATCCAAAGTCTCTGCATCTGCAATGTCAAGTGGATCTTCAACAAGGGTAGTACCTTTCTTGTCTTTCTTGGATCTTCTTTTTTTGTACTGGGGGAGGTGGCTCTCGTATAACAACTCATTTAGTTGGCCGGGACTCTGTTGCACCAGTTTTTTTTCGGCGGGATTCTTGAGCTATTTGCTTCCCCTTTGCCAGTTGAGATGATGTGAGAGCCCTTGTAGATTGTGAGGGAGCAACAACTTGGGTAGATGGCCCTCTCCTTCTAGATTGTGAGGGTGCTTCCCTCAAAGATCGTGTGCGGGGGAGGCCTTCCATCAACCTCTCAAAATCATCATGATCATCATGACCATGTCCTCCACTTGCAATAGCCCCTAACATGATACATTAGCACAAATGCAATTGATAAAATATGTAAGATGAAACGAAAAAATTACTCTCCCGCCTATAGTACGCTCAACATGCTCTAGTTCTATGTCCCCAAGAAGATCCACCTCAGCCTCTAGATCCATTTCATAATGAGGGGAGTATGGCTGTCCCACATTTCCACTATCTCCCTCCTCCTCTGCTGTTGCTTCTGCTGCTGCCCTTGCCAGGAAAGTGTTAGGGCGAGGTGGATCTTCAGGATCATTTGCCTCCTCATCTAACTCATACTCCCCCCGCTCTGTGGTTGCTCGTGCAACCCATGCAATCATTGGGCCTTCTTCATCTCGTAGGAACTCAATGTCAACAGGATCATAGTCTACGTCCCCACGCTGCTTTGGATCTTCTGTGAGATGTTTAACCCTCAACCTCATATTGTAGTGCACATACACCAAGTTGTCCAAGTGCCTATATGACAATCGATTCCGCACTTTGGTGTGTATCATTGCAAATGTAATCCAGTTCCTCTCACATCCACTAGATGAGAATGTCTGCGATAAGATCTTCACTGAAACTTTTCTCAATGTTGGCGCAGTATGCCCAAAGTTAAACCACCAATCAACTGCAACTAAATTAGTGAAACTCAATTAGCCCTCAACCATCAAGTTGCAATGACAATAAATGAAAGGGAAAGCATATTACCGCTCTCAACACGCTCCCGACCAGCAATGACAGATGGCTCAGCAAAGCCCCCAATAGCCTCCCGAAAGCTCTTCATCTGCATTTATTAAATTGATCATGCATATCAAATTCAAGTATTTGTTTGGATGGAAGTTGATAACCCTATACTTGCCTCATCAATGGCATCCGTTGCTTGCACAGGACTTCTTGACAATCTTTCAACAACTCTTGTAAAAGCAGCCGTCAAGTCATCGTCATATGCCAGCTCGTGCGTGTAATGGTATGCAGGGTGGAGATAATATGCTGCAATTGACGTATAAAATATCAATGGTTGTAAAATACATTAATACTTAGTGCAAATGCAAAAATATCAACAGTTTCCTTACCCGCCATATGTAGATCTCTACTCATTTGCCGGTTCCATCTATCCTCAACAACATCCAAGACCAAGTGTGCATACCGAGGTGACACTTCGCGGATCTTCTTCTTTGCGGCTTTAAGTTTTACGTACACCAATCCAATAGAAGGTCTCCTATCCCCATCAACCACCCTCAATACGTCATACAGAGGTTCAATGATCTGAACACCTTGAACACTCGATCCCAAAAATTCGAGTTGTTGATGATGCCTTCCACATTTTTTCCATTCGATGTTCCCGCAAAAGTGCTTTGCAACCATTTATCATCTCTGAACATGCGTTTCAATCCATCTTTGTGCTTCAATAGGCTTTGTAATGCGACAGTTTGTTGCAAAGCGGGTGACAGCCGGCCTCAACAACTCTCCACCTGTGGACTCTCTCATCCACTCCAACACAACATGCTTATTGTAGATGAACCTTGTAATCTTCTGCCCCGCATCCACCACCATTTTGACGGCTTGCAGTGTCCCAATCTCTTTCAGCATCAAATCAACACAGTGGGCAGCACATGGGGTTCAGTAAAGATGAGGATAAATCTTCATCAACTCCTCCTCTGCTTTTTTGTAGGCAGATCCATTATCCGTCACCACCTGCGTAATGTATTGCTCACCAATCTCCTCAACAACGTCCCATATCAAACTCAAAATGTATTTGTAGTTGTGTACTTTATCTGATGCGTCAACAGATTTGTGATAGAAGATTTGTCTATCACAATACACGAGGAAGTTGATGACACTGCTCCTGGTGGTGCCCGACCAACCATCACACATCAATGTGACACCATACTTCTCCCATTTCTTCTTAAAGCTGTCAATATAAGACTTGATCTCATTAACTTCTTCTTGAAGATATTTCCCAGCCAAGTCCCTAGCTGTAGAAGGCTGCACATGTAGCCCTACACGTTGAACCTCATGTATAGCAGTTTTGTAATAAGGACTATTCGCTGCATTGAATGGTAACCCTGCATGGTGCCACCATTTTGCAATTGCTCGACCCACCTTATATTTCGGCCCCTGCTGGTTGTATGCATCCTCAATCTTAGTCTGCTTGCCATGCTCCCTAGGATACACATAAGGGTCTACGTCCTCTATTTGCACACCTGTGGGTCTCTTGCTATGCCTTCCTTGTTCTTGTGTGGGAGGGGGCCGAGTGAAATAATTCCCCACATTAGAAAATCGACGGGACTGACTTCCGCCGGCGCCCCCTACCCCTACCCCTGAGCCACTGCCATTGCCACTGCCAATCTCATGTTGAGCTCCCTGAAAACTGACTCTGTAGGCTGTCCTTTGGTCAGCTTTCCATGCCTCGGCCCTGCTCTGTGCTCTGGCTCGCCTTTTCTGCACATCAGGATCATGCACATATTCTGCGTACATTTCTACTTCATCCCCAATGTCTTCATCTCGTTCCCTTCCTGATATGATCCTCTCCTGCATCTCCTTATCCGCCCTCTTTCTTGCAGGCTCTGCTTGAACATGTTTAAAGTGTTCAATCATAAGTTTTTTAACTTCACTTGGTACCATTTTACAACCCTGCACGTCATGGTAGCCTGCTAGTCGGTCACCTGCAAGGTGCTTTTTCAACCGGGAGACGCCACCTCCTTGTCCCGTAAAACTACAATAATTGCACTTGAAGTTGTGTCTACTGCCCAACATGGTGCCATGCTGCCACCCAATATCATTAGAGCCCTTCTTCGGTGCCATCTGGAGGGACAAATAAAAATTAAATATATTAACAGTAAATTAATTCAAATTTCAGAATTTGAACACTAAAAGAAAGTGTTCTTATATGATAATTTTTTTTTCATAGACATGAATAACATGATCATACAAATCCATTCACACCTTCACAGGCATTTTATGTAATTTCAAGTTTTATTTTTTTTGAAAATTTTAAAATATTTATTAATCATGCGGGAACATAAATTAATTTTAGCTCCAATTCATATGGAATCAATTTCTAACCATGATATAGAAGTTATACAAAACATTGCTATCAATTTTTGGTTCAATTTTTTTTTAAAGATTTTTTAAAATTTTATTCAGAAATTCATAATTTAGGGAAAATCTTCAAATCTACATGAAAAAATTGTAGATCTTGATGAGAAATGGTTGCAAGGGTACACCAATTATTTGCAACATCATTTCCCATGAAGATCTAAGTCATACACCAAGAAAAAATTAAAAAAATGAAGGAATATGGTGGCTTACCTTCAAACCCCTGTAGAAACTCCAAAAACCTTGAAGAACAAGGCTTGAATGCCTCCAAATCCACGTCCAAATGGCTTCAAACTCACGTAGGAACTCTCCACTTGTGGACTGGCATGCAGATCTAGGGTTTTTTCCAGGGAAAAAATGAAAACAAGGGGGAGAAAGAGGGCTCCCGCCTGCTGCGCTGCGAATCGGGACTGTACAGTCCCTTTCGCAGTGCATCGGCCGGCACCCTTAAGGGCGTCGGGCGAATAGCGTCCGATTCGCAGTGTCGAATCGAATCGTGCGAATCGGGTCGGATTTGCCTGAATGACCGGATCCGGGTGAATCGATCCGAATCGCGCATCGGGTTTCCTGTGATTCGCCCGAATCGGGCCGATTCGCTCCGATGCGTCAAACCATGTGTCACACATGCCCAGCTTCCTACACAAAACACCAAACTGACCAGCTCCAAGTGATTTTGTGAAGAGATCTGCAGTTTGATCCTCAGTGAATGGGGTACTAATCTTCTGGGGCATAATTGCATCTTGAACAAAATAACAATCAACCTCTATATGTTTTGTACGCTCATGAAAGACATGATTATTTGCAATATGAATAGCAACCTGTTTATCACATCTCATTACCATAGGACCACAATGAGATACTCTAAAGTCGCCCATCAAACATTTCAGCCACATCATTTCACAAGTTGTCTGAGCCATTGCCCTATATTCAGCTTGAGCACTAGATCTGGCAACGACAATTTGTTTCTTCTCCAAGTGACAAGATATTCACCAACATAAGTATAAAAACCTGAGAAGACCGTCTGCCCATCCAATACCCTGCATAATTAGCATCAGAAAAAGCTTCAATAGATAAATGACCCAATTACTTGTACAAAAGACCCTTTCCAAGACCTCCTTACAGTACAGGATCTTTAACATTGCTTCCCAATGGCATAACTTGGCTTCTGCATAAACTGGCTGACCATGGAGACAACAAATGCAATATCAATATGAGTCATTGCTAGATATATTAGTTTACCACAAAGCTGCCTATATTGAGTAACAACAGCAAATGTGAGGCTTTCCTCAACATCAAGGTCAGACCTTGAAACAGTGTCAACAGGCTTACACCCAAGTAGTCCCATCTCTTGTAACAGATCTAAAGCACATTTTCTTTGTGACAAAGAAACACCATGAGAACTATATGCTACCTCAATTCGAAGAAAGTAGCATGGTCTACCAAGGTTTTTAGTAACAAAGTGACTTCCAAGATACTTGTGAATTTCTTGAATGCCATCCACATCAATCTCCCAATAAGAAGCATCTCATCATCATAAATCACTAATATCACTATGCTAGACACCATGTTGAACAAATACCAAGTGATCAGATGGACTCCTTTTTAATCCAACTCCAAATGCAACTTGACTGAATTTATCAAACCACACCTGTGGACTCTGTTTCAGACCATATATTGCTTCCTGCAACTTGCACACCATCTCCCCTTGAGCAACATATCCAAGAGGGTGCTCCATATACACCTCTTCTTTAAGATCATTATACAAAACATTCTTGACATCCATTTCAAGCATGGTCCAACCCTGATTGATGGCAAGAGAGAACAAAACCCTAACAAGGTTAAGTCAGACAACAAGGGAAAAAGTCTTAAAATAATCAATCCCATAAGTCTAAGTGATTCCCTTGTCGACAAGTGTAGATTTATATTTGTCAACAGAACCATTCAGAGTGTACTTCACAGTGAACACCTACCAATAAGAAACATGAATAACATCAACCGGTCAAGGTACAAGGGTCCAGGTACCACAAGATAGTAAGGCAGACATTTTCTTATCCATAGCAGCCTTCCACTCAGGTTTGGACAGTGCTTCAGAAACAGACCTGGGAATAGGAGTTGTAGAAATAGACAAAGCAAATTGACAGAAAGATGGAGACAAAGCATTATAAGAAATGAAGTCTGCAAGAGGATGCTTAGTATTGGATTGTTTCCCTTTGTGAAGAGCAATAGGAAGTTCTACATCAGAAGAGGAAGAGAAGTCTCACCAGTGGGTGGAGGAGCCTCCACAGATGAAGAGGGACCCACAAGCGATGTATTGGGAGACCGTCGTTTGTACATGTGTCCAAATCTGCTATCCTCTGCGAGAGACTCAACATGGTTGTTAGGGTGGTCAAGGGAAGGCACATCTATAGAAATAAGATCAAGGAGAACAAGTGAAGAAGAGGTCTCTGCAGGGGAGGTCCATAGAGAACAAGCATAAAAAGGCAGAGTCAAAAAGTGTCACATCAGCAACAACAAATAGCCTCTTGGATTGAGGGTCAAAGCAGCTATACCTTGTTTAGGTACGAGAGTATCCCAGAAAAATGCAAGGAATAGATTTGGGAGACAATTTATCATGTCTTGGTTCAAGCATGAACAAAACACTTACATCCAAAGACATAAGAAATAGGAGGAAAAAGATTGTCACTTGGATATAAACAAGAAAAAGGACTCTTTTGATCAACTGTTGGGTATACAATTTATAAGATAACATGAGGCAATAACGACATCCCCCGATAGTATTTGGGAACATTCATGTGAAACATGAGGTACAAGCAACATCAAGTAAATGCCGATTCTTCCTTTCAGCAACACCATTTTGTTGAGATGTATACAAGCATGATGTTTGATGAATGATTCCATTCATAGAACAAAAATCAACAAAGGATGACTGGACATACTCCTTGGTATTGTCTGTGCGAAGAATTTTAATGGAGGTAGAAAATTGAGTTTTTATTTCTGAGTGAAAATATTTGAATACATCAAACACATCTGACCTATATTTCAAAAGGAATAGCCACGTCATTCGTGAAAAATCATCAACAAAAGTGACAAAATAATGAAATCTTAACTTGGACGTAACTGGAGATGGCCCCCAGATGTTCGAGTGAACATGATGGAATGGAGCAGCGCTCCTTTTATTGTCACTAGGAGGAAGAGAAACCCTATGGTGTTTCCCAAACTCACAAGCCTCACAATGAAGATTATTCATTGAGGAAGGAATATAAACAACATCACAAAGTCTAGAGAGAGACAGATGTCCTAGCCAACAATGTCACTGAAAAAAAGTGTTGGACGTAGAGGACGCCTTATATTCTTAGAGAGGCCATCAACAAGGTAGTACAACCTGCCTGACTCACGACTGCCACCAATAAACTTTTTCATTTGGAGGTCTTGAAAAACACAATACGAAGGATAGAACGTTGATGAGCAGGAGTGGGTCAAGGAACTAATGGATAACAAACCAACAGAAAATTTTGGAATATAAAGAACATCTTGCAGGGTTAAGAGATTGAGTGTGAATAGTCCCTTTTCCGTTTGGCGTCGGCGCTAGTTTCTTCATATGGGAACCTGGTGGCCAAGTCGGATCTGCCGCGCACGTCCAGGCATCTGCAGTGTTCACCTTCCCTGCGTGAGGTGTCTGCAGTGTCACCCGCACCACGAGAGATGTTCGCATGCGTCCTGTGTGATGCCGGCTCCTGTGCAACTCGATCGGGAGAGGAGGAAAGAAGGAGAGGTGCGGCGGTGACGAGGGGAGGGGGGCACAGCGATGGCGATGGAGGGGTGGTGCAACGACGGCCTGTGGAGCACCCATGGGTTAGGCTCTACTACCATGAAGAAGAACAAACTCCCCTAAAATCATGTTTCTCCATAAGGGAATCACGGACATATATTTGGGTACACAACTTGTACCCTAGGTGCACCATAAAGAGCCCTAAAAGTATAAATATCTAACAGTTGGGATTGGAGATTGTAGTTGAAAGATGAAGATTATTTTCCCTTCATGCTCTTCTCGTGTCTTTTGGATTCTTGGGATGAGGGTGATCTCAATAATTCTAGGTCAAAAGATTACTCGCCAGCAGAAGCTGTAATGTGATAATGTTTTTGTTCTGTGTTTGAAAACTGTGTTCAAGAGTTTCCCAATTTAATGGTCACATTTATTCATCTTTCTGGAGAGCAATTAGTTCTACATCATTGATGAAAAGAAACCAACACCTGCAGGTTGTTGACCTTTGACAGTGTGAGCCTTGTTTTATGAGAGGTTTGAGATTCTATTAATAAACACACAGGTTATATGGCCATTAATTTGAGTTTTCTTTGAGAACAAATCCAGCCTTTTTCTAAGACTTGTTGACTTGAAACTGTACAATTGGATCTAAGATTGGATGTCTTCTGTTTGATCTATGGATTTTAAACCAGTGGGGCGCACGCCTTTCATTTGTTCACTGATTTAGTATTTTCCACACTACTGAATTTTGTGTTATCCGGTTAAAGGATGTCTGACTTGTCCATTGAGTTTTGTTCAGAAAATTGGACGTGTGCCCTGAGTTTTATGCTATCTGTTGATTTTGACTTTCTTGGGTGCCGTTGCTGTTCTGAATTTTCAATTCAGACCAGTCGAGCTTGATTTTCTAACCATGATTTGTAACAAGGGGAATCTTCCTGATTTGCTTTTCAACTTTCTGCAGAGGTTGGCATCTGATTTTCTGTCAAATTATATTTTCCTTGCTGTTGGGAGGGTTGGTTCAAGTACCGATCTCATTGTCCAGAGAGTTGAGTTTGTTCATGAATCTGACAAAAGGAGCCACCTTATGGACCTTCTTCATGCGCAAAAAGCTAATGGAGCTCATGGAAAGGTGGTTTCTTGTTTCCAGTTATTGCATCTTTCTCAGTGCTACATCATGCTTCCTGAAAATATTCCCATTCTTTGGCATTTATATCCTTCTAATTGGTTCTTTACTATTCTTTCTTTTGTTTTCATGTGCAGCAAGCATTGACTTTGGTATTTGTGGAAACAAAGAAAGGAGCTGACTCATTGGAGTATTGGTTATGCATGAATGGTTTCCCTGCTACATCTATTCATGGGGATAGATCACAGCAGGTAAGAAAGTTGAACTCTTTTTCTGATTGTGTAGTACTATGGTACATGGAGATGGATCATTGCATGTAACAGAATCAAACTTGTGTTCAGTGTGCATGGATATATAAATTTCTTGCTTTCAGCTTGTAAACCTGAGAGCAGAATACTGCTAGCTGATAGGATGCTATGAACTTGTAATATATCTACCACTACCAGTCATAGATTCCCTTAACAAAAAGTTTGTAGAATTGGTAATAATAGAGCTTGTTTTACCTTAAATCTCTGTTCTACGAACCATATTCTTTTTTCTGTTTTCCTTGGGGGGGGGGTGTTAGACTGTTAGAACCCTTTGAGAGTGGGGCCACTGGTGTCTACTTGGACACTGGTGCATAAAGATTTGCATTTATATCCCTTTATGTAAACTTGTAAGTATACACTCAGCCTCAGTAAATATGTTGGTACTTCTTTAGAAATGGGTAAATTATCCTAGTTCCCTTGATATCTTTGGAAATAACCATTATACCCCTACATTTATGTAATCTACCTGAATCATAGTTGTCAAGGCGAACCAAGGTGTTCGTGGGGTCCCTAAGCGCTTAGGCGCATAGGCGTCCTCTTAGGCGTTGCCTAGACGGCTCTTAGGCCACTAATTAAAAAAATTAAAATATATATCTCCTAATATACAAAAATAAGAATAAAATATATGAAAAATTACTTATAAGTCAAACGTATATGTGACTTCTCTAGGAGACTAAGTGTTGTCAGTAAGAGAGTGAGTCTCTTGGAAAAGTCACATGTACATTTGATTTATTTCACCGAGCTTTGGATTTTGTGTTCTATGTGATTTATTTGAATTATAACATTTTTAGTTAGACCAAATTATGAAGGATTTGAAAGTTGACATTTTGATGGAATCATCAAAAGCATGATTTTTCTTTGATCAGAGAGTTGACCTTTTGTAGGTTAGAGATTGGGGGGTACTTTCTTATTTACATGTAATATTTTAAGTAAATGAAACTATATAAATGATATTCAGGAAAATAGGTATTGAACTATGCATCATAGGACCTAGACCACCCAAAGCATCATAGGGCCTAGGGCACCCAAGGTTCCCAGGCGGGCCAAGGCGCATGCCTAGCCCGCCTAGGCACCGCCTGGGGACGCCTTTTTGGGTCCCCAAAAGGTGGACCCCCGCCTAGCCTTCAAATTGGTGCCTTTCCGTCTAAGCGGGCGCCTTGACAATTATGACTTGAATACCCCCAATCTCTACTAAATACAGTTCTTGTGTCCCTAATCATTAGATTTCAAGGGGTATAGGTATTTTATTTAATGGTGCATCATTAGGTTTAGGGGTGTACATGATTATCCTTGAGGATTTCATGGGTATACAGGTACATTAGATGAAGGTACGGATTTAAGTTGTCCAAAAAAGGTTTTGGTGTAAGTCAATGATTTTCCTTTTTATACAGAATTTTAGGAAAATATGTTCATTTCCAATTTTGTTGAAACTGTCTTTATACCTACCTTGAATGATGTCTTTACAGCAGACAAACTACCAAGTTTCCTTGTCTGAGCCCTATGGAGCTGCTTAAGAAAGCATAGGGGCCTGATTGACTGAAATTCTATCTGGCTTTCATTCTATGCGCTTGTTCCCACTACATACATTTGACCTTAAACGTGATTTGGGTAAACTGTTTCACACAAACAATTCCATCTGGTCTTATTGCAAGCCTTTTCAAAAATTGCTTTTGACCAGCTAGTATTCTCTACCTCTGCATTGTTAATGAAGGTGTCCATGGATTTATCTGATAGACATTTCCTTGTGCTGATGATGTTTGATTTTTGTCAATCAATTTGTCAGTCACCGTTCTGGTGGTTGAGGACATAGCATCAATAATTTTTTAGTAGCTGCCCTTAAGCAAACTAATGTGTATGATGTATGCTCTGATACATGCTCCGGTTTTTATTTATCAGAAAAGTAAATGTCGAATGGAGTTTCATAATTAGGCGGTGGTCTCTCTTCAAGATCCTTGAAAACTGAGATCAGGTTGTTTTTATATACACATTAAACACATGATAACCAATGAACATCCACTTGGACTTGGTTCTGTCCTTTTGTCCTCAATGAACACTCTAGTTTCTGACTTTCTTCCTTCTGAATGGTGTTGTAAGCACTTCACCTTTTCATTTCTTAGCATCCGTATTTGCTTTTCTTCATTCTTAGTTGCCAATATTCTCCTACATAAAGAGGCTTTCATAATGCTTGAATGAACTTCTCATATTTATCTTTCTTTCTGTCCTCTGCTTTGCGGTGATTGACCTTTTAGGAGCAACTTCTTAGAGTTGTCCAGTGTGAAAAAGCAATCACCATTCTCTCTCCCTCTCCCCATTTTATTTCATCCCCAAGTGTCCCCATTACAATTTTCTGTCATCTATTTTCATCTGTCAATATTACCTTTGTTCTTCTTTCATGTCAAGTTCTTCAATTTTCTGCTACAGTTGTCATCTAACAGTTACCTGACTCTCCAATTGTCTTGAATCCTCCGTTTAAAGAACTTCTAAACCATTAACCATCGGCTTTCTGCAATATTTGCATTTCTTTTACTTGAGAGTCTTGGATCACCATTAGGCAATTCTTGGAAACACTTGCACTATAAATTCTGGGAGAATTCAGATTTTTGAAACTGTCTCATAAAATGATTTTATGATGTTCAAATCTCTCTCTCTCTCTCTCTCTCCTCTCTCTCTCTCTCTCTCCTCTGCATGGGAATTGTGCAATAGTTAAAATAGGAAAAGACCCTTGAAAGAGAACTCATAAGTTAAGATTCCCTTGCCATCCTTTTTTTGGGGATGGCATGGAAATCCAGAAAAGGAACCATTTTATAACTGAACAAGAATGTGGGATTCCTAAATCCGGTGCAGTTTCTAAATCCGATGATATTTTTCATTTGAAAATGATTTAGATGAGGTAGATTCTCTAACCCCCTTAAATATAGGCATAAATATTTCTCAAGCAGTATCTTAGTTACCAAATCTCTGTTCTTCAAGTCTAATCCTTGCAATATAGAAAAAGTCATCAAGTTAGAGAACCAAATGAATAGAGAAAAGCTATGTACATATATATACGTTTATATGCATGTATACACATGTTGTACACTCAGAACTGCTGTGTAAATGTCATTGTGTATTAACTGCTTTTATTTTGATTTCTCTTCCACATTACTGTCGTGGACCTTGAAGTATGGTAACATATGTCGACTTTTGGCATTTTGACAAATCAATCACTTAGTATCCTACGGTTTCTTGGGTGCTTCGTCTCTTTTTTTTCAGGGCACTTTCCTTTTAATATTTGCATTTGAATCCTTATTATTACAATTTAATTTTGCTATTAATCTTAGTACAGTAACTTTTAGTATTATGAAATTTTTTAGTGGACAATATGAGAAAATTCTGTTTTCTGAACCGTGATTTTTTATGTTCAGATATCCATTTTAGGAGGTTTGGATTTGGAAGCTTCCTGTTCCTGTTAGTTCTTACACTATTCATTTACTCTACAGGAAAGAGAACAGGCATTGAGATCTTTTAAGAGTGGAGCAACACCCATCCTGGTAGCTACTGATGTAGCAGCACGTGGGCTTGACATTCCGCATGTAGCCCATGTCGTCAACTTTGATCTCCCTAATGACATTGATGACTATGTCCACCGAATTGGAAGGACTGGGAGAGCTGGAAAATCAGGCCTGGCTACAGCTTTCTTCAACGAAAACAACATTTCGTTGGCAAGGCCACTTTCTGATCTGATGGAGGAGGCAAACCAAGAGGTTCCACAATGGTTGACTCGCTATGCGGCACGTTCCTCATATGGCGGCGGTGGTAGGAATCGTCGAGCCGGTGGAGGCCGCTTTGGTGGCAGAGACTTCCGGAGAGATCATGGGAAGGGCGGTGGAGCTGGTGACTATTACGGTGGTGGTGGTGGTGGTGGTGGTGGTGCGGGATATGGTGGTGGCGCAGGGTATGGTGGTGGTGGCTATGGTGGGGGTGGGTATGGATACTCGGGGGGTTCTAGTGCTTGGGACTGACGGGTCTTTCGGCCATTGAATACACTTGTTTTCCTTTTTCTACAAATATAATTTTGTGGGGAGCGCTCACTTATGGTGGTAAAAAGAGTGATTAGTTTTTCCCTTTCGAGATGCTTTCTTGAAGGTAGTTATTTTGGCGATCCTTTGCTGACTTTAGGAATGTTTTCAGGTAGGAAGAGTAGTTGATGGCACCTCGGTGGTTTAACAAAGGACGTGTGTGGTGCCCAACTAGCATGGTCCTTTTTGTTTCCTGAATCTTCCCCCCCTCTGTTTCTTTGTTAAATTTTTTAGGTTGTAACTTTTGGTGGTCGTTGTAGAATATGTAATGAGAACACATCGTTTTGTCTCTCAGCATATTCTTTTCTCCCAGATTTGATGGTTGGGGAAGTGTAGGGGCTTACTTGTGATCTTTTCTTTTTTTTGACGGTGAGAACCGAGTGTTTTTGGTTGCAACATGCTGGACGGGCAGAGAAATAAATTTTTATGGATCGGGTAGAGGGAAACTAGTCACTCTTATGTGATAAGGAAATGAGAACTATGCTAGCTTTGTTACCGGACATGTGGGGTATGAGTTGCTTTGAATATGATGTTACAGCTACTATATGTGCTTATGATGATGGTTGTAGATGTGGAATATTTCTGCCTTTGGTTGCCCTTTATCGGAATGATTTGGAGAGGTTGATGTCTATTTGTGTGTTAAATCAAATTGATGTCAAGAGTATATATTCGACTGACTTTGGCTGTACTTTTTCAACACGGGCCGGAAGCATAAGATGTAACATTCTGGTTACCTTTCTCCCTGTCTACTTGGTGGCCTTAATGCATTGCTGGCATTACGATGTCTGTGTGCATGCCCTCTGTGCAAATGATTCAAACTGATATTCCCTGACGAGCAAGAAAATACCAATGTGCTGTATTCATCAGCTTCTATAATATGTTAAATATCCTCATTTCAATTGTAAATGCTTATCTTAGCATAGCTGTCCATGTTTCAATTTCCCTTCTCAGGTCATTGGCATCCGTCGTGGCAACGAGAGATTTGAAGTGTGCATAAGTACACACCTTTTAAGGGTGGATCATCAATGAAGTGGAAGCTTCTGCTGATTCATATGAGACGAAGCCATAGAATGCTTCGGTAAGTCAGTTGTCAAAAACCCTAGTCCTGTTGTTTGATCTTGGTTTGGTTACGAAAAGGTCAGCTAGATCTCCTTTGGAGATGCCTCTATAGTGCCACGAACTTGTGAAGTGCAGACCTTTTTCATGATAATAACCTTTGGGATTGTCAATTATGAGAAAAATATTTTGCTACGGTTTCTATTTTTTTCGTACAACTTTCAACAAATGCGCTATTTTTGGAGTGTCCCTTCTTTCTTTAAATCCCTACACCCTCGGGATGTCGGTTAGCCAAAAGTTGAAGTCCAAGAACACAAGCAATACCAAACGTTCGGCAGAGCTCCATCTTAAGCTGCTCAAAGTTGTTCCACATACGTTTTTACATCCATGATCTCTTCAGCGAAATTGACTCAAGATGGTGCAACAAACTGCTTTAAATGCCTTCCGAAGATTTTGATCAGCTAGACAAAGCGCACAAGAAAGCATTCCTGCCTTTTTAGATTTCTTTGTTGGTTTTTTTTTTACCTTTTTAGTCTCTACAAATAAACATATTTTTCCTTTTAATCCCTCAAATGCAACTATTGTAAAAAAACCCCAAAAAAGCGTACTAGCAATACATTGCAAAGACCCAATAAAGAATTTCCCTGCTAGAAGAACTAAACCCTTCCCAAGAAAGAATTCCCCCCCCGAAACAAAGCTTGCACAACAAAGACCCACATACAAAGGCAGATAGAACACTTACCCTCAATTTCACCAAAAGAAGAGATCCATTTCCTCTCCAAGTACAAAGAATCCACTCTGAAATTCTATCCAAAGTGAAGCTATTAGCAGGACCTAGGGATCTATCAACTCCGTGGAATATCCTGTTGTTTACTTCTCCCCAAATCGACCAGCAAGTTGCATGAAGAAATAGCCATCACATTCTCTCCTTTTGCCATCTCTAAGTTCCACTCCTGAAGCGTATAAAAAACCCATTTGATGCCCAATCATTCGACATTTGCTTAGTGAATCTTTCCAACCAGAAAGACAGAGCAATGGAGCATGCAGTAGAGTAATGCCATCGCTTCCTCCTCTCCACCCCATAGAGGGCATACTCCCCTTGTGGCTACCATGGAAAGGTAATCTTCCTTGCAAGCCACTCCAAGCACAGATCATCACGTTTAAAGGTGAACCATGTGTCACAGGGATTTCCATGAAAGCCAAAGTCCTACATGACTAGAGATGGCAGCGAACTCCCTCTCAGCATCCATCTTCATTTGCATCCTTGTTGCTTTGTGGTTCCCTAGTATAAATATGTCTAGCAAGGCCCAGCTCTTTTATCCCCTTGTCTTGAAGGCCCTCCTGGGCCCACCTGTCACCATGAGAACTCCCACTAAAGTCCTTACATATACAAACAACTGGATCCCTAGCAATGCTGTACATGGAAGGGAAGGAGCCTGCCAAGCTTCTATTACTGCGCCAACTGTCCTGCCAAAAACCATCTCCCAACTCCCCACCGACACTCAGAACAAAAGAGTCCCCTTCCTGGACGAGAATTCCCCTCTAGATTTGAGACATGTTGCTCGAAACAGTAGGAAAATTCCTTTCATGACACTTCTTCTTTGTTGCAAATATTTACATAGAAGTGCCATGTTTAGGTTCCTAGTGTTCTCGGTCCCTGTATTCTCCTTTCTTCTGCAGCATACATCATGTGAGACTCTACCCTTAAACCTACTGCCATACTATTCTTAATGGCATCACGATGTTATTTCAGTAAAAAGCCTCAGGAATATCAAAACTTTGGTTAGAAGGGGATTCAGCAAATGCAACATCAAATATATAGGGATAGACTACAGTAACTATGCCAGCCCAGACCTTTTAGTTCATGACATTTGTCAGGAGCTTCATTTTTGTATAAATCAAAAGTTCACAAACAAAAGAAGCGAAGGTAATCAAGCAGCTGATTGCCCCACAAAACAAGGTAGAAGTTGTTCCCGTAGTAACAAACTATGACAACATTCCGGCTGAAGTTGTATAACCGTCTCCAAATTGGTGGAGTATTACATACCTAGCCACTGAAAATGACCTATAGGCCTTCTTTAAACAATCACTAAATAAATTGCAAGATGAGGATTCAGTACATTTTTTTTCTTTTTATAGAAGAAGTGAGTGGATTGGTCATAAAATTTATTTCAAATAGAGGTCGTATAATCAAGTTGTGGAGGATAGATCCTGTTATATTGAACCCAGCTAGCTAGCTAAATGACAGTCTCTCTCTCTCTCTCTCTCTCTCTCTATCACATATATACAGAATCATGATTAACCTTACTTTGTAATGTTACTGTACAGAAATTGTTCCTGTTCTCTTTTCCTTCAGTTTCTCAAGGTTAAATGATTATTTAGAAGGTTCCCTTGTTCCATACCATTCATGTTATTGCTCCCATGAGCATAGCATGATTCTAATCTGTGTGTCTGAAATCCATTGTGTAGGTCATAACAGATGTGGACAGTTAGAATATCGTCAGGGTATAATAACACCTGTGTTTGAGGAATATCTGCATGTTCCAAGTACTTCATTCTCCGCATCTCCCTCTCTGATGATTCATTGAATATTCAAAAGTTGTTCTAGCTTAACAAGCTGACAGACCAAATATTACAGAGACTCAACAGTGATTATCTTTTGAACAAGTTCAGGAAAACGAATCCTAAGAGGCCTAAAAGATAAATGACCAAACTGACTGTGCCATAATTGGAAGGACTCATGGTGCTGGAGATGGGACAGGAATGGCCGCTTCTCAGTCAAGTCTGCATACGAGATTATTTCTGATGGGGGGACACGGTTTTCTGATGTTAAAGCTGTTTGGTCTGCTAGAAGCCCACTTAAAATCAGAATACTTATGTGGTGGGTTACTCATGGCAGGTTGCCCGCCTGCGATAAGCTGCAAAGGTTTCTAAACAACATTTCTTCAACTTGTTCGCTATGTGGGGTTGACCAGAAAGACATGGACCACCTATTTCTCGGATGCCCCTTTACTAGGGGGATTTGGGAGAGAGTTGAACAGCACTTGCATATGAGCTTGCCCCTCAGTAAGAATGTGCAACAACTCTTCAGGGTCTGGAAGTGACCATGGTCTACCAAGGAAGATAGAACATTTTGGTTGCTGATTTTGCATGGTACTCTGTGGGCCATATGGACTGAAAGAAACAACAGATTGTTCAGGAAAGAAACAGAGGATAGACTATTTTCCTTTTTGATAGAAAAAGTCCTTTTGTGGGCCGAGCATCTTTGTAATGGAACTAACTCCTCCCTTTTTGGTCTCTTGAGGAGTTAGGGGGTTTTCATGAGATACATGCGGGTTATCTATTGTAAAGGGTTTTTTTGAAGTCATACAATTGTACATTCTTTCCTTCTTAATATATTCGGAGGTACCATCCAGTTTTCAAAAAAAATAATTGGACTGTCTATATTCTTTGACTTGCCACCATCAATGTGGGACTGAAACACTACACTCCCTCCAGGCTCCCATACTATAACTAAAATCAGCTCATAACTCTGAAGACTATTTTCTTCTCCAACCGTGATCAGCTTTAGGTAAACAAGATAATAAATTTTTTAAACCAACACAGCATGAACCCAATATAAGTCTTCCACAAATCTTCCACTACGAAAGATCTGATCCACGTGAGAGATCACTAAGACCACTCTTCTTTGATGGTCATTTTCTGTTCTGCAACATCCCATTTCCCCTAAAGAATAGCAGGATCTGAGACTTCTTTTTCTTTGTTTTCAATATCAGGCATACATATCTAGATGACCAGCATAGCAAATATGTAAGCAAAAGTAACATGGCCTGAAGTCCCGCCTGCTCCAACTAATGAACAGGTTAGATACATAGTTATCGCTCCACCTCCTTGAAGACAAAGATGAACTTGAAGACCCTAGTGATTGTTCACAGAATACCATTTTCTCTGAGTTGTATAATGCCAGACTTAACATTTAGGTCAAAAGACTTGACAAAGATATAATGAGCTCAAGAAACAAAGATCAACAACCGTTGGACAACAACTAACAGAGTATTCTAGATGAGATCATCCCCAAACAGGTAGAATCTAGAACTTGCTAATTGTGAGTGAAGCCGATGAGAAGCAATGATCTGATTTCAAGCTGAATGAATCTATGTTTCCCAAATAATTCAATGAACACCTCAGTTGAAGCTAGATTTGTTTTTCTAGAGTTAGAAATGAAGATCTACCATCTGTCCTGCTCCCTTTTTTCTTCACACCCTAAATTCTTTCAAAGCACATGTAACAAACGATCATCTGTGCCAATAAAAGAAAAACACAGGACTCATGTATTTAACCAAGTACCTGCTGGACATCGGACAAAGCTCCATAAGGAAATATTATTTCAACTTTTAAGGGGATTCCCTCCGTCCCCTTTTGCTCTTGGGGGGTTTCTGCCCTGCTCTATCCAACAGTAGGTTCTGCCGCATGAAACAAATCATAGATTGCCACATTGCTGCTTCAGAGAGGCATTCTCTCTGAAATTATCAGCAACTTCCTCTAGATAAATTAACACAAAAAATTGATCAGTCCAGGTCTTCATCAGATTCCATACCCTCATCTGAAGCATCCATCTCATAGTATTCTTCTTCTTCTTCATCTCCCTCCTCCTCATTATCTTCAACAACTTCCATCCCTTCATCCAAGTCTCCCTCCTTCCCACCATCCGCAGCCAACACGTCCCCTCCCGCCGTCAGCCTCGCTTCCTCCAGGCCCTTATCCCTGTATAACACCCCGGTCCTCATCACATAGTAGAACTTGTCCCTGAGGAGTGCCAGCGGGTGCGGCTCCACGAGCTTTCCCTGGCGGTAGCCTTCCCGGAGCATAACCGTCGTCGTCCTGCACTTGAGCGACAGGTAGAAGATCCCCGGGAACCTCGTGAACACCCTGGTGAACCTGTGGGGGAGGTTGAGCTCCTCCCTCAGGCTCCTCAGGTAATTCCGCTTGGTCTTCTTGTGGATGGTCAGGTTCAGCAGCTCATGGAGCACTCCCACCACGTGCTTCTCCATCAGGTCGCTCTCCGGGTCGACGCCGGCGACGTCCTCGTAGGGGGATATGTAGGGTAGCCGGTGGAACTCTTCCATCCAAGCCTTCACCTTGTTCTGCGAACCGTATCCCCTGGGGAAGCTCATGGGGAAGGTGAGGAAGGAGGAAGAGATTGGCATGGCGGAGGCCCGCTTGAAGTCCCGGTAGCCGGCCTCGTCCAGGGCCCTCTGGTTCATTCGCTGCAGCTCCGACACGGCCAGCTCCTCCTTCCAGCCGGAAAGGGCCAGGCAGGGGACCCCGTCCCGCCGCCGGCGCTCCACCCGGAAGTGGTTGGGGAAGGAGGGCAACAGGGAGGTGAGGAAATCGTCGGGGAGGCCGAGGTCGTAGCGGAGAGGGAGGAGGGAGCGGAGTGGGAGGGCGCGGGAGTTGCACATCATGAGGAGGCGAGCGAGGCGGGCGGCGGCGTCGGGGGCGCGGGCGAGGTGGATGGCGCGCTCGCGGCGGTCGAGGAGGAGGGCGGCCTCCGCGAGGGAGAAGGTGGGGAGGGAAGGGTAGCGGGGGTGTGGGGACTCACGGAAGAGGGTGGGATAGCGGCGGAGGAAGCGGAGGACGGGGACGGTGAGGCCGAGGACCTTCTGGAGCGGGGCGAGGGAGCGAGCGGGAAGCCACCCGGTGGGGCTCCGGAGGATGGCGTCCTTAAGGAGGCAGGAGGCCTTCACGTCGGTGTCCCGGTCGATGATGTGGTCAAGCCCGCGGCTCTTCACCCACTTGAGCCGCACCTTGTTCGTCGCCGACGCCACGCCCTGCGCCTGGACGAGAAGGTGGGGGGCAGCCGTTGGCGGCGGTGGGCGCAATAGCCCGCGGGAGCAGCGGCTGGCGAGGCCCAGGATGGTCCTCCAGCGAGCTCCTGCCACCGTCATCTTCTCCTGCGAGGTGGTCGTCTCGTCCCGGTGGAGGCAGGGGGGCACATCGGCGTTGGCACTTGGACTCGTCGACGGCTATACAGTGTGTTGCGAAGAAAGAAGAGAGCTGGGTTGGGTTAATAGACTCACAGTTAAATGCGGAGACATGTATGTTTATCTTAAAAATATGAACATATTTATCATAAAAAAAAAACATTTGACACTTTTCCCAGGGTGAATACTTTGTCTTCTTTGAGACATGTATGTTTACCGAGATATTATTGTTGTTGGTGTTAGGGTTCGATTGGGATTTACCTGATCTATATGTAATTCTCGAGATGTGTAGATCTAAAATTTGTTCGGTCAAGTAGAGTAAAGAACAATATGGGTACATGGAAAGTAGGAGCTACCAAATCTTGATCTTGGAGTTCACGAACACCAATTCCTGAGTCCACAAAATCACACGAGACGAAGATTCTTCGTTATCAAAAAAAAAAAGAAGAAGAAAGAGTGGATAATGTAGAGATTTCTCCTTTAATTTGTATGCTATACATCTAGATTTTTTTTTTCCGGGTGGCCCTCATGTCTCTAATTCTCATACCTTTAAATTGTCGGACAATCACTCACATTCAGGAATCAGGAGGGAGGGATTTGAAACTACAGGAGATTATGCAGCTTTAGGGCCTTGTGTCTAGTCTTGCATCATCTTATCAGATTCTATGGAGTGGTGGAGGAGAAAGTTGACTGCTCTTCGATCAGATCTATTTGTATTATCATATTAGATGGTGGTCTTCGGCATGGACTAACTATATGCATAGATGTGGAAGACTAAAAGCTCATGACATATCTATCGGCAGACTTCCCACATGTTTCATCATTTCAGTCCTCTTGTGTTTTGTGTGGGGTGGACGAGGAATTTATTGATCATATCTTCGTTGGCTCGTCTCCACTGTATGGAGGAAGGTGGCGGCAAGAATTCATTGCACCATCCCCTCCCACTTGTCTTTCCACACAAGGGAAACATAGAGAACAATCCTCTTATTGGACACAACACCCAACAATCAATGACCTTCTCTTCACACCGGAAGAGGAACACACCTTTCTTTCTTCATAAAAGAAAGAATGAGCTATCGAGATCAAGTTCAAGAATGATGAGCTTGAGTTCCTTGATCTCGACAGCAACCTGAGAGATTCAAAAAAAGAATGAGAAGCTCAATCTCTCAGGCTCACAATCTCTCCTCCAAATTTATAATATTACATAGAGATAGAGGAAATGAATGAAGGCTTGAATGCTTGTTCAGCTTCAGAAAATTTTTACTTGGGCGCTTCTTACTTTCTTGTTACTTTTGCTTCAAAGTCTCCATCTTCTTATACACCCCTTCGAAGAAGATCGTTGAGGAGATTCGTTGGAGCACTTCTTCTTCTTCTTCTCTTATGTCTAACGACTATCTTCTTGAGTCTAATTGATGCCTCAAATCTCCTTTGTCCAGTGAGTATTTAATGCTAGGAAGAGGATGGTGAGAAAGAAAGAACTCTTAAATCTAATGTAACACTCACCGACATGTTTAGTATTCGATATACATGTGAAGTATGGTTAGTAATCGAAATACTGTACAAGCTTTAGTCAATAATCGTTGCAATCATAACACCAATTGGAAGATAAGGTAAGTGTTCACCAATTGATGTAAAACAATAGAAATTGGTATGGTTCACCAATCGAAATGTTTATAAACTAATCAAAATGAGAACTGAACATTGTTCAATAATTAGAACTGTGAGGGGGATTTTCCTATTTGGGCTAAAAGCCAAACGGGCCTCCACTTGGAAGAGAGAAGACGATCGCCGTGCAGACAGACGCCTGCAAAATCAGAACTAGATCAGGGGGCCCGGTTGAAGAACCGGGAGAACCCTTCGATGCTTAAGTCAGTACGAGACTTGAAGAAGCTTGAAGGAACGGGGGTTCTCGTGTGTGTTGCGCGAGGGCAGTATGAGTAAGATCACGTACCTCTACATGGAGGATTACTTGGGCCTTTTATAGGCCAGAGTAGTGGAGGAGTGAGGGGAAACGTCCCCCAACGGTTACGGAAAAGGGCGCGCCAGTTGCCGCCCTTGGTGGGGAGTTATGCGTTGAGGCGCCCGTTAAGGGACCCTACAGTTAATGCACCACTTGATTGTGGGGCGCGTGCCGCGTCGGGGGCATAACCGTCACTGATTGGCAACAGATTTTGCTGCTCCTCGTGTTTGGGAGGTATCGAGCAGGGGGACTGTTCGGTAGCTAGACCACCTGCTCGGTGCTTGGAGTTGGACGAAGTTAAGGCCGAGCCTATGCCGTTCGGCAGGAGATGCCTGGGCCACACAGGTCACAGGGTGTCCGGAGATCACCCTTGGGGCCTGAAGATGCCCTGCTCG